>JAWNLJ010000437.1:1200000-1800000 GCA_035042365.1 Drosophila dives
AAATCGTACGCAAATCGACGCAGCTCACCAAAGACATTCGTTTATATAATTCAATACTGAAATATGAGAATATACCCGTCGAAGTGGTGCCGGCGTGTGAAGTGCCAGGCAGTGTAAAGCCCGCGACTGACTCCCCAGCGGTAACCAAAACTGAAACAGAGATCACCCGCGACCAGCAACAGCAACAGGAGCAGGAGCAGAAGCAAGAGCTGCCCAGCAACAGCAACTGTGATAGCCAAAAGTCGCCGCCGCCGCCCGATGATGAGTTTGAAGCTGAAGTCGAGCAGCGAAATCAATGTGATATCAGCTCAGCTGGCGTTGCACTCCCAGTTGAGGCAGAGACAGCAGTCAGCCCTGAGACGTCGCTGGAAGTTGATGTGCGTGGATTTTTAACAATTTATATATATATAAATATATATATATAAATATCTATATATATATATATATATCTATATCTATATATAATATTTAACTATTGCCTGAATTTGTTGTTGTTCAACTAAATGTGCTAAATGTGCTAACTGTGTTAACTGTGCTAACCCCATACTAACAAACTGATTCGAGTCTACTTGCAGACCCTGCCCCCGAATAATGTGCCACCGTCGATGGTCAGATTTATGCGAGAGTTGTCCGAGCCGCCCATCAAACAATCCCTGCCTGCCGAATATCGTACGCCGATGCCACGAAATTACAACAGGTGCGTTGATTCCAATTGCCTTTTGCGTTTCACCAGCGAGATTTGTGTGTGTCTGTGTTTTGTGTGTGTTTTGCAGCCAACTAGATATCAATGCCACCGTTTGTCCCTTTGATCTGATGGGTCGCTGTGAGGACACGGACTGTTCCTATCTGCATTTGACTGCACTTGGGCTAAAGCAGTAAATGAAGAAAGAAAAAAACAAAAATTATATAGATATCAAAACCCACAAAACCCCCCAAAAAAAAAAAGAAAACAATCTTCATTCATTTAACATTCTAAATAGCGTGCTTGAATTCTGGTAAGTTGAACTCTTCACGCGACTTTATATTTAAATGTTGCTTTCAGTCAACCAGAGACAAAACACAAAGAAAACCCACAACAACAACAACACTAATGACACCAACAGAAAAAAAAACAAAAACAGAAACAGAAACCAATAATGCAATCAAACAAAGACTGAACAATTGTTTGATTGAGAAGCAGAAAAGCAGCAGCAGCGGCAGCAGCAGTTGCAGCCACGGAGCAGAGGCAGCAACAACTTGGGGATTCGCAGATCGAACTAGTGATTTCAAAATCTATATGTATATATATATATATATTTATATATGTATATATATATAGATGGTTTCTTTGTTGAAACATTGTTTGTTACATACATTTATATCCGTGGTGTTCTTAACTGGTGCAAGTTCGACGATGACGCGACGGCCGTTCGAACGGTTTGTGCATTTTTTTCATTTGCTCTACATTCAACTGCCATATACAAAATTCGTAAACACCAAAAAAAAAAAGAGACAAAAAAAAGAAGAAGAAAAAAAACAAAGCAAAAAAATCACATTGAGCAACAGCAAGAACTGTAATATATTAATTGTCATTAAGCTAAATTGGGTTACTCTCTCTCTATATTAATGTACATATTTATATATATATATATAAGTATATATGTATATATATATATGTGTTTGTGTTGCCACCGTTATTGATATACATATATACATACGTTCACTGATTATCTTCCGCAATTACTTTCGCTGGCAATTTTCGTTGCAAATAATCATTTTAAATAATACATTTGTAATCATTATAAAGTTTTCTAAAAATATATATATATAAAAAAAAAACAAAACAATTGAACATAAGAATGAAAAAAATAAAAAAAAATATATAAAATATATATGAACTTGTGTATTTTATTGAAATAGCAGGAATGCAAATTTAAATAATTTTTCGATATGGTTTCGTAGTTTTTACACTATTTACAGTAAGTAGAAATAAATTATTAAATTGTATTCATTTTCGAAAAGTGCAATTTCGAATTTCGCGTTGCCTTATGCAGCAAACTGCTGCCAAACAATTATTTCTAATTACAAATAGTTTAAGTATAAAAATAATAATATCACAGCCAATAGATCCACAGCGTTTTTTTTGTTTGCATTATACAAGGATATTAATTATTAAATTAGATTTCAGCAAGTAAATCTCCAAGCTGGGAGGAATCACCTAATAGCCTTCATCATTGCCAAAAAAGACGTAGGCGTGACACCAGCCCTTGACATTGTCATCATTGTTACAGCACAACGGATAGATGATCTCCGATTTGGTCACTTTGGCGCATCTCATGCACAGCTCCATGGTTGTCTGATCCAGTTCACATTGCTGCACCTTCATTATGGTCTCTAACGACAGATTGCCCGGATAATCTCTGGGATCAACGGGTAGCTGCATCCTTGCCGTTGTCGCTATGCTCGCGGATGGTCTGCCTTGGACACTGCCGATTGAGAGACACGCTGCCAGTAGAATCATTAGCATCTCCATTTTCTGTTTGTCGAATTTCTGAAAAGTAAAATTGGAAAACATTTAAAAATGTCGTCAAGTTTAATTAAAGGCTTGGCATAAGTAAAGCTTATTGGAAAAATTTAAATAATAAATTCAATTGTATCCTGGCAAATTATATATCTAAATCATATTATTAAAACTCAGCAATCCTCCGAATTTTAATAATTATGATGAACACAAAAGGCAAGTGATTAGAATTATATATTCGAAAGTATTTAGCGACCTTGGACTCAGTAATTTTCCTACAATTTCTAGAATAATTAAAATACACAAGTGTTACTAAATTTTTTATATAGATCTTTAAAAATGATCTTGATCCCGATGGAATAGGAAAGGTAATATAAAATAAAAGGGTTCATTTAATGGTTTGCACTTTTTCAAAAGCTTGGATATTTAGTTTTTTCAATCTTATGTATAAATGTATTATCATATTTATATATATTAGGTCGATCAAGGATAATTACAAATTATTCATATTTTATATACGTTTCTTATATATATACATATATATTAAGCACAACACTTGAGAAGAATATTTTGATTTCAGAATTTCCACATGTTTATTATTAATTTGGATTTGAATATTGTTTTCCGTAATAATTTTAACCATTCTCACAATATTAATATTAATTAAATAATTTCTGTTTACTTACTTTGTGAAACATTCTGTTTGCGTGTTAATACTAAAAAATTGTATATATAATTCTGATTACTGGACGAGGACGTTGACAGTCTATAATTTGTTCCTATTATTTTTTTTTCTTTATTGTTTGTTTGCTATGCGAATTGATAGCAGAGCCGGCAGCAACTGGAAGTCGAAGTTGACATCGCCTAACGTTTTATACCATCACCAAAGATCGGGGGCACCCACGATGCCTTGAAGCAGTGCTTCGGCTGTGTGTTCGGCTTCCAGCTTCGATTCGTCGGCATCGCGGGCATTGGTCGGCTCCATATAGATCGATGATAAATGTTGTTCAGATTAAAGCTTTCTTTTTCTCTCTCTCTCTCTCTCTCTATTTTTCTCTCTCCCTGTCTGGTTGAAGGCAATTGACCAAAATATATTTTGATTTACCAGAATAGTTCAATGATCGACTAATAATTTCTTATCAATTTTCATTGAGTAGCATTTTTAATTTAGTATTTTGTCGTAAACAAAAAAATATAGTTTATTAAAATTTCAAGGATTAATTGAAATATTTTGTACACGTGCGTGATAAATATAGTATTTAATTATAAATATATATTATAAATTTAAATATGTTTCCTACTCAAATCAGCTGAATTTTTCTATACAATTCAGAAATCTTGGAATTTCAAATTTTAGTTCCCATTCTGATACTAAATTTCGTTGCATATTTGATTTGCCGATTTATTTTTGGTTTAATTTGATAAAATATTTAGTTATTTTCATGATTAACAGGGTATACGAAAGTGTCATATAATTTTTGTATCTCAACTTACAAACTTTCCATATATTTTTTTTTTATTTTCCCCTAGTAACAGTTTTATTTTTACTCAATTGTTAGAAATTGTGGAATTCTTAATTTTTACAAGTTCATCAAAATTCATTTGAACGTTGCCAAATTTGAGTAGAAAATTATAAAAAAAAAAATGCTGGGACACGTTGCAAGATTGTCGAAGCTGCCGCTGAACTACGTGCAGAAGAGGGGCGGCAATTGGAGTGGGCGTGGCGAGCGCAACTACAAGGTGACCGTGGTGGGCGCCGAGGGGGGCATTGGGCAACCTTTGTCCCTGTTGCTGAAGCAGAACCCGTTGATTGACCAGCTGGCGCTCCACGATGTGCAGCCGGTCAAAGGTGTCGCTACGGATCTCTCGCACATTTGCACCACAGCCGAGGTGAGTCAATTTCGGGCCGAGGATCTGCTGGATGCGCTGCGCGGTTCGCATGTAGTTGTGGTGCCAGCCGGATTACCCCGCAATCCGGGCATGACACGGGATGAGCTGATGGCGGCCAATGCGAGCGTCGCAATGACTGTCGCCAGTGCGGTGAGCATCGCTTGTCCCGAGGCACTGTTGGCCTTCATAACGAATCCCATTAACGCCATTGTGCCCATGGCGGCGGAGTTCCTCAAGGCCAAGTCCGTCTTCGATCCAAATCGTTTGTTTGGCATAACCACTCTGGATGTGATCCGCTCGAAAACCTTCATTGGGGAGTACCTGAACATCGATCCGGAATTGGTGGACATACCGGTGATTGGAGGACATGCAGGCATCACCATACTCCCGCTCCTATCGCAGTGCAACCCCAAGTTGCCCGAGTCGGAGGTGGAGGAAATGCAGCGTCTGAGGCAACGCATACAGCAAGCAGGCAATGAGGTCATCAAGGCCAAGGCAGGCAAGGGATCAGCAACGCTATCGATGGCCTATGCTGGTGCACACTTTGTCAACGCTCTGCTGCGTGGCTTAGAAGACGAGGACGATGTGTTGGAGTGCTCCTATGTGGCCTCCAATATCGCCGAGTTGCCATTCCTTGCCACGCCTGTGCTTCTGGGCCCAAATGGCATCAAGGAGCACATGGGATTGCCGTCCATGAACGAGGAGGAGCAGGCAGCCTTCGAGAAGATGCTGCCAGTGCTGCGCGACAACATCGAATTAGGCATCCGCTTGGCCCACACGGCAATGGAGGGCATCCAGACGGAGGACAAAGTTGCCGAACAGTTTCTGCCAAATGCGCGCGCAACTCAAACTGAATAAATTATAAAATATAAATAAATATAAATAATATTATGCATAAGTTCTATGGGATATAAATAATTAAATAAACAACTTAAGAACAAATAGGAACAATAACAATTATAATCTATCAAAGACATCTTGACGCTGTTTCCTCATTCATTAAATAGTTGTCTATTTAGTAAACACTACAAATTACGGCATAAGAATATATATACATATATATATATATAAATATAAATGAAAGAATATCGTAGATTAAATACCCTTTCGGAACGGAATTCAACCGTTAATATTTCAATTTTAGTTGGAATATAAAAAAAATATTATATTGTTTCTATGGGTGGTTTTTTTTTATATATTAATTTGATTTTAATTATTATTTTTTTGTTAAAATGTGAGCTGCAAAATATGACTTTTTCCAGTGAGTTTTATACTTGGTAAACAATAATGTTTTCCATACAAGATTTAGAATTTAAAAAGATAATCCATTGTTTTTATGGGTGTTTTATTATATAGTTTTTAGATTTCAATTATTTGTATTTTTTTTTGCTAAAATTTGATCTGCAAAATAAGACATTCATTTAGAAACTTTTATCGAATAATTTGGTAAACAAAAATGTTTTCCATTAAAGAGTTAAGATTCTATATGATAGAATTTTAAAAAAAATTAACCGATTGTTTCTATGGGGTTTATTTTTATTGTAATTTAATTTTAATTATTATTATTATTTTTTTTTAAATGTGAGCTGCAAAATATTATTTTTTATTAAGAAAGTTGTAATCGAATAACTTGGTAAACAATAATGATTTCCATATAAGAGTTTAGTTTCTATATAATATTAGGATACGATATAAAAATTAGATTCAGCAAAAAGTCTGCCATATTCCAAGTTTCAGCAAAATGACTTCAAAATTCAGCAATGGATTTACATAGACAGAGACTTGCAGCTGCAACAGATTGGGGCAAACTGAACAACAAAATTGAAATAGCCTCGATTAGGGTATTAATGTATGTGCTATGTGTGCATACATATGTAACTGAGTAACTGGATCGTATGCTGGTTTGGGGTCGTCGCAGTCAATTGGTGAAACATGATGCTGCTCACATTTTACTGATAAGGAATTGCATAGCTCGGGGAACTGATTATAATGGCATCGGATCTGGGAGAGACCGATTCACAGATTAACATAATCATGATTCAATGTCAACGCATAATTCATTCATTTATTTATATATTATATATATATATACATAAAAACTCTTCCTTAAGTGCATTAGAAATTGTTCAACATAATATATTTTAATATTTTAACAATTTAAAATATTAAACAATAAATTCCATGAATATTTCTATAATGATTAATTTATAGACTGTATTCGTCATTTAATAAGTAATATTTTTTATCTTGCTGATTTTCTTTCATTTATATTTTTTTCTTGTATAATAACAATTCCGAGAACTAGACGAACTAATTAAATTATGTAACTGTCTATAGGAAAATTTTTTTTTTTTTTTACTACGCTTGGGCATATGATCTGTCGGGGAATCAATGAATTAATTAAATGCATTTAGTAACCTTGCAACTATTTGTGTAATTAGTAAACTACACAAATAAACAAATTAACTGAACGGATTACAAATGCGAATATGAAAAATCCCCAAGACAAAAAATGCGTCATTTCGTAGAACAAATTCAATTGAGTTTTTCATGTAATAAAAAATATATCTGCGTGGGCAAAATTTTAGATTTTTGTATCTGAATGAGATAATTGGCCAATTAATGACTTCCTGAAAATATTGTATACATTTGTCTATATTAATTATGGAAAGTTTATAATGTCTTAGATAAAATCATAGTTTAGTTAAGTGACTAAAGATAGATAAATTGTAGTTGCATAAAAAACTAATGACTAAAATAAAGAAAGTCTACTTTAATTATAATTATAATTATTTCTTGTAATTTGGGGGATTCTGCTACTCGATCTATAAGATATATTGTGCACACTTCTGAGCTTATAGTTCCTCCATCACTCCCAGCTCCTCCATTAATCCCTTCACCAATGCCAGAATCTCTAACATTGATTCCAAGGATGCTGCATCTTTTCCTGGCTAAAGTGTCTACGTTGCTTTAGCTATATTTTTATTGCAGTGTATTTTATAACTATATAATATATATAATATAATAAAATATAACTACTAAAAGATTGCAAATAATTTAGCAAGAGTCGAAGTTAACTAAACAAAAAAATATATTTAAACCAGAAGCATTAAAAAGAAACAGAAAATCTTATTTAAAAAATTAGTCAAATTTTCTGCATCAAATTTAAAAAAAAATTTCAATTCAGGAAATCTGCCAGTTGAGCATGCCCACAACTTGAGATTCTAACTTGAAATTAAATATTATTTTACTTAAGAAATTTTCAAACCGATCACAATACTTTTTCGATATTTGCTGTCCTAAGAAATATTTCAATTGCCTCAATTGAAAATTGAAATTGAAATTTTTTACCTGGAAAATTTGTTTAAAAATCAGTAAAACCTATTCAAAATTTCGAGATGATTTGCAGGATGATTGGCCAAATCGCCAGGTACAGCAGCTGTGCCAAGAAGACTGTCAAAGTGGCCGTTGTGGGTGCCGCTGGTGGCATTGGCCAACCCCTGTCGCTGCTGCTCAAGATGAGTCCAATGATCTCGAATCTGGCACTGCACGATGTGAACGATGTGAAGGGTATTGCGGCGGATCTCTCGCACATCTGCACTGGCGCCCGGGTGCAGGCGTTTATGGGTCCCGATGAGCTGCAGTGTGCACTGGAGGATGCGGCCGTTGTTGTCATCCCAGCGGGATTACCACGCAAACCGGGCATGAGTCGAGCCGATCTGCTCTCCGCCAATGGCAATGTTGCCATCAATGTGGCCAAAACCATTGCCAGCGTCTGTCCAAAGGCACTAATGGCCTTCATCACGAATCCCATCAACTCAATCATACCCATTGTGGCCCAGATACTGAACGATGCCAATGTCTTTGATCCCAATCGACTGTTTGGGGTGACCACACTGGATGTGGTCCGTGCCCGCACCTTTGTGGCCGAAGCCTTGTCCATTAATCCGCGGACTGTGCAAATACCCGTTATTGGGGGACACGCTGGGATTACAATTCTGCCACTTTTGTCACAGTGTTTGCCCAAATACACGGTGACTGGCGCGGAACGGGATAAGTTGGTGAAACGCATTCAGGATGCGGGCAACGAGGTGGTCGAGGCAAAGGCTGGCAAAGGATCTGCCACACTTTCGATGGCCTTTGCTGGCGCCAAATTTGTTGACGCTTTGCTGCGTGGCATCAACGGGGAGGAGAATATCATCCAGTGCTCATATGTTCAGTCCAAGGTAACCGAGGCGAAATTCTTTGCCACGCCCCTTCTATTGGGCCCGGGTGGCATAGAGAAGAATCTGGGACTGCCCAAGCTGGATGAGCAGGAGCAGAAAGCCCTCGAAACTTGCGTCAAACAGTTGCAAAAGGATATCGAAGAAGGCGTCAAGTTTCTATGCAAATAAAATGTGTCCGGATTAAATAAAACAGACTACAACAAAATGTATATATATATATATTATAGTTATTGTATTTATATATATATATATATATGTATGTATGTATTTTATATGCATCTTTCTATATTTGAAGACCCACTTTCAATATTGATTGGGGCAAACAAACAATGTACCTATTTTTATATATATACCAAATCACTGATAACTTAATCATCTCTCTTCAATCATCCATCAATTTATTCAATTATAATATTTATAGTCTACTAAACATTTATATATGTGTGTGTAAGAGTGTACATGTGTGTGTGTTTGTATGTGCGTGTTTGAAAATGTTTTCATTGAAAACAGTGCTTCACATTTTCTTGTACATTTATATATATATATATATTTGTATATATATATATATATATATATATTTATATTTTTATATTTATATATTTATTTTTTGATGGTTTTTTCTCTTGTGTTAAGTTGACCTATGTAAAATTAATGTCATCTAGCTTAAACTTATATCTATAGAATCGTAAAATAATCGGGTTTTTTTTTACTAATTTTAAGATTTTTTTAGTTGACAGCTTAGCATATAAAATTTTATATTTTAACTCAACTTTCCAACTTGTTTTGGATGAAGGAAAAATTAGACACGCCTATATTAAAATGCAGTCAACTTTGCCGAAATTAGCCTAAATTATATAATTATACTATATATTTTATATATATATATTTTATATTATTATAAAATACTATGTAATTAAGTAGTCAAATTTTAATGATTATTTGTCAAAATGTCTACTGCAAAAGAATACGCATTTTTAGTTTTGAAAAATTCATATTTTAGATGGGCAGCTAAATGATATAATTACCCTATCCAAAAACTACATCGACGCTACTAATAATGCTGATCAGTCTAAAAAAAAAAAAATTCTTATAGTATATTTAGTAATATAAGTAAATAAAAACGCCAATTTATAAATTTAGTAAAATAAGCAAACAAATAACGGCAATTTACATATTTAGTAAAATAAGTAAATAAAAAACAAATTATATATTTAGTAAAATAAGCAAACAAAAAAAAAAAACAAATTATATATTTAGTAAATTACGCAAATAAAAAAACAAATTTTATATTTAGTAAAAAAACCACAAATTATATATTTAGTAATATAAGTAAATAAAAAACAACATTTTATATAAACAATAGTTTTCCGCATTTATTTTTACTAGTTGATAAGGTCCTAGAAAATGTAGCTGCAAAAAAGGAAGCCATCAATCAATTAGTTAATCAATCAACCAGAACATTTTAAGTGATTCATAAATTCAAATGATAAGCAAAGAGCAAAAATTGTATTGATATTTTGCAAGTCATTAGCAAAATTATAAAGTTTCAAATTGAACAGGTCTATCAAAATATGATAACAATTTTCGGATTACTCAAGGTGTGTGGCAACTTTGGAATACATCATGCCACACTTTATGAGCAATAATTAAGGTTTTTTTGGTTTTTTCTAGATCATCAAATACGTAAATATATATATATATATATATATATATCGGGGGTGTTTAATCAATACACAAAATTATTGTTTAAAAACCACTTCTCTTCGTAGTAGTCATAATTATTAATAATTGGCAGACCGGATCACACTACTAACATAAATATATATATATATATACATAAATACATACATTTGTTATTACCAAAAAACTATGATTACCAATTACTATGATGAATTGGCCCAATTGTTGCCAACCCAATTAATTGCAAAATACGGAAACTGCTCATTATTTGAAGTGCATTATTATTATAATAATTTTTTTTTTTTTTTTTGTATTATTATGGCGTGTCTGGGGATTATAAATAAACCCGGCTATATGTATAATGTTTACTCCCGTTCCACTCTTATCATGTTCCAGAGTTTAACAGGGTCGTTTACTGTTTGTTTGTCTGCCTTGTCGCATGAGTAAGTTCATCAGTCGAAATGTCATCGGAGTCTAACCATAATAAAAAAAAAAACAATAAAAGGTACTTAAAAATATAATTTAAGAAATGTGCCAAAATATGCATAATTTTCCTAACTTTTCAATACAAAAGTTTAATAAGAAAAAAAGGCTTAAAATTTCTTGTTTTGATGTGTGTTTTTGGCGTTTGATAAGAAAGTTACTCAATGGTTTTGGGCCCAAAGATCCGCAATTTAGATCGTTCAATTTGATGTCTGCAAATGTTGTTTGCGTTGCTCAAAAAAACACCCACGTTTATTGATAAGCACATTAATAATCTCATAATATTTATGCTAGTGTGTGTGTGTGTGCGCGCACACTTAAGGTTAATGAATTTTTAAGCATCTACTTGAGACATAAATAAATTGGACATTTCACCTGCTTTTTCATTTTGACCAAAGTCCGTTGTTTTTCGATACGCTTCTGAGTCATACCCAAAAATTAATTGAACTTTGCTCTATTTAAAAAATAAAAATACTTTTAAATAAACAAACTAATTGGCACATTATTTAAATATATTTATATATTTTTTTTTTTACAAAATCTGACAATGCAAGCGAAATTAAATATTTAAAATTTAGATCATCATTTCTTATCTGACATTTTTAAAAATGATTTTCAAATTGCTAACGGCCATTAGCGCAGAGCTTTATTTAGACAGCAACCAGCGATATTTGCGCAAAGCTTTATCTCAAAAGCTCTCTATTTGCTCGTATATTGATTCGCATTGATTTTGTAGACCTTACAATTCAAATGCATTTGCTGCTACTCCCAGAAGCTGGAGGCCATTTTTGTTCAATGAAACGGTTAACGCAAAACGATTGAGAACTATGCCAGGGCTACCGTTACAAATATTAACATGTCAACCAATCATACGTGCTACTGACATGTGTTGAAAATCGAAGGTTTTTCAGCGGGAAAGAAACGTGTAAAAAGAATTAAAGAAGACAGGCTGAAAAAAAATGTGTGTCAAGCTTGCAGCTGTCCCATTGTCAAAGATTACGACAGCTCTTAATTATTATTCAATCTGCTCATGCTCAATCCATAAATGCTGTAAATTTGATCTACTTATCAATTGAAGCAATTTAAACGGTTTCTCTTAAATGCAGAAATATAAAATCAAAAAGCTACTCAATAGTAAAATGGATTTTTCGATCGAATAGATTATGTAATCTTGCTATTTATTATTTATATATATTTGAAATAATAATGTAAATCAAACTATGTTAGTTTTAAGCAATTGTTTATTTTAGCATTGGGAAATTTCGCATTTTGTTTTTATACATAATAAACGAAAAATGATACAGACGACCCATTCCTAATCACATGTCTCACGTTTCCCATTCATGACGATTCATGAATATTGCGGACTCAATATTTAAGATTGTGCAGGTCGGGAAGTAAACAAAGATGCGTAAAGCGAAATAACATAAATCCTTTAATGACATTTTCAAGGCAAGAGCAGCTGCTGCTGCACATGCGCGCCATGCATTCATCCATTTGTTGTTCAAACAATAACTGGTGGCGAGTGCGGGCTGATTCAACTGTTGAACCGTTTACCTGCTTGCTGTGCAGAGAATGCAATGGAGTTGAAAATCGTATAACAAAAGAGAAGCTGTACAACGGCAGTAAAAGCAACAGCTGTGCAGGGCAATTGAATGAAACAGGGCGAACGACGAACAGCTGCCTCTCACCCGCGCTGCAGTAAACAAGCAATGAGAGTGCAAGAGAGCAGCAGCAGCATCGTAAAGAGAACACAATAATAGACATGCAAGAGAGGAGCTGTGCGCATTTGCAGTTCACTTGAGCATAACAGTGCGCTGGCACTGTTAACTTTTAACAGCGTACTCTTTGCCTTGGCTTTGTCTTCCAACTAGAATTCAATTGTATCGGGAACGTTGTGTTGAACGGACGGCAATCAACAAAAACAGCTCTGCTACGAAAAACGTCATCGACGTCATTCGGGAAACGGCGTCTGCCAAAAAAACCAAAAAACAAAAACGTTTTAAATGAAAAATAGCAACAACAAACAAACCACAAATATATATATAAATTAATCGCGCTAAAGCCAAAAAGTGAAAATGTGACAAATCTTTTAAATTAACTAATTCAAACAAGTGCGCAAACATTCAAAAAGTTAACTGAAAAACGTTGGATCTGGGACCTGGAACTGCACTCCCCCGACCCACGCAACGCTTCAATCAAAAAAGAAGAAAACATAACCAAAAGCCAAGCAAAAACAAACACAACCTGTAGCTCTCTGCTGCGACAGCAACAGCGACGTTAGCAGCGCAGCAAACGCTTTAATACGCTTACGGACTTTTAAAATTGGGTTTCGTATTTGTTGTTTCTGGTTTATTTTTTTTTATTCGCTGTTGTTTGTTTCTTCGCACGTAACGCGGAAGCATAAACACACATAAATGAGATTGCCTTAAAGCAAAGGAGAGCAACAAAAAAAAAAACAACAGAAACAACTTTTACATTTTTTTTAACAAGGAGTTGCGAGTAGTAAAAAGAACCTTCAACATGTGGTGCATTGTGGATTTGCCAAATGGCACTCAACAAGCTGTCAAATTGGATCCCAAAGCCATCGGCCAAGAATGCCTCGAAAAGGTGAGCAAATGTCCCAAAAAGAGACTTCAAAACAAACAAACAATTTGAATTGTAGATCAAAAACAACAGCAAAAGCTGTAAACAGACATTGAACCAAGAAGTAGAAATAATTTAAACTGATGGTTTTCAATGGAAAAGTTTTACTATGATCAACCTTATTTAGAAATTATATTTTAAATAAATGTTTAACATTAACTGAAAGTTTGGAAAACAACTTGATCTTTAATCTTAATTGAATATTTAGAGCTTTGAATTTTTGGTAAACTCGTCAATTATTTATTGCAACTAATTGCTTAAAATTATTAAGCTTACCAAATTTATTCTCTCTTATCCACTTTTAAATTACTAATTTAATTTTGAAGACCTTTCTCAATGTATTTTGGCAAGTGCATTTTGTTTTCTAAAAATACTTGCATAAATTATACATGTACAAATAATGAATTATATACCTCTTGAATATTTACTGCCCATTATATAAAAAAATAAGCACTAATTACATTTGTTATCAATGATTCAATAAACATTTTCTTATCATTATTTGTGTGTCAAACTAAAGTAATAAATGTATTTTAATCCCACAACTGATTTCGCACTCGGACGCTTATCAATGTTGATTTTTGCACTAATTCGTTTTAAATGCCCAACTGCCCCTGAGAGGCATAGCTTACGTACCCCCCAAACTACCCGCTGCCCCAGACTTTACCCCCTGCTGTGACGTCTTTTCTTATCATCTGAGCGCGCTGCTCGGCTGAACACGCTGTAAAAGCCGCAAAAGAATCGTCCCCAGAATCAAGCACTTTGAAGCAAGCTTGAAACAAGGCCAAAAATCTGAACTTTGAGCCAATTACAGGGAGCCAAGTCCAACTCTTCTGTTTATATGTCTTTATAAGTACTTCCCAGTGAGTACTTCTCAGCGCCACTGCTTACATCTGTTGCTATTTTGTATCAGTCGCATTTTGCTGACCAAGAATGTGTATGAGAAAATGCCTACTTCAATTGTTATTGGGCAAGTTTTCAGTTAAGTATTATTTGTTATTTAAGTGCTTTGTTTTGAAGTACAAAATTTGTAATGCAACCCTTTCCAGTGAATCAATCGACTTGGTCTACGCAGTTGTCTCTTTACTCGTAACTCTTTTACGCATTTAACTTGTTATATTTCTTACCAACTTTAAGCATACTTAGAATTTTTTATAGTCCTCTTCTAAAAATAGTTGTGCTTCAAATAGAATATTTTCATATCATTTTAAAAATCGACAAGCCTCCTTGTTTTTCTTCGGTGCAAGTCGTATTTTATATATTGCATATAGGTATAGGTACTGATATACTTATATATATAAATATATATATTAATATATATATTAATATATCAGTCATTTGGCAGTTACAAAGTGCAGCAAAATCGGTTTCAATGTCCAAGTGGGTTGATTAGCCTACTTGAGATGGTCAAAAAGCAAACACTTGAAAATCAGTTTGCCGCTGCTTCTGTTTCGCAACAAGCAGCGGTAAGTAATAAAGATACAAGAAAACCGCCAAACTCAAACACCCCCACACCCTCTCTAGCAAAAGTACCACTTTCGAGTTTGTCTCAAATTGCGTTCGATTTTGGGCAATTTGCCTTGTTTGCCAGCCTAATTAAGACTCTTGGCCGTATTTGTGTTGTTTGTGTGTAATCTAATCAGGCAAAGTTATCAAAAGACGACTCGAAAGTAAACGTGTCTGTGTGTGTGTGTGTGTGTGTGTGCGTGTGTGTGTGTTTGTTTTATACTCACCTCTAAGCACACACAGTAAATGTATTAATGACAACTGTAAATATGTTGACGGATTAAAGATACCAAGCACTCAATTCTCAGTTGCCAAGTTTCTTATCAAAAGTCAGAAAGTGACAACAGTAAAGTATATACATATATATATATATATATATATATATATATTTATGTATAATTACACACAATCTGTATACATATTTATTTATATATATATACCTGTATTTGTCAACTCTTGTTTTTGTGCACTTTGGAACTGAGCGATATCTTATCTTGACATTGTCTTAACGGCATGCAAAACTTGTAATAAAGCATGGTTAAAAAAAACTCAGATAGCGCTTATTATTTAAAATATTTGTAAGGTCTTAATTCGATTTATTTAACAAATAATTTATATAAATAATAATAATAAATAATAAATTGGCAACCAAATTTAGAAAAGCTAAAATTAGATAGAAAATTTACTGATTACTGATTTTTTTTATTTATTTCTGAATTTATACACAAATTCACTAAAAACTAATGCTAAAAAAATTCATGATGCAAACGTGCCTGGATGATTTCATCATTATTTTGAGTAAAAGACACAGATACTTTTATTACAAATATTAATCATTAATATATTATATATAATTATATTACGAATATATTACGAAATCTTGCGGAAATGTGCTTATGATTTTATAACAGACTTATGATGCTATTAACTGATAAACTGATAAAGCTGATAAACGGCTCTTCACATTATTCATAATTTCCAATTTGTACATGTTTATGTTTTCTTTAATTTCACATTTTTGGAGGTTAGAGATTGTCGCATTAGACTAAATTATTTATATGGCTTGTGAGACACATATTAATCATCACTTATTTGGTCACTGTCATAGCTTATTTTAAGAAATCCGCATTATTATTAATATTTAATCATTGTGATTTATATGACGCATCATCAAAGGGAAATCGCATATGGATTTTTGCTTTAGAGAATTTTGTCTTATCAATGCCGATGACACTGACAAAAGTTCTTGTAACTGGCCGATAATGCAAAGTTGAGGGTGTTTCAGATGATGATAATGATGATGATGTCACCCACTGACTGTTTGAGGAATCAACACTCATAATCATGATTATAAACGGTTGACGTTCAGCTGAAAACCTGTTAATTGAATTCCGCTAGTCCCATTTTCCATTTTTAATTAATTTCAATGCTAAAGTACATTCAATTTTTAGCAGAAAAATATAAAAAAAAAAAACAACGCACAGGCAATTAACTTCCGTTTTCAAGTGTTGACCACTCGGTGGGCGATGAGAATTTCGATTTACAGTAAGTCAGGAAAGTGTTTGGACGGCAAATATAGCAAATAATATTTCTATTTAAGAAAAATGCTTTTTCGATTTTCACATCTTTGTGAAATAAATAAATAAATGATAAATTCAAAATATTGCAAATGCAAAAAAAAAAATTCGGCTTGTTTTGACTGTCACTTTTGTTTTTTTTTTTCGTTTCTCCCTTAAAAAATCATTTTGGGCAAAATAGTAAAGCCAGAAAAAATAATAAAATCTGTACCACATAATCCCATTTTATTTATTATTGTCGATTCGATTCAATTGGATTAACTGAACTCTTTTTCCGCCAAATGCATTTTGTTATGTGGATTTTTTTTGACACACTGTGTGTGATTTCATAAATGCAATTTGGCTCGAATCTACGTAGTAGTAGTAACTGAACAAGTGCAAATTACATTTAAAAACATGGCTAAAATGCACGTTGGAATTGCAAAAAAATAATTGAGAACAATTATTGTTTATCTTATCTCGGAGAGTAGTTTATTTTTTTGCTTGTACAAAATATATAATTTTAAGAATTATAGCATTTCCAGCAAATTCGACAAGTTACAAATTATTGAGAAAATAATATATTCATATTAATTTCCTAAAAACTTAAACTTTTGATTTGTGATTCTTCTTCATAAAATTGTGAAATAAATAAATGAACAGGTTTTCTATAAATATATTTTCTAAATGCCAAACATATGTGACAACTGGAATTTTACCGAGCGTTTGGGGTGTGGTCAGGGCGTAAGATGACATCGAAAGATTGGGGGTGAATAAAAAATGCAAATATTGTGAAATGCTTGACTGGGTTATCGGGCAGCTTTAGACGCGATCGAGATTAGTGTAAATGAACAGTTTCCAGTTGGCAACGGAGGATGGAAATGTGCTGCGTCGGCTTTAGAATTGCATAATTTGGAAAACGACTCGCAGCTGGCTTATCGCCCAGTGGGTATTGAACCCAAAAACTGTAATTTACTTTTGCTCGGTTTCGTTTTACATTTGAATTACATTTGCAATTCTAGCTGAATC
This sequence comes from Drosophila dives, assembly GCA_035042365.1. NCBI lineage: Eukaryota > Metazoa > Arthropoda > Insecta > Diptera > Drosophilidae > Drosophila > Drosophila dives. Next base: position 1,217,517 of record JAWNLJ010000437.1, read on the forward strand.
TCCTCTCTCTCTCTCTGTTTGTCGCTCTTTACGTATGTTTCTGTCTCCCTCTTTTTATTATTTGTGACGTAAGCAGAGTTGCATGTCAAAGGGAAATTAGGGAAAAAAAAGTTTCGTTATAGAGTTTGGATTCAATCCGAATGCATTCAAAGTCTGGCCGGCCCCGTTGGCAGAGTTTCCGTTTTGTGCCGCAATGCCAAACGGTTGCCATTCTAAAGTGGATGCCACATTGTGGGTGGCTGGCGCCGTCACTGTGGATAGTAGCTTGTTTGCCATTCGCTGCACCATGGGCCACATGCAACAGTTTTTGTGAAAGTTGCACTTGCTGTTGAACTGTTGATGACTTTGCTAATTACTTGTTACTTGTTGCCACAGTGGCAATTGCTTAAAAGAGCAGCCAAAAGTTAATTATACATTGCACATGCCTACACACACACACACACACACACACACAGAAATATAGAAATAAACAGCAACATTTAATTGGATTTTAATGTTGTTCTGCAAGTTTCAGGGTCGATAAAACAGTAAAAAAAATACCAACAAAAGTTGTGTCTACAACAAAATAATAATTAAACTTTAGATAACTTGAGCTGAGCAATAAATAATATTTATAAATGCATAAAATAACTTTTTTATATTCTAATCATTATACATTTTTTGATTGCACAAGCAACAATGAGAATATAATAATAATATTGCGAATACTTAAACTGAATAGAAAATTAAATAACTTAAATTAATAACATCAAATGCTAAAGTCGAAGAATACTGATAAAGTAAAAATAAAATAATTTCATAACAACAATTCAATATCGTCGAGTTATACAACAGGCATTTAATACGATTTACACTTATCGATGGCCCACTGTACGCTGCAATTAAATTATCACGGTTTCAAGTGGCTACTTATGCCAAGTACTGCAACTGCAACTGCAACTGCAACTGCAATTGCAATTGCAACAGCAACAAACTAATGCACCGCTCAAAGTCCACAAACAATGTCGCAACGTTGTTGCACATTTGCTGGCTAGTGGAGTCCCGCGAGATTTATGATTAATCAATAGTTGTTTTTGTTGTTGTTGTTGTTGTTGTTCTTGATTAGTTCGAGTCTGCTAAGCATTTAAAATATTAAGCAACGTTTATAGAATGTTTCACAGTAATTGATTAGCCTAATAAGCGAATCAAAATTGCTACCACTTCACAGCCATTTTATTCAGTTTATTACCCATTATCTTAATCGTCAACTAAAATTAACCGTTTATTATGCGTGACGCAAATGGAATTTTTTTTCCGTACTTGCTTTCTTTGCTGACATTCACAAATTTTAGCCGCATGTAGAATAAACCATATATCTTATCGCGATAAGTTAATAAAGTGTGTCGCGATATGGAAATAATGAATGATAACTGGGCATATTATTAATTGACTTCTTGATTACCAAATTGGGGTATTAATTCTGTGTATTCCAAGAAGTTATAAAACAAATTAAATTAACTAAACAAATAAAGGCAAGTTGTATAAATAATAAATTGATAATATTAGATTAAAATATTTGTTTTTAGGTTAGGATTGATGTGAGGAATGTGAGGTTGCCCACTGTGCCTGGACTCTCTGTCCTTCAGCTGTCCTGGCTCACAACTATATTGACGGAAATCCTTATCAAATTGCTTCACTGCTTTTATTCGACTTTAAGATGTCCCCAAAACTGGGGTGTAATTATATTTGCGAGCAGTGCTGTAGCACAACGAGTGGGGATGCAAAAATGCAAGGCATATGGTTAAGACTTGAACTTGGATTAGGAGATGGTGACGGGGGGGTGCTTTTAACAACAAATGAAAGCCCAGGAATCTTAGAATCTTACAACACTGATGAGGCATCTCAAGTGGGCGAACGAAGCGGGTCAAGTGCAGCAGCCAGCAGATGCCGCTGGCCAATTTGCATAGGATTGCGTAGAGATGGGGCCAAGTGGCTGGGCAGGGCAGGGCAGGACAGGGCAGGGCGTTGCAGGGCGACTAACAAAGAAGGCGCCTTTTGGCTGCAGTTCGTTACTCATGCATAGATAATTTAGTTGCCAAAGAATTGTATCTGATGGATAGATAGATACGCACAAGTTCTATGAACCTCAACTAGTCTATATACACATCTAGCTCATGTGTATTTATGTGCGATTAAAAATAAAAAAAATGCCAAAGATAAATACTAAGCAACATGTGCTGATAAAAAAATAAAAAACAAAAAAAAAATCAACTAAGCATTTTGTATCTTTTGGTTTTGCTTGTTTTTATCGTCCCCCTTTTTTTTGTTTTTTTCTGATAAGCAAAGCGAACGAAATTTTTGATGTTTTAACAAAAACGAAGAGCGGCGCAAAACAAAAATAGAAAACGAAACAGAAAACGAAACAGAAACAGAGGAAGCATTGAATAATAATGCTGAAAATATATCAAAGCAATCAAAACGTAAATGTTGAATAATCGTAAATAATTTGGTTGTTTTCGATTTCTTAAGACGCAATTCGTGATTTGTGGGTTTTTTTTGTTTTGTATTTCCATGTGTTACGTTTAGCACAATATATTTTAAATACAATTAGTTTAATACTTTTTTATGTGCTTATATTTACTTGATGTTTACAACTCACCTTGGCCTAGAAAACCTGCTGGTTGTTATAGTTATTTTGAAATGATCAGTAAAGGCGCAAAAAATAATTTTTATTAAACGACTCAACTTGGGCATTGATATGTAAATAAAAAAAAAACCCACAGTATATATTTTTTGTCACGTAACTGAGAAAAAATGACTAAATAATGCTTTTACTTTGAAGAGCTACAGAAATGCAAATTTATTTCATGCAAGCGATAACTAATCCATTTTTCACAGCAATAAATTCTTAACTTTTAATTAGGATTGTGTAAATGTATTTTAATCAAGATTATTTAAGGCTCACGAATAAAATTGCTATTCATAAAAATATTTACACATACAATGTATTCGCATATTTGAATATGCAGGCCTGACTAATGGAGACTTGTTGCGGTACACAATTTAGTTCAGGGTATTTGTCAGTCTATCTCTTTCCTTTACACTGTTCTTCGTGATTCTTTTGTTGTTGTCGGTGTCTGTCATTTTATCACATTTCTTATTGTGACAGAACGTACGTTTCGCTCTTCCTCGCTGTTCTCGTAGGTGTTATTGCTGTTGTTGCTCTGCCAAGCCCCAGACACAAAAAACTTAAAACGCAAAAAGTAAATACGCCAAACGAGATTCTCCTAGACATATGCAGAAATATATAAATTTAATATATATAGCAACTTACTTCTGACACATGCATTTGTATCTATATCTATTGTTGTTATTTAGGCGTACCTCCGGCCTTTTCGCCTTGAAGTTGAACTCGTATCGAGAGTTATTAACAATTTGTGTAAACAATATTTGTATTTTTAATATTTTATTATTTGCACACACTTAAAAGCTACAATTTTGTTGTTGCTGTGCTGTTAAATTCCGGCTCAAATTTGCAGCTATTTGCGTAGAAATCTTTTGAAATTTTGCAAACTTTTCCCAAGTCGATAAGTGCCGCAATAAATAAAAACCTTTCAGCCAGCCGACAAAATTCTATTACAGTTTAACAAATTTTGTAATGATTTACAGTTAGCTGTCTTTCACAATTCCCTCGTTCACATTTAATAATAGAGTTGGCAAGGTCTTTTGCTTTATTAAGTACATAATTAATGATTACCACATCAATTTTTTACTCTTGCCCTAATATATTTTTTATATTCTTTTGCGTGCTTGCTCCGAAAAGAACAAAAAAAATCAAAAACATAAGCAAAGAAAAACCCCAACAACTTTTGCCATAAATTTTAAACACACACTGATGACTGCTCCCATGTGTACGCACACACACTCGCACGTGCACACACACACACATATATACATATACACACATAAATATTTATTCGTATGCATGCAGTATTTATTTTATATGGATTTTATACATTGTTTTGCAACAATAACTGCGCAAAAGAGTAAAAAAAAGTATTTAACAAAAAAAAATCCACAATTATCATTTTGTTTAACAATTTGCACTTCAAGTTTGAGCAGGCATAAAATTTGTTATGCTTAAATTAACTAAACTTTTAGATTGTTGTTTTTGCTACACTTTGTATATATATATACATATATATATATATATTGCTGTTGTTCTTTGTTTTATTTGTTTGTGTTGTGCTGCAACAGTTGTTGTTTTCACTTGTGTATTTTTTGCGATTTTAATTAGCATTCTGGCATATTTCACGATTTCGCTATGCCTACGTTTGCCCTCCCCCCCGCCTGGAAGAGCCAATGAACGCTAAATCCAGTTAGTCCAGTCGGTCGCAGAATATTGGGTTCGACTTCGTTTGCATTGATTGCTGCAATCAGAGAACAACAAAAAATTGCACACAGCATTGCATAATTTATTTGCATTCCCTCATGCATAATTAAATATATAAAAGAATACACTCGACGAATTCTAGCAAAGGCACATGGATTTTTTAATTTCTATTTTTTTTTTGGTATGTGTTGACTAGAAATTATAACTTATTTGTTTGTTTGTTTTTATTCAATTAAAAATAGACAGAAATCTCCACAAATAATTGAATCACAAAGGGTGGAATATTTTGAATGTAAAGGGAAAATTCTATATGTATAAAAATGTATATAAATATATATATTTAATATTTGAAAATAAAAACTATTATTCGTCAAATATTTTGTATAGTTTGTAACCTGCTGTTTCTCTTAGTGTACACATGTGGGCATATCTATAATTCTATATATATGCAAATGTTTGTTCGTTATTTTCGAACAGGCTGACCAAAAACATTTCTTTCGCATTTGCATAGCAAGTTATTTATGAATTTACCATGCAAATAACTTGTATATTGCCAAAGTTATTTTACTAATTTAATAAGCTCGGCAAGGGGCGAGGGGCTTTGTAGCTGCCACATTCGCTCTCTGCCCCTTAGCTTTGCCGATTGTATTTGTAATTTTCCAAACAATTTAATCTGCACCCGCGGCCAGCAGAGCATGTCTTCTTCCTCTTCCACTTCATCTTTCTCTTCCCTCTTCCCTCTTGCCTCTTACACTCAACCTTGTTGACCAGTGTCGTGTTCCCTCATTGGCGTTGGCCAATTTCCAAATTAATTGCAACAACGCACAGCAATTGGAGCAACTGCTGCAACGTACGCTTTCCCCTTGGCCCTCCCCGAGTCCACCCCCTTCCTTCTTCGTCTCTTGGCTTGCACAGAGCTGTCGCTTTCATTGCAGTTGGGTCGTCTATCAACTGCATTGTTGCATACCCATTTGTTGTTGTTGTTGTTGTTGTTATTTTTGTTGTTGGTTGAGCTTTGTGGGTCATCTGAAGCAACCCAAAATTCACATTTGCCGTTAGCCCGGTATGCAAATCGACCAGCTGAGAAATGGAAGTTTCTACACTCAGAAAATCAAGGAGTATCTCTGAGATCATCGCCAAACGCAATTTGAGTTTAATTTTATAACTTGTTTTTATGAAGATACAAAAAATACATTGCGGATGTAAATAAAAATCTCTTTGCATAATTTACTTTATTTTTATTTTATGTAAAAATTAAATATAGCTGATTTATTTTTATTTTTCCGGTTTTGTGTGTTATTTTTTTACAAATTCCAAACTGATTTCTGAGAAAAACAAACAACTAAAATGATTTTCTTTTTGCTTAGCAATTTAAAATGCAGCTAATTCTAAGGCAAATGTTTTTCTAAGTGTAGTAGCTGCTGGTGGCACCGGATCAAGCGCATCCACAACACCGCAACGGGTGTTGTGGCATCAGGGTTGTAGTGTAATTCAAGTCAACTCAACTGAACTCTGCTTGCCACACCAGTCAAAAGTGTGTGTTTTTGAAGTCTTTAAGTTTTAGCTAGAAAATGCAACTTTTGCCACAAAATACGCAAACAAAGAGCAAACATTAAATTATAACACTCCGCTGCTCTGGCAACTCTGGTCTGGGTTTTGGTGACTCTCAACCGAATCCGCAACGGAATTGTAACTTGTTTGTGCGTGCAACTGTTTCTCCCCCTCCTCCCCTGGATGTCACCAAACGCTTGGCTCGTGCAACGCCCATGCGGAAAGGGCGTGTTTCTAGTGCGTGTCCTTGCCGAGGCAGGCACAATTTATGTTTACACCCGACGACGACGCCAAAATGTATCTGTGAAAATCGCAGCGAGAAAGCGCCTCGGGTTTGCGTCCAATCAAATGTAAATTAAATATATTCGCGTGCAGACAAAAAAACCACACAAACACTAATACACATTCTGTGTGTGTGTGTGTGTGTTTGTGTGTGCGAGTGTGGCTCATTGACTGCTGCTACACTTGGAGAAATAAGTCAAAAATTCATTAATTTCTTAAGTTAGAAACAAATTAAATTTTTTTTAAATAAACTGCTTGAGAATAAATATTGCTACACTTTTATATTTAATTTTGCTTAATGAATTAAATAAAATAAAAATTGCTAGTCACTTAAATTTTTTTTTTTTACTTATCCTTCTGATTTTTACGTGAATTTTGAGCATATTTGTGTCAAAAATATAAATAAGAACTTTTGCTTTAAATAATATATTAAATTTAAAATAAATTAAAAAGATTACTTTCATATTCATGCAGAATAAATTAGAAATTTCAAAGAAAACTTAAAAAAATACATATAAAAAGCACAATTTAAGCTTAGCCAGTTCGCTCAATTTCTTTTGGCCAAGTGTACGCCGAGTGGGTGGGCGGATGCATGGGTGGCTTTGGGTGGTCGTTGGCGCGGCTTGAACGGATTGATGGGTGTCTGTTCAGTGTGGTAATGAAGTCAGATCACGTCATGTCACGTGCCCGCCCGACTTGGAAACGCGCTTAGTCAGATTGTGTTGAGCGCGCTCTTGTATCGATTTAATTGTTAAAGCCAAAGCCAAAGCCAAAGCCAAACAACTGAGGCGGCATTGGACGGGTGTGTAATGGGCGGGCCAGGCATGGCTAATTAGCCCTGACTATATGCACAACAATGCGATCTTAACAGCCCCCACTAATCCAGCGACAATGACAACGACAATGCGGTGGCCTCCAGTTCTACACTCCTTCAATTCCTCTGCAGTCAAAGTGTCCACAGTAGTCCGGCAGACGACAAAGGCAGCTTCAGCTGCCGGGTTTGGCTTTGTTTTTAAGGTTGATAGGGCGGGTAGGGGGTAGGCTCTTAAGCCAACACTTAATGCAATTACCGCTAACTGCGCAACTATGGCACAGTGGTGCAACACTCGTAAAAAAGTGCAATAAACATAATGAGAAAAGTCTCGAGAAATTATTGCTGTAATTTTAAAATTACTTAAACAAAAATAATATAAAAAATTAATTAAAATTTAGAATTACTTTTGGCTATTTTTTGCAATGCAAAATTAAAATAAATTAAACAAAAATAACAAGGAAAATAAATTAGTTGCTCAAAAATGAAGAGAATTTAGCTGAAATTAGAATTTCTTTTGCCAATTTTCTGCTACTTTTCTTGATTATTTTCAGAGATTTTATTTAAATTTTAATGTACATTTTTGCCTTCCCTCAACCACTGTGCGGCTTTGTTGGTTAATGGATAGCCAGACATGCTGTTGGTCAGTTTAGCTGAATGGCAGCTGCCACTTGGCCGTTATAATTTTATGATGATGCCAAAGAGACGCGAATTATGCCCAGAGCAGAGCATCAATGGGAGAGAATCAATGTTGCCAGCAGTAAAATGATAATGCCATTTAGCCCGAGTTGGACTAGCTGCAATGAGTACCCAGTATTATTACATGTACTCTGCTATTCCCATATCCCTTTTAGCCATTGCAGCTGGTCTGGTCGTATTCCCTTTCTCGCTACTCTCTCTTCAAGTATCCTTGAACTGCTTTTGCTGGCGTGGCGCATAAAGGAAGCGGCAAAAGCATATAAACCTGACGGGGCGCCACCAGTAGCTGCAACAGCAGCGGAAACAGAAAACCCCAACCCCAACGCCAACCCCTCTCAGCTGCTTCCCTTGTAGACCAAGCAAACACTGCTTAGAACAATAATAAACAATAAAATGGCGCCTGCTTTAAAAAGGCAAAAATGTTGTACAAACCATGGAATTTTCGTGCTAAGGATTTTCGCTTGTGGTTTGAGGATTTGGAGTGGGGCTGCGGTTGGTTTGGGCTGCCTTTTTCGGAAAACAATAAATTGCGTGAAAATGAAGCCAAAAACCGCAAAGCGACAACCACAGCAATGTGTTGAATGCATTGAATGCTTTTTGTTGTTGCCACGCAGCCAAATAAGCAAATGCCAGCACCTGGCCACAAAACTTACCTTTGTGCCCAAAAACGCCTTAGTCAGCAGCAGCAGCACACCAAAACCCACCTCCCACCACCCATCTCGACCTACCACGTCAACTGTGCCTTCCTGTTCTGAGTGCCATTTTGATGTGTCTCTAATGGCAGCGCTTCGCTTTTGTTTCGCCTTTATATTGTGGCTTTTATTGTTTTTCATGTGGTTTTTCAGCGTTTCTTTTTAGCACAAAAAAATGCATATATATATAGAATATATGTATAAATCTGATAGAGTGCACAGCTCTGCTTAAAATCGGTAGAACAAAAGTAAGCAAGGCAAATACACAACTACCGATGGCCCCACATGCCACAAAGATAAAGGAAATTCCATGGGGCATAAACGGATTGTAACTATGCTTGTTTAATGGCTTTGCAGCACAAGCAGTAAATGCATGCTACACTGAAAACAATTTTGATTTTTAAGTTGACTTTACTCTTTACTAGAGTATATACATATATATATTTCTGATCAGCATCGCCAGCCAACTCATGTCCATTTGTCAGCTTGAACTAATTCTGAGCGCATCTCAATGAAACTTGATAGAAATCCATATTTTTACCACACTCACTAAATACATAAACAATATATTTGAATTTTATAAATATGTTAAAATTTTTATTTATATATTTTAGTTGCCATAGCAAAAAGATTCATTGTTTAATTAGTCGACAAATGAGTATGAAAAACTTTAACGCTTACCAAAAAATCAGCGTAATTTTTTTTATTTATTTATGAGTGTTATTGTTACGCCAAAATTTATAACTTTCATGACAAAAAATTGCTTTATTCTTTAAATATATATTCACAGTTAAAATAATAAAATAAAAAGCAAATGCAAATATTATTTTGCATAAATATGTTTTATAAAATTACGTAGAAAACAAGGCAAATTTCGTAAGACTCTTAAAACCAGATTTATTTTATTTGCTGTAAGAAATGCCAGATAATATAACCATATTTGTTGACTGTCTACTATTTTTTTTGTAGTTTTTCTTTTTTCTTTGCGACATTCACATTGTAAATGGTAATTAAACGGCAATCCAATTATTCGTATTATCTCAAACCCACTGAGAATAATAATCAAGAGGCTTGCGGCAATGTGCAAAACATTTGCATTATTTTTTTTTCTAGTTTTGTGTGGGCTTTTTGCCCCTTCGGCAACTAGTGCAACTAATTCCCATTTAATTGGGGCTTACTTAAAGGGATTTGTCCAGCTTGCATGCAAAATTAATTAAATGTGTAAATATTTAATTACTAAAAGTCCTTGTGCCATGTCCCTGAAAAGTGACAAAATTGACATTGAATTGGCAAAAGCAAACTTGCGTTTTTCATTAATAAATAAAGCGAAAACTTGAACATGACTATTACATGAGTATTATGAGTATTATAAATTGGCTATTATTATTATTATTATTATTTGTAAACTTGTGCGTAAACAAACGCAAAGTACAAAACTTGTGGACTTTGAAACATGCCGACTAATAAAATTAAGAAACAACAACATTTCACAAGTAGCACTCTCAAATGAAGCAAACAAAAAGTTTATAAATAACAAATAACATATACAAGGTCAGAAACAATTAAAAACAAAGCATTTACAGCTAGTCAGAAAGTTAATGAGAATATCACATATGGTTGACATATAGAACAAGCTAACTGACTGAGAAAAGTGTTTTTGAAATTAAATAAAGTATTAATTTATAGGTTGAAATGGGTTACGAAAAAGGTGAATCATAACTTCATATTAAAACCAATTAAAAATATTAAAAATAAACAGACTAAAGATTAAATTCCTTAGCTTAACTAAATTGTTAACATTCTCAAGAATTTGAGCAAGAAAATTGTTTTTAATTTAATTAAATTAAGTATTAGTTTATAGATTTCAAGTTGCTTAAAAAAGTGAATCATTTTCCTAACTGCAAATTAACTCCAATTAAAAATATTAATTTAAAAATAGCTAGACCAAAGATTTAACTTCTTAGCTTTACTGACTAATTAACAGTCTCAAGAATTTGAGCAAGAAAAGTAAGTTTTAATTAAATGATTTATTATTTTGATAGGTTTGTCATATTTTAAAAAAGTGAATCATTTTCCTAACTGCAAATTAAAACCAATTAAAAATATTTATTGCCAAAAATTATAACTAAACTAAAGATTAATATTCTTAGCTGATAATCAGTTATGCTCAGATCAGATATCAACTCAGCTTGAATATTAATTTAAGAACTGTCAGCAAATAAAAATAAACTAGTAATGCGATAATATTTACATATTTTTAGATGTGCTTTAGAATTGCTTCTAATCTGAAATCGTCATGGTTCGCTGCATTGTGTTTGGTAAAAGCACTTGTGCAAATTTCCACACATTTCCACACTTTACAGCCAAGTGAATATTGCCATATGCTCGCAAAGCACTCCCGCAACACCTCCCATTCCCCTCTCATTTCCTGCCATGCTCCCCCCTAGTTGCGTGCTTTTGTCCTTAAATGTCCGAAGGGGCGGCAAATTGTGTTGACTTTGCCGTTCAGGCATCATTAACTTCAATGACCAAGTCATTTGAATGCCCAACAGCAAGCAGGAGCAGGAGCAGGAGCGGGAGCAGGAGTAGTAGCAGGAGCAGAAGCCACATGATGGACAGGGGCGCGATATCGAAATATGGGGCTTGCCACAGGCAAAATGGGAACAAGGTCGCGAGGCAAACAATTACAATTCCTATAATGGGAGCCATGCACGAAAGCCACGAAAGAAAAGCCGCTGAAAGCAGTTGCCGTATTTAGCATTTGGATTTAACGATGTATTATTACAATTTTTAGCCTGCTGCCTGTTTGCATATCAAATTCTAAAAATGATCAGGTGCAAATATGACTAAAAAGAGAGGCGAGTGACAGGTGTGTGGGTAGGGGGAAGGTGGGGTTGTTTGCCACATTGCTTGGCGGCACAGAAAATCAATAAGAGGCAGCCACAGAGAGAGACGAAGAAGAAGCAAACAACGACACCTGGCAACAGGCGACCAAAATCAAGTACTTCAAGTCTCTGTGGGTGTGTATCAGTGTGTGTGTGTGTGTGTATCTGTAAATATCTCTGTGTGTGTGTGTATTGTGTATCTATAGTTGTGTCTGTGTATCTGTGTGTATTTGATAACTTAATTGAAAGACATTGGCTGTGTATATTTTTCCTGGTGCTGGGCCAAAAAATAAAAGAAGAAATGTGTTGCCTGTGGCATGTGGAATTTATGGATAAACAAGCAAGTTGGCCATGGTCAAGAGGCACCAGGATAAATCATCAACAACAGCAGCAGCAGCAGCAGAGGCAGCAGCTGCAATGCAATCTAACAGATATATTCCCATAAAAATATGCTATAAATATCTACAGCGAGAGAAATTTTGGCAACATAAACTGACTCTTATAAGCCAAAATAAGCTTAGGCTTATTACCCATAAGCTTTATGTAGCCAATTCTGTTTTAAGCCAACAATAAGCCCAAGTGCAATATTATTTTAGGTTTTATTTTATTTTAATAAATTTTAAATAATAATCCGTTTTGTTTTTATTTTAAAATTTATTTAGTTTTTAGTTTTACTTTAATTTAAAATCAGCTTTCTTTTTACTTGACTTTTGAGCATTTGTATTGTAAATAAGATTGGCAAAACTCGCATAGACTTCCACCAAAAATAATCTTTTAATATTTTACAAATTTATATTATATATTTTATATATTTTTTTTGGCAGTGTAATGTGCTTTACTTTATGTTTTTAATACATGGCCCCTTTGTGGGCGTTTTTGAACGCCAACACTTTTTGGTTATGGACTTGTACTACTTTTTTTTATGTTGTTTTGCGTGTTTTTGGCATAAGTGCTTTGTGCAACTTTGCCAAATTAGGATGTGAAGCTAAAAACCGATTTGCATTTGCTGCCAGCATTTTTATCTGCAATTTCTCGAGTGTCACCAGCATTTTGGAAGCACGCCATCAAGCCAAAATAGCTTCAAATAATGCCCACATACGAGTCAAACATGCATTCAAAAATACCACGTAAAATCGAAAACATAAAAAGGATATGCTAGCAAAAAGGATATGATAGAAAAATGAGAGCCTGAGTATGAAATAAGTTCTTAAATAATTTTTTGGAATTTTTTATATTGTTTTGTAAATAATTACTTTAATTTATTTTACTATTTCATTATTAAATTTCTGTTTTTACTTAACAAAATCTGAGTATCAATTCTTAATCTTAAACAGGGTATTTTCAGGTCTTTCAATTGCTCAAATTTAGCCGCTTTGCATGCTTTTTTTTCGCCAAAGTGCAATTTAATATAATCGTATTATGCATTTTCGGCTATGACAAAAAATCCACTAAAAATGTTGGCAACCGCCTTTATCTGAGGGGGCAAAAAAAAAAAAACAAATATCGTTTTACAGCATTTTTGGCCATCTTTTCACTTGCAGTGCTACCAACAAAATGAGCGCAAGTCTTCGCATTTCATTTTCATTTGGCTAAGGCGTCTCCGTGCCTCAAGACCCTGACCTCTCAGATTTACAACTATTCAGTCCTGGTCATATTCGCATACGCTCGACTGCACACACACACACACACACACATTTACATCATCATCTGCTGCTCACAAATGTTTAGAATGTAAAACTCGAATGCACATATACATAATAAAAACATACATAGATACATATGTATGTCTTGGTTGCAAAGTATTTGTATGCCACATACATGTGTGTACAGCGACGCATATATATGTGTTGCAAACATTTTGGCATACATTTGTTGGTGACATTTTCAAAGTTTTCCGCATTTCATTTAGGCAGGCAAAAATGTAATTTATTATGGCCAAAATGCGATGTGATTTTTGAGCCAACAAACATTGTCGTCGCAGTTGGGGCAAATGTGGCTGTATTTACCATATTTGTGGCAACATTTACACAGTTTATTTTATAAAGTACAGAAGCGTAAAATGTATCTTTGCAGCGCCGCAGATAATATACCCTTGCCGAGCTGATTCTAAGGAGCTAAAAGATATAGTAATATAAATATTTTAATAGTTGAAGATTTTTCCAAAGTTAAAAATTAATACTTATTCATTATAGATACATTTTGTAAATAAGTTTAAATTGTTTTATCAGTTGAATGTGACTTTTTTATATTAATTTAAAATTTAATATTGTTTTCCAATAACGAAACACTTTCCACTTCATGTGGCTGCTGCTGCTGCCACAAAGTTCAACTGACAAAGTTCAGCAGCTGAAAAAGTTCACTGTTAAAAGTGCCAAACAACAGCAACACGAACAACAGTAAAATTGTTGGGCAATCTCGCGTCACGTTCTGGCAATTGAGAATGCGACATGCTAATTAGTGACTGGCCCTCAAACCAAATGACCCACCGCCCACCCGCTCTTTCTCTTTCTATGCAGCTCCTTCCCAACTCTCATGGGTTCTTATGTGGCATAATAATTTAATGCGTTTTCATGTTTGCTGCAGTGTTTTTATTGTTCTTGTTGTGAGGCACGCGAATCGTTGCTGAAAAGTTGTTTGCATTGCACTCACACACATTTAAATGACACACACACACATACACATGCACGCACGCAAGCCACTCAGTTTCCCAACCACTCGACTCACTTCCAGCGGCGTTCTCAGTTCAGCTCTCCTTTTCTTTTCCTGAAGTTGACTTTTCCGCAATTTCGCCACTGAAAATGACGCATATACGAACAAATTATGTGAACAACCATTTTTTTTTTTGCCGTACTTTTTTTTTCCTCTTTGTTTTTTGGTTTTTTATTTTGTATGCAGCCTCCGGTGACGCCGTGTCGCGGTACAATCGGCGGCGCAGTTGGCAGGCGCTGTGCTTAAAGTCACGTAGTCAGCAGCGGCGAGTTTAACATTTTCATTACGCCTGCTTAAAAAATATGCAGCATCGTAAATGGGGAGGAATGTGTGTGTAGTGTGTTGTGTGTTGTGTGTGTGTGGGGTTTGGGGGAGATCATGCTGTGAATTGAGGCCGTGACGACAGCTGCAGCTTAATAACGGTACCTTTCCATCCCATAAATAAATGCCCAAAAAAGGCGCTGACGCCAGTTAACAGCATTTTATTCCTTTTGCTGCTCCAACAAATAAATTGCGGCAGAGAGAGAGTGAAACCACAGCAGCGCTGCTCTTACTCAAACTCAATTAAGTTAAACGTTAAGAGGAGACATCGACAGAAATGACATTCGCACCTGTTCCACTCACAGCGATTGCTCATTCATTCCATGCCGTTCCATCAATGTGACAGCTTTTCAATTATAATGCCATAAATCGCAACAGGGCAGCGGAATTCCTCCTCATCTTCTGTTTCTCCTTCTGCTTCTGCTTCGTTTCAAATGCATTGTTTTTGTTGCTGTTGTTGTCATCTGCAATTTTGACTTTTGTTCGCTGCACTTTTGAGTTTTTGTTTTGTTCTCTGCAGTCTCTTTTCGCGGTACAATTTATGTGCAATGTACAAAGTCCAACGGTCACTCGGTCGCTGCACACACAATACACAAAGCACACGCACGCAAGCACGCACTCAAACATCAATAAGAAAAAACGCAAATGCAAGAAGAGAACGAACTGTGTAGAAGCCAATCGCAACAACAATGCATGAGCTATATTCAACAGTGACGAAAGAGACCCCCTATCAGCCAGTGTGTGTGTGTAAAAGGGAAGGCGAATGCACCAAACACAAGGCAACAATCAGAGTATTGCCGAAACGATAAGGTGAAATGATTGGGGGAACTAGAAAAAATTTAAATGCAACAGCTGAGAGCAAGTCTGTGGATAGGCAAAGGAAAGGCAGGGGAAAGGCAGGGGTAGCGGTGTCGGCTGTGAACTACATAAAGCGAGCGTAATGAAAGTGAAAATTACTCAACAATATTCGAAGAATTTTGTCTTAATACTTAAATCAATGCGTATTTATTTATTTATATATTTTTTTTTACTAAAGTGTTAGTAATAAATTTTTGCATCTCACAAACTTGATTAATTAAATGAATTTCTTAAGTGTGCCAATTAGAATTGGTTGCACATGCTCCCAACACGTGAGAGACATGCATAAATTTATCTATTACCTCATATAGAAATTTATTTGCAATTTATAGCAAGAACATTTGCAATCAAGATCTGCAGCCCAGGCAAAAGCAGCTGAACCTCAATTCGTTAAACGAACCCGTTTCCCTGACGCTAATTAATTTCAATGCATTGAACCTGTTTCGCCATTCCCTCTCTCCCTCTATCTTTTTCTGTCTCTCTCTCTCTCTCTTGCGCCTTCGCTTTCATTGCCAATGTGCAGTGACGGCTTCCCCCTTTCTATTCACCCACTCTCCGCTCACCTCTACCATCTTTGCCTGATCAGTGGTGGTATCACTCTGCGAACTCGTGCTCAGCTAGCTGCCAACAAAAACGACAACGGCAATTCTTACCATCTATGGGGGTCTCTGTTAACTGTCATCTGTCTCAATGCGGCTTATTATTTTATTTTTTCCATTTTGCTGTGAATTTATTTATTTTGTAAGGCGCTGGTTAAGCAACAATGTTGAATTTCCAAGCGTCAAGCGTGATTAGCAGCGATGTAAGAGAAACTCGTCTGATCCGCAGTTTCCTAGACTAAAGATGAGCAGCAATACAGTAATACACACACACACACAGACGCAACCATCTTAATATAAAATATATTTGATTACTGCTAAAGTTCTCTGTTAAGTCACATAGCTCGAATTGCACGTGTGAGCATTAAAATGCATTTTGATCGCATAATTTAAATGTGTTCACTATTTGAAATGAATTTCCATTTGAAGTACGGCTTTCTGCGCACTCACACAGAAAAATACCGCAATCAAAGTTTTAAGTACAAAGTCCAAAGCCGGCTGACGCTGACGTCACGCTGCTCAAAGCAGAGCAACAACGACGACGTCGGCGCGCTGACAGACATTTCATTTACTGTTTCTCAAGCTTCACATGGCACTTGTTCATATGTTCGTTTCACAGTTTCAATTATGACAACAACAAACGTACAAGAAAAAAAACACAAGCACACACAAAAACATAACACAGCAAGCATAAAAGGCAGCATCGCATGCGATCGCCAAAAGCAACAACTGCAACAGCAGCAACAATAACAATATGAACACTCGCTAGACGAGTGCGAGTCTAAAGTCCAAACGTCGTTTCAGAGGCACGAGTCCAAAGTACAATTCGAATGAAATGGTCGGGTTTTCTGCTCAGCAACAACAGCAGCATGTTGTGTGCGAGTCATATGTAGCCCCCACCCCCCACGGCACTCAAAACCAAAATCCTCTCGCTTACAATTTTTGTTTGTGTTGTGGAGACAAAGAGCAAGAAACTCTCTGTCCCTCTCTCTCTCTCTCTCTCTGTGTGTTACTGTTTGCTTGCGGGGGGGTAAGCAAACAGCATTTGTGTGTATTTTTTTTGCTTGATACGTTTTGTTTACCTTTCCGAACAGTTGTAACACTCTCTTCACTCGAGTTCTCTTAAGATTTTGGGGCTCTTCAAACTCTTAAAACATGAGGCCGCAGCTGTTGTCTCTGTTGATTGCATGTTAAAAAAGTTAATAACACAGCGGCTGTTGCTGCTGCTGTTGATTTTACGGACTCAATAAAATTACGGCTCATTTCATGGCATTTATTTGCAGTTAAATATGCACACACATGTGTATCAGTGTGTGCTGTGTTTGTGTGTGTGTGTGTGTGTGTGTGTGTGTATTACGAAATGCAATAAATGCCAAATTGTGACTTTGATGGCCCCGTGGGGCAATATTTTCATTTCAATTTGTGTCACCTTCGGGGCACTGTTCAATTTTCGAATTTGATAGCTCAAATCCCGGCTGACGTCATACGCCCACAATTCTCTTGTTACAAATTGTATACAAATTATGCAGCTTTTGTTATCCTAGCTCAACTCGCCTTTGAAATGCCCCCCGCAGTCACTGTTAACAATTCTATCTCTCTCTCTCTCTTGCATTGATCGCCGGCTTTTGTTGAGCACAAAACAAAAAAAAAAAATAAATCGTTCACGTTTCGGATTTGCCTTTTGTTGCCATTCGCATTTTATTTAATTTTAGCGAAACGAAACGACAAAAATATACACAAATTGTGGACTTTGGACACCTTCGCTGTCGCTGTCGCTGTCGCAGTCGCCGTCGCCGTCGCAGTTAGCAGCTACGTTTTTGCTGTTTGTTTAAAGAATTCAGCAATTATTGTTGCTGATTTTTGTTATAGTTCGCAGACATTGTTGCTAAGTTGCAACTGTTTGCGCTCAATAATATATAATATATATTTTCTGAAATGATTAATAATACATATGACTAAAACACACAATGAGAGCAATTTATATAGAATCAATTTATGAATCAATGCAAATTATGCAATATTCCGCTGCCTCTTCTAATGAAATTTCATCTGAAATAATCACATTCAAATGAAGACTCTTTGCCAATTTTTTTGCTCGTCATTTCATCAGCTGCAGATCATTTAATGCAATTACAGTTAACGCATTTCTGGCAAACATTTCCAATTACCAAAGTTTCTCGAGTCATCGAACTAACGAATCGCTTTCAATGCACTCGTAAATGCAACAACGACGACGTCGACGCCGACGACGACGCCGACGACGTCGAAATGATGCAAAACAATCAACTAATTAAGGCATAAATGCCGTTGACAGTTGCATTGTGGTAAAAGAGGTTTCTGACGGGGCACTGAAACTGTTTCACATGCAAAGCGTAATTAATTATGCATAATCCAGTTAGCAGATCAATTTACATGCAACTATTAACAAGTCTTGAATCTCAATTGCGATTCGCACACTTAGAAAAATGATATGTGGCAAATGTAAAAATTATTTTTAAATTTCTCACTGTACTGTATATTAATATCAGAAAATATATAAAAATAAATAAATATTTCTTAAGCTGCCTAGATAAATTTACTCAACATAAATAATAATTTAAAAAAAAAATAAAAATAGTTTCAGAAAAAAAATATATCATTTGACTTTTGCCTTTGACAAAGTTTAGTTGCCCTAATTTATTTCTGACAGTGGCCACACAAACATAATCTCTTTCGTCACCTTCTTCTGCTTGTTCCTCATTGTGTGGCATCATTTGCCACTGCTCTGAGGCCGGAAGTGGAAGTGGTAGTGGCAGTGGCAGTGGAAGTGTCTCCCAGCCCGCAGTCAGTGACAGACTGTGCGACCACAGTTCACATCGCCTTCAGGGTCACATTTTGTTGTTCTTGTTGGTGTAGCTCAATTTCAGTGTATCCTCTGGTGTGTGTGGGTGTGTGTGTGTGTGTTTGTGTGTGTGTGGGAACAAATGTGTGTGGGAGCAGTCTATTTGAACAAGCAAAAGCATTCGAATGTGTCTAATGAAGCCACTCGAGAGAATCTCTGATTTGAGACAATGAAATGCTGAACAATTTTTTTCATTTGATTGACTTTAAGAACTAGTTTTAATACTTATTATATTAACTACTTAGTTGTATTAACTATACTTAAAAAAACATTGATTTTATTATAACTTAAAATAAATTTTCAATATCAACAATTTTCTCAAGAACCAAAGCAAAAAAAAACATTAATTTTCTTCAAAATACTACTAAATTTTCACTCTAAAAATAGGTTTTAGTTGATTGATTTTAATTATTATTATTACTTATTATATTATATATTATATCATAGTTATTCATAATTAAATTGATTGATTTTTATTATTAATATCACTTATTATATCATTTATTATATTAAAGATAGTAATTAATTATCTTAACTGTGACTAAAAGTTCAAAATCAATAATTTTGTATATATTATAACTATAACTAAATTTATATTATAGTTTGTAATAATTTCAGTTATTGTTAACATTGTACTATAACTGATATTAATATTAATATTCTTCATAAACATATCCAATAAAGTAAAAATTAATTAAATTGAAAAAACCATGCATTTATATTATTATTATTATTATTTATTATTATTTTTATTATTATTTAAGATTTTTTTTTCATTGCTTGCAAAATCAATTTAATTAAATCATTTTATAACTAAAAATAAGTCAGGTTTCTCAATGCTACTTAAAGTACAGGCTTAAAAATAAAAAAAAAACACCTTCGTAAATATTTAATATAAATTAAGTTCAATGTCAGAAATATTAACTTCCATTTAGTCATAAATTTTTAATGCAAAAGCCAAGGATAAATGCCGCAAGTAAAATGAAAGTAGCTGTAAAAAGAAACTCACCACACTTATAAAATAAAATAATCGCATTAAAATTGAACAAACTTTAATTAGTTATCAAAAGCAAGTTGCTATTAGAAACGTTTAATAAATTTTTTAAATATATATTTAAGCTTATAATGCGGGCCACAAGTTGGTTGGTTGCATACGCATCAGCGCACATTTTGGCCAAGTTCTTGTTTATAGCCAGGGCTAATTCCAGTCACACCCACGCACCCGAGAGAGAGAGCGAGTGCGAGAGAGAGGGGGGAGAGGGGAAAGTGTGTGTGTGTTTCATCTGAAATTCTGCGGGGCTGTCTAATTGGAAAGTGAAAATGTGGCGAGGCGCTGACGCGTGACTCCTTCGGAGAGCAACTTGTTGCCTTGGCTACCTGGCGGCATGCCTCTTGGCCCCAGAAGTTGCCTCATTATGCAAAGTGCTCGCCGAGCAGCAGCAGCAGCAGCAGTTCGGACGGACGGACGGACGGACGGACTTGTGGCACTTGTCACAGCAGTTGACGAGGGGGGCGTGTGCGTGGCTGGAGCCGAATCATTGCGTGTGTTGACGCAAATGAAAATGCGAAATTGTTGTTGTTGCTTGTTGCTTGTTGTATTTGTTGTTGTTTGTTTTTCTTGTTGCTTTTGCTTTTCTTGTTGCTTTTCTTGTTGTTTCTGCTTTTGGGCATTTGGAATTTGTGTGCGCTTTGCAAATTTCATTTCATTTCGAATTTTATTTTTTTTTTGCTTTTATTTCTGACCCAAGCTGGAACTGCTGGAGAAAACACTGCAAAAAAAAAATATACAATTTTATTTCTTAACCGATTTTTCTTGAAAAAACTGTTCCTTTAAGAAAAACATTTATTAATTCGAGCATTTAAATATTGAGTTCTAAATTAGTTATTTTTTTTATTATTTATATATTTTATTATTTCTTATTTGCTTGCATAATTTTTGCCCTGAATAAAACAATTATTTTTTGCTTGCATTTAAACTGCGCTCAAAGTTAAAGCAACTGTTGCAATTTTCGTGCATATAACTTGATTTTTTCTGGCAGTGTAGATGCTTGGCATGTCAGCGCCGGATTGCCAGTTATATCCAAAGGACAACATCGCCATCGGGTTTGACTATGCTGATTTGCAGTTGGTTTTGTAGTCGTTTGTCGCTTGTCGTTTATCGTTTGTTGTTTGTTGTTTGTTGGTTGTTGTTTTGCTGCTTCTTCTTGTTGTTGTTGTTGTTTTTAGATGTCGATTTAGTTGTCCTCAGCAATACCCTTTAACCATGTCTATAAATAAGGTCTAATGAATATTTATGTGCTTTTTTCATTGTAAATAACCAAATTTAAATTTATAATTTTGTTGACAAATATCACTGTTATTCGAACATTGCACATTGCACAAAAAAAATCAATCTAAAAGCATTTCGATTTACATTTAAAACCTGAAAATAATGGCAAATTTTATTTTATTTTTTTTTTTCAATTTCTTTGTTTATTAGTTTTATTTTATATCGTTTTTTATTTATATATATATTTTTTATATCAGTGACAAATTATAAACTGCAAAATATAGCGTTTAAAATTTGCTAA
Organism: Drosophila dives; assembly: GCA_035042365.1. Taxonomy (NCBI): domain Eukaryota; kingdom Metazoa; phylum Arthropoda; class Insecta; order Diptera; family Drosophilidae; genus Drosophila; species Drosophila dives. The sequence goes on from JAWNLJ010000437.1 coordinate 1,238,747, forward strand.
CTTTTAATATTAATTATTGTAGTTTTTATACAAAATATATTAAAATATATTAATAGGAAATAATATTTTTTATGGCAATATTTAAAAGTGCATTTGAAGCGCAGCTTGCATAAAATATTTGTATATAAATAAAAATGATATATAAATATATATATATAAAGAAATAAGCTGGATATCTTCAAGTCTATCATTAGCTAAAACTATAGTTTTTTTTTAGTTTTTTTTTTATTTTGTTTTTTTATTTTTTATTACTTGAAGTTTGTCGTTGTCAACGCTGACGTGCAGCAAACATTTGAATTTGCTTCATTCGGAATGATGACACACGCTCGTTGCATAAGCAAATATTTCGAGGCCTTACCCCAGCAACAGAACAACACACACACACACACACACACACACACGCACACACACCCACACACACGCACACCCACAAATAGATACTCTAAAGCTGCTGCCAGTCGCAGTTGTCGTTGACTGCGGATTGTCATAGCAACGTTGTTGGGCTTGTGACAAACCCACTGACAACAGGACAAACCCACTGACAACAGGACATTGTTGACTACAACCGACACCCAAGCACCCAGGCACCCAGTCGCCCAGTCACCCCGTCTCCCAATCTCCCAATCTCCCAGGCTCAGCTGGGAGTGCTCCTGACAGCATCTGACAAGCTGAGCTGATAAGCCTCAGCTGCGATTGGATTTCTCTGCTCGTTGTTTTTGTTACTCTTCTTTTCCAGTTAAATATATATATATATATATAAATTTTATTTATTTTTAATATACTTTTATGCAGTTATTTTTCCACTCTTAATTTAGAAATAAATAACTGGTTTTCGCTGCTAAATTTAGCTGTGGCAACAACTGATTCACTTGATGCAAGTTGAGTAATTTAACAGAATGAGAAAATTATAGTTTTTTATCTAAACTTCTCTTATTATTTATTTATTTATTTATTTAATTATTTATTATTATTATTTATTAACCTTTAGTCTCTTTTAAGACTAAAAAAAAAAGCGCTAATTTTAAAAACCAGCTAAAAAAAGCTGTCCAAAATTTTATCAAATTTTTGCCAATTTCTATTTATCAATTTAAAAACATTTTTTAAAAATAAATTTTTATTATTTGTAAAGCTTAAACTAATTTTAATTTTCTTTAATTAAATTTTCATTATAGGTCTGCAAGGCGCAAGGCATCATTTGTGAAATGGAATACTTTGGCCTGGAGCCCTGGACGCCCAATCAGAAGGAGTCGCGCACCCGGCAATGGTACAATCTGAGGAATCGTTTGCATGGCGACAGCGGCAGCAGCAGCAGCGGCATCCAATTGATGCTGGCGCTGCGGGTGAAATTCTGGGTGCCAGTGCACAACATCCTGCAGGAGAGTGTGCGCAATCTGTTCTATATGCAGGCACGTCGGGATCTGTTGGAGGCGCGTCTTTGCGCCCAGGATTGGACAAATGCGGCCAAGTTGGCGGCGCTGCTCTGCCAGGCGGATGGTCATCGTTTCAATGAGCAATCGCTGCGTGCGGAGTGTCCAATGCGCATGCGACGTGAGCTCGCCCAGCAGCAACAGTTGGCGCTGCAACAGCAACAGCAGCAGCAACACAAACTCGAACAGCAGCGCAAGGAGAAGGAACATGTGCTGAGCTTCAAGAAGCGACGGCTCTCCAAGCAGAAGTCCGTGGAGCACATGGAATGCTGCACGCTAACAGCAGCAGCAGCAGCAGCAGCAACAACAGCAGCAACAGCAGCAACAACAACAACAGCAGCTGCAACACCAGCAACCCTTGCCAGCAGCAACAACAACTTGCAACCTTCTCCGTCAGCTTCAGTTTCCGTCTCAGCCTCCACATCCGCATCCACTTCGAGCAGTCCAAGCAACAGCAGCAGCAGCCACTCCGGCTTGGATCAGCGTCTCGCCAGCAATCCGTTGCGCTTGTACGAGGATTACATAATCCTGCCCAGCGTCAAGGAGACGGAGCCACCCGTTGATTTTCTGCGTCAGATTGCCAGCGAGCACAGCAAATTGGCCAAGCTGCCAATGTCCGCCAAGTCGGCCAAATATTGGCTGCTGCAGGAAATCCAGGAGCTGAGCGGCTACGGCGAGGAACTCTTCAGCGGCGTCTCCACCAATGAGAGCGCCACCCGCTGCGACATTGCAGTCGGTGCACATGGCATCACCGTCGTCCGTGGGGAGGAAAAAGAAAGGTGAGCATTTTCACCCAGTATTAAAGCTAGAAATCTAGAAATATTTCGAGGAAGAAGCCAGCAATGTGACAATTAAATTGGTATAATAATAATTATAATAATAAGAGTACAGAGAATATATTTATATAATAATAGATAAAAGATATGAAGAACCCAGCAATAAGATGCTAAGATAATAGACAGATATAAATATAATAATAATAATAATAATGCTAATAATAATAAGAGTAGGGAATAGATGATGCATATGGCTTACATAGTATATGTAAGATAAAAGATGAAGAACCCAGCTAAGATGATACCTAGAACTAGTATAATAATAATAATAATAAGATTGCTTAGAATATATGTATAAAAAATAGAGAAAAAGATATGATGAACCCAACAATAAGAAATAATAATAAGGGAACAGAGAATATATTTATATAATAATAGAGAAAAAGATATAAAGAACGAAGCTAAGATCATATAAAGAATAAGTATATTAATAATAATACCATTAAGAAGAGTTCATAGTATCAATATAGGATTAGAAGAACTCAGAAAAAAATATACTAAGTTAATATATCGAATTTTTATAATAATAATAGTGTTGGAAAAAGTACATAGTAATATAATGGTAGTAAAAGATATGAAGAACCCAGCAATGAGATGCCTATATAATTATTATGTTTTATAAGTATACTCTATTAAAAATTAAAATTAAAAACCAATGATTGAGCTGCTGAGTTAAGATATTAATTATTATATATCTTATATATTAATTTTATTTAAACAGATAAATTTCCAATAACTGAACTGCTAAGCTAAGATAAAATGTTTAGATCATTAAAGCAGATTTTTAAAAATGAATTCTAACTAGATTTGGCTATAAAGATTTAAACAATTATTAAAACAAGTAAAATGTGCTTGGTTCTTTTTTGCCTCAAATTAATAAAAATAATAAAACAGATTATACTGAAACTAAATATATAAAAATTATAATCGATGTAAAAATCTTAGTTTATTAATGGAAACCATTCAAAATTAACTACTTAAATTTAAGACATATTTTTAAATTAATTTACAAGTTGAGAGTTAATAAATTAAGAAAATTGGGCATTCCCTCGCCAGTGCAGAATAGAATCATAGAAAATCTGGCCGAGATTCTCCACGTCTCTGCAACTGCTTTAAAAATCTTCAAAAACTTAGAATAAATTACATAAAAATGTAGTAAAAATTTGTTTTTAAATTTTTGGCTTAATTTAATATTTATTTTTTTATCCTTTGTTTTGCAGCATCCCATTTAGTGCGATTGCTTCGGCAAAATCGCTGAGACGCACTTTCAAGCTGGAGTACGTGGATGATCACAACGATCGCAAGGAGCTGGAGATTAAGCTGCCCAAGCAGCCAATTGCCGCCGGATTATATCGATCGATTACGGAGCGACATGCGTTCTACGTCTGCGACAAGGTGCGCTGCGTGGTGACGAATCAGTTTACGCGGGATTTGAAGGGAACGATTGCATCGATGTTTACGGCCACAGAGATTGGCAAGCGTTACGTCTTTGATATACAGCATACGTGCCGCGAGGTGCACGATCAGGCGCGTCGCAAGTTGCATGAACGTGGCGGCGATGTGGCTGCCACGGCGGCCATCGATGGTGGCTGTCCAGCTGATGAGGCTGACATGGCAATCGGTGGCACTGTTGCTGTTGGTGCTGGTGTTGGTATTGCTGGTGTTGGCAGTTCCATGGCCGGCAAGATAGATTTGGCCATACGCGAGAAGGAGGCGCGTGAGGCGGCGATTGAGCGCTGCGTGGATACGCGCATCCTGGAGGCGATGCAGTGCAAGATCTGCATGGATCGTGCGATCAACACAGTGTTCAATCCATGCTGTCACGTCATCGCCTGTGCCCAGTGTGCAGCTAGGTAAGTTCGCTACACTCACAGAAATAATTGAGCAGGTTTATAATTTTTAAAGATAATTATTTTTATAGAAAGTTAATTTTATTCAAAATTTATTTTTGCGCAAGAAAAAAGAGAAAACCAAGAAATTTAAAGTATTTTTTGTGCTTAATTTAAATTTGTTTTGCTCATTTTACGTAAAAGAAAAAACAAAAAAAAGTAATGAAATTTTAAGTATTTTTTGTGCTTAATTTAATTTTTTGTGTGCTGTTTCAAGTAAATTGTTTGCTAAATTATTTTGGTTTCAATAAAATTGCCTAAACTTTTTTTATTTTTAATTTGATTGAGCTAAATTTAAGTTAAACTTTTTGTTAGAATTTATTACCAACTAATAATATTTAATATAATTTTTCTAATTTATTTTTTGCTGTTATTTGCAGGTGCAACAATTGCCCCAATTGCCGTGTGAAAATAACGAGCGTAGTCAAAATCTATCTGCCACCGGAACTGCGCACCAGCAGCCAAACCGTTGCAAGCAGCAGCTGCAGCAGCAGCAACAACATCGATGGCGGATCAGCGGATCAGCAGCAGTCACAGCTGGAACAGGAGGAGCAGCAGCAGCAGCAGCAGCTGGATAGCTTTGCCTCAACATCAGCAGCAGGAGCAGCTGCAGCTGCAGCTGGAGTTGGAGCAGGAGCCGGAGCAGAGGCAGCATTTGGAGTCGCTTCTGGTGGAGCGCCAAAAGTGACGACGGCTGCCTAGAATTGGCTGTGCTCGCTGCTGTTCCGGCTGATGGAATGGGTTTGTGTGCCGATCGTCTGATCCGCAACGCAATCATAAATCGCCAATCACCGATCTCATCTTGCTGTCTGCATCCATAATATGACCATAAAAGAAAACATTTCGAAGGGAACAAACCAAAAAAAAAAAAAAAAACAAAGTTGATGATGTTAAAAACAAAACAAACAAAAAATCAAAAAATCAAAAAACTTAAAACTAAAAAAACTAAAAACTTAAAGAAAAGCAAAACACACATTTAGCCTGTATACTCGTATCTTTACTCAAGTATTTTTATGGATATATACATTTCGATATGTACATGTATATATATATATATATATATATATATCTATATATGTATATATATGTACATACTGCGACTTTAAAGTGCTATTTAATTTTATCTAAGACTTTACTATTTAGCCTCTTTTAGAGTGTTTAGCCTATACAACAACAACAACAACAATTACTATTACTAACTAAAGCTAAATGAATAAGCAAAAACACATATATATAAATTTATAGATATATATATATATATATATATATATATATATACTGATGAATATAAATGTAAACCTATATAGTACGAATAGTGGCCCTAAAAAAGCACAGCGGCTAAATCTAAGAAATAATATATAAATTATATATATAAAATACTTATTATTGTTTATTTATCCTTAAATTTTATGTTAGAATTTTACGCAATTAAAAACTCGAGATGTATTTATTATATATATATATATGTGTATGTATACATAGATAATGCCTAATGCCCAACACTCTTAGTATTTATAACAACACTAAAACTAACACTAAAACTAACACTAAAAACAACAACAACAACTACTTTGCCTAAACACAGTCCAATTCTCATGTAGCATACTTATTTGGATGTGTTATATATCGAATGCATATAATATATATATATATATAAATCTATATATATATGTATATATATTTATAATTTTAGGACAAGCGTACAATAATCGCAAGTTTAAGGAGCAAAAAGTAGTACTAAAAGTACCTGCAAAGAAACTGCTAAATGCGTAGTCAATAATAAATGTTAACAATGTTATATATATATATACCATATACAATCAAACGAATTTATTTATTTCTTTTCTTATCTCTTTTTTCAGTTTTTATTTGAGTTGATTCTTCTTAGGCAAATTACTAAATAATTAAAAAAATATTGTTGATAAAGGACCAAAACAAAAAAAAAATTATAATTTTTCTGCTTTTCTAACTTTAATTTTCTCTATTCTAAATAGAACATAAATTTCTAATCTTTATTTAATTTTTCGAGTTTGCTTCCTCTCAAAAGTATTTTGTTTTCTGAAGTTGAAGTTTTTGGAACAGTTTTCATTTTCTTTGTTGAGCTTCCCAATATATATAATCTTTTCTTATCTATTTGAGTCGCTTTATATTTATCTGATTTATTTGGAATATCGTATACATAATAAATAAAATATATATGTGATCTTGAACTTCATGAAATTATCCCTCATGCAATCATCTCGAATTCATCTATGCCACAACCCATCATTGTGAGTTTGAAAACATGACAGGATTAAACATTTTCAGATAAATTTTGAAATCAATTGGAGCCAATCCCAGTGACCGAAACTAAACTAAGGAATATTACATTATGTTTGGATCCGCCATTGATAACGGCATGAATCAGTTTAACGAAGCTCAATTTCGGAGAGAAGTGTTTGCCATGAAGATATCTCTTTTTTTCAATTGGAAATTGAATTATTATTGTGTTACTTCCGTGTTTTCGCTCTAAAAAGGCACTCAACGATTGTCGAAGTGGCAAAGAATTATAAAATTCTTGTATAACACCTGCTAAACTGTTAGTTTGATTTATGTCAATCTTCGTGCTGTTAATATTTCTTCTTATATCAATTCCATTCCCATTTTATTAAATGCTTCAATCCAAGCAATCAAATATGTTAAATTTGGCTAGAATCTTATAAATTTCTTCTTTACTAATAAGTATTTTCAACTTACCTCCGATAATGGAAACTAATTCCATTAACTTTGCCCTCATGAATATGTTTTAAACGAGTATTCAAGAAGTGCGCGCAAATTATACACAAATCGTATATCGATTGGTTATTAAATTTGTGTACACACTGGTTGTTTTCGATACCAATGGAACTTGCCATATAATTATTCGTTTCAGACATCGATTAATCACTTATTGGAAGTCAAAAATAACGATGACATGGTCAGCAACTATTATTTAAAATTTAAAATCTTAGATCACGTTCCTTGTGGATTATATTCTGTTTTATTGTGTATACTTTTTTTTAATAAAAAACTTAATGTTAATTAAATGCTTGTAGTAATAATATAAAAAAACGGATGAAGCGTTAGGTGGGCTTCTGAATACATTAAAGGGGAACTACAATTTAAATCGAAGCAAAGTTCAGAGAATATAATATTGAATTATGTTGTTAACTTAGTTGGCTGGTTTGGCTTCTGAATATTACGTGTATCAGTAAAAAGTTCCCGCTTAAAAATGAAATGCGTAATATTAGTTAGTTATTAAGCGATGTATCACATTCAAAGTAAAAGCGATAGTTGAATATCGATATGCATTTTTTCGATTACTTACCGTCAACATATCGATACTGCATAGTGATTGGTCTCTGGAATATATGGGATATTCCAGCAATTATTAATTGGACTTAAAATTTGCTAAACTAAAACTAAGATAGAATTAAGTTCTTATACCAGTATATTTAACAATTTATTTAATTAAAAATGTTGAATTGTTACATGATTATATAAATAAAAACTATAATCGCAAGTTTGTGCTGTGTACTAATTTGTATCGCAGTAGCCGTGTATGCAATCGATAGCGGTTGAAAAACATCGAATTTATATAAATGGTTGTGTCATCGATAAGACTGCCATCACTAGTTCGGCGTGTAAATCTAAATGTAAATATCGCCCCGTCTGCGCCGAAACATTGTAACAAATTATATAGACCCGCTTTATAAATAATTCTAAAAATATTACCAACACGGACGTTGGCGTTAAATGCAAAATATCGCGTGTGCTTAGCCGACAATATCCGAGCAGTAGCAGCAGCAGCAGGAATAGCAAAAGCAACAAGCGACACTGGTCAGTGGTCGTCGTCGTCGCGAACGTGGATGGATGCAAGGCAATGCAAACAATTGAATAAGCGTAAGCGTTGCTCTCTGTCAGCTCGCTGCCTGCCTGCTTGCTCGCTCGCACCCACTGCACCATTGGCGCCGTGAACTAAATACAATTTAAATGTTGGTAAAATTTGCACGCGGTTGCAGTTTTTGATTATTATTGTTATTATTACCAAACGAGCAAGCAGCTGGTGTTTGTCCCAGCAAACCTTTGACGTGGGGCCATTGCCACTCTTGATCGTGATCAGTGTTTGTGTGTGTACGTAAATGTTTGCGTGTGTGTGCGGAGACCACCGCAGTGACCATGAAGCGACACGCTGCTCGCATTTCTGTGGATGTTTACAATAAATACCTTAAAATGTTTAAATTGTACAATTACAAAGCGAAATAACAGCAACAACAACCAGCACAACAATTACTACAACTACTGCAATATCAACAACAGCAATACAAATTCAGCTCGTTCTAATTAGCTGTGACAACAAAAACAGCTGAAAATAAATACTTAAGAAGCAGACGCAGTCGATATTCCACTTGTGCTCTCAAGCTTTAAGAGCCTAAAATTAAACGTGAACAAAAATCAGAGAAACAAGAAAAAAAAAGTCAAGAAAGAAACAAAAAGAAGCTAAATCGCCACACCAAGTGCCTTTTCTCTCTCGCTCGCACTTTCGCTCTCTCTCTCTCTCTCTCTCTCTCTCTCTCTCTGTCTCTCTCCTTTAATGTGTTTTAAGTGAATTTAAGCTGTTCTTTGACGTCACTTTGTCGACATCATAGTTGTTGTTGCTGTTGTTGTTTTGCCACTGTCTACGCCTCTCACACTTCTCGCTCATTCGCATAAGGAGGCATCTACACTTTTAATCGGTTTGCGCGCATCTTTTGCCCAAATGCGTTTCGTGTCGAGTTTGTTGATTTTCTTTTTTTCGTGCGCTCTCGTTTCACGCATGACTTGGATATAATTCATACACACACACACAAATACATATATGTAGATGTGTATGTGTGTGCATCAGCATCGGCATTTAATTTAATCTGGATCTGGATTATACAATCGGACAGAGGTCAGTATCTAAAGTATAGTGATGCCAATTTAGCATCTTTTTCTTTAAGCAGATAAACTAATATTTTTGATAGTTAATCGATTTAATTTGCCGCCAACATACAGAAACTTTGAATCAATCTTTAGCCCCGCTGCCGAGGCGACCCTCTCCAGCTGCTACAAATTGTAAATTCATTTAAATTAAATCAATTTGGCATTGCATATATTTCAATTTCACAGTTCTTTGACCCTTTAAAGTGTTATCTGGACTATCCAAGGTCTTTGATAAGTAAAGCTTTAGGAAACTATATTTACACTTATCAATCAAATAGCTATTATAAATTTATGCTTCCTTTATTATTGTTGTTTATGGCTAGTAAACAGATTGTTAGTATGTTTTGCGTTTCAAACATAAACTTAATACTCTCAGCAAACATTTATCGTTTAATTCATAAATTCAACTTTATCACGCACATGATATCCTAGTTGTTTTATTAATTTGATGAAATGAAACGAATGTGCAGCAGTTAAAATGGGTATTTAATGAGTTTCGTGGCCAAGCAGCTTAACAACAACAGGAACAAACGACATGAAAAAGGGAGCAAAGAAAAAAAAAATACATAAAAGCAAAAGAAGCAGAATCAGAAACAAAAAAGAACAAACAAAATTATGATTTACACAATAATTAAATGTCAATTCATCTGGGCCTCGTCTTGTTTGCTGTTGTTCTTTTACTTTCCGTTTTGCGGTCGTTTCGGCTGAACTTTAAAAGCGACAACGGTTATTAATTCACTCTCTGCTTGTGGAGCATTGGAAGCATTAAAAGCCTGGCGCTCTGCAGCCTTTTTTCATAAGCTGTCCAAATGTCGGTAGGAACGAGAGACGCAAGGGTCCAGTTGCGACAGTCGTTAATGGAAAAAATGTTACGAGGACCTATTCGTTTTATTCTCAATACTCTTACATAAAGCACATTATTACTTTGTCACGAATTTTACTCCACTTTGTAGAAATAATATTAATAATCGGATATATTTATTATTTATGCCTATCGATTTAGTTGTACACGATTTCAAGTATTAAGATTACTTTAAATATATACTGATGGCAAAAGAGCATTTCTTATTTTCCGTTTTCCCAAAGTAATATTTTCTTATATATATTTATGTTTTGCTTGTAAAATCTGAAACATTTCAATATACCCTGTCAGCTGTTTCAAATTTCAGAAAAGGTTATCGTTAAGTTGGCAAAACGTTTAAAGTCTCATTAAATGTGGGCACATAAAATGATCAAAGGAAATTTTTTTTCTTTAAAAATAAACATTTCGTAGAATAAAATCAAAAGCTTTAACTGTTTTTAGGGTATTTTTAAGTTGGGCTTAGCTCTCACACTTACCTGTTTTTTTTTTTCTTTTTGAATATTGAGTTGATGGTGGTGGCGGGATGCAAGGGTCGTGCGGGGGGAAAATGTTGGGATTTTGGCGACGGACGGGATGCGTGCCCAAAGCCGACATCCAACGTCCTGCCATAAAATTGCATGCACGAATTTTGCTTTTGTGCCGCCTCCTTCCCCTGCTACTCTTCCCCTATCCGTCTGTTGCTTTTGTTTTTGTTATTTGCTGCTGCTGTTATTTTTGCCAGCCTCTTGTTTTTTTTTTGTGTTTTTTATTTATTTGGTCCGAGTTTATTGCGTGGAATGCTATTTAATAAATTCCATTTTATGCCTGCCCGTTCCCCCCAATCCCCTTGTCCGACCATCGTTCGCTTGCAGGCTTTTTTTCTGGCTCTTGTTGCTGTTTTTCGCCAGGATTTATATGCAGTTTGTGTGTGTGTTGCTCGTCTGTTGGCTCAATGCAAATTTTTAAATTCAATTCTGACATTCAAACGGCGAACGCAATAACAAATTGTAAAATGAAACAGCTACAAAACTGATAGAGGAATAAAAGTAATCGAATATGAGCTACCCTCTAAAAATGATTGAGGTGACCAATAGAAAAAGCCTTAGCTTAATATTGATTATTAATAAAGAAATAAAAATAAATTAGTTCAAAGCTTTGTTTAATAACTTAATCAGGGTATTTAAATAACGTATAGTTGAAAACTTTTTTGCTGTTGCTGTTGTTGTCTCTCAATTTCGCTTTATTCAATTTGTTCCTGGAAATTAAGTTTTATTTTGGCATTGCTCTTAGTTTTCCATTTCAGCAAGTCACCGGAATAAAAAAAAAATACAAAAAACTGGCACAGCAAGTGAACAATGAAGACGGCAAAGTTTAAGCACCTTAGTTCACTTTAGCAGCGAGCAGCAAAAACAAATGAAAACTAAGTCGAAGAAAAAGAAAAGAAAATTGAACGAGTAAAAAGAATGAAAAGGCAAAAAATGGCCAAAAGCGCTAAAAGTTTTCAACAGCGAAACTTTTCTTGCTCGTTCCACAACTTTCAGATACTATTTTTAGTTATTGTCGTTGCTGTTGTTGTTGTTGTTGTTGTTGTTTTTGTTCTTCCTGTTCTTGTAGGGAACTTCCGCTTGGTGCTCCTTTGCCAACTAGTTCGCAAGAATAACAAAAAACAATGTCAAGAACAAGAACAAGAATAATAACAACAACAAAAACAATAACAATAACAACGACGATAAGCATTGAAAACTTGCGCACACCTTAAAGTTTTTGAGACGCGAAGCTTTAAAGGGTATTTCTGACGTGTTTTCTATTTCACTTGTTTGTACTCTATGTGAATGTGCGTGTGTGTGTGTGTGTGTTTGTTTGTTTGTGTGTTTGCCACGCCCCAAAGCACGGCTGCATTGCTTACATAGGGTTTTTGGTGTGCAACAAGGACACGAGAGCCATAAAAATATTTCAGAGTGCAGCAAAAGTTGGAAAAACAACTGCAGTAGCGGCTGAAAAGCAGCAGGACAACAAAAACAAAGATTGTTGAAGTGCACCAAAAAACAACAACAACAACTTTTAAAACCTTGCAAAAGCAACACAAAATGATAAATAGAAAAAAACTTATACTATATTCATGCAACAACAAACTCGAATACGTTTGCTAAAATGCAGGATATTCTGTAAAAAGGGTCGAGAACTTAAACCAATTCAATTAAATTCAAATTCAAAATTTAAAATTTTTAAAAATAGCTTTTTTGATCAAATATAAAGAGAGTGCTTTATAAGTTTTAATCTGCCAATCAAATAATATAAAAAACGACATTTTATAAGCTTCCCAAACAGAGCCAGTTTTTTTTATTTCTTACCAAAATCTCAAGCTCCCTTTTCATATGGTATTCAAGTAGTCGATCAAGCCTCAATTTTTTCCATATCTAGAAAAAAGTTTGCGCCACACAATACCCATTCCACCGGAGATGAAAAAACTTGGCACAGAATTCTAAAAATTCGATAAAAGAAGTGAATAAAAATATAATTGAAACATGGCCAGCTTGAAAACACATCGATGATGAAGTAGGCAAAGAGGAGAGCTGTTCCTGGCCATTTTCGTGAAATTTTTTTGCTTTTATTTTTGGCTGCTGTTTATTCTGTAAACTTTGTCGACTTTAATATTGTTGGGAATTTGGAATTGAGCTCTAGCCTAAATAAATAATGCTACGCAATTAGCTGTTAAAATGTTGATTTTCTTCCTGCTTCTGAAACTTGTTTGTTTTAACACATATTCAAGGAATTAATGTCTAATTTAATTGAACTGTGTGAATATGGTTTACGAACTAAAGTTACAGAAAATCATCATTAAATATGTGAAATAGTAGATTAAATAAATTTTACAATTAAATCTAACTTTAACTAAAAACATAATCATCATTTTAATAACCTTGAGATAAGCGAACATAAATTTAAATTCACGGTTTGCTCAAATAGTAATAATTACCAAATGTAAATGTAATTATTTTGATAAGAAAGTCTATGTTAAAATACGCTTAATTAAAGTTATGTAGAATTCAGATTGCAGGCTGTTCCCCCCTCGTCAAGCTTAAATCATGAAAATTAGTTGCTCATAAATCGAATGATTGTCGGCAACGATAACCTATTTTACCAGAACACTGATAACCCACATATATTGTGGATGATCTGCGATCCTGATCTTTGCCACGCAATGCGGGAAGCTTTCTATTTGTAAACATATAAAAAAACATTTATATATACATATATATATATAAATATATGTTTTTTTAAATGGAATTGAACAATCTTTTGCTTCGCTTGTCTCTGAGAGCTGTTGATTTTGCGTTGTTATTTTTGTATATTTTTTTTTATTTCTTACTTTTAGTTGCGAATTGAATTCATTTATATTGAAACGTTTGTATTGGCAATTTGTGCTTATATTTAAGTATGACGTAAAACTTTGATAACGACATATGAAAAGAGAGTGGGGAATCTGGAAAGGCCACTCTACCGAATCAAGCCTTAATTAAATTATTCCGATTAACTTTGCTTATGGCAAATCCGGTAAAATTGTGCTAAAAATATTCTCCGTTTTTTCTTGTCCATAGAATACCTTATCTGGTTGCGAACCAGATGTGAATGGTGCTAATTTTTTTGATCAGGTCGTGGCAATATATAATCGCATGCTAAGCATTTGTATGATGTTCCCATTTAGCAACTGCTTCGGCAGTTCTCCCTTTTCCCTGCCCCTGCTGTGACGGGCCTTTCTGAAGAATTATCAAATCTTTTTATAGGCTAGTCACAGATAGATCATAATTTGAAATGACTCAGATGCATTAGAAGTTTTTATGTAGTTCAGTTATAATAATAATAATAATAATAATAATAATAATAAAAATAATAATAATAATAATAATAATAATAATAATATTAATAATATTAATAATATTAATAATAATAATAATAATAATAGTAATAATATTCATTAAAAAATATTCGTTATAATAATATTCATTTTAATAAAAATAATAATAATAACGATATTGACAGTAATTATAATAATGATAATGATAATAAGGATCATAAGGATGATATTTATAATAATAATAATTAATTCAAATTTATATAAATATTTTATCACATAATTTTTTTTTAATTCTTGTATTTTAGTGAATATCATGGAAAAGCGTAATTATAATAGTAATAATGATAATAATATTAATAATAACAAAAATAATAATTAGAATAACAATAATGTTAATACTGATAACAATTATTAATTAATATTTAAATAAATAAATAAATTCTAATTTTAAATTCTCCTTTCTTTTTTTAGTTGAATATTATGGAAAAAGCGAAAGCGTATATAAAAAATGAACTCCGCGGCGGCAGCGTTCCTTTGCAATCCGAGCCAGCAACAACAACAACAACAACAACCACATCGCCACACATTCATCATAATCACAATCCGCACTTGGCTGCCGCTGAGCTGATGCCATCGCCTCTTGGGGGCTATCAGTCAGCAATGCAGCAATACTATCCATCCGTCAAATCCACTGGACGCGCTTCGGCTCCGCCAGAGCACCAACAACAGATGCAGACAGCATCCCCGGCCGGACCGGCATCCGTTTGCTTTGTGTGCGGCGGACATGGTAGCTATGAAGCATTGCGCATACGCCCCAATCCCGAACGGCCGAGTGAGGCGCACTTTCCGTTTCTGGAGCGGCACGAGCCGCCGCACGGTATGCCCCTGGTGGCCAGCAATCAGGTCTATGTGATGGCCTGCATATTGTGCTATCGCTCGCTGCTCGAACAGTGGGAATCCTATGAGCGACAGAAGAAGCCGCTCGTCCAGCGCATTTATCACATGAAGCGGGTGGATGGCAAGGGTTATATCGGTGCCGATATTGCCACCCAATCGGAGTATGCGGCTCAAATGTTGGGCCTGAGTGCCGAGCATTTAAACCAGAATGGCATCGGGGAACAGCCACTCGATGCATATCGGCACTATGCGCCACCAATGCCACAGCACCAGCAGCAGCACCAGCAGCAGCTGCAACAACAGCAACAGCTGCAGCTGCAGAACCACCAACACCACAGTACCTCAACGAACGCCTCGCCGGATTACTATCCACGGAATGCGACGCCAACTAGCCACAAATACCTGAGTCGACCCCAGTCGCGGGACATGCAGCTGCCGTCGCCGCTTTCGCGACCGCCCAGCGAGCCGCCTGCTCGCAGTTCTAGCTCCAGTTTTGCGCAGCACAAGTTCAAGCTGGGCACGCATAGCTATCAGCCGGGCGCACCACTGCCACCGGGTCCGGCACCGCCGCCGTCCCAATACCAGCCGGCGCAATACCAGCAGTTGCAGCAACAGACGGCCGCCTACCACATGTTGCAACAGGTGGCCGCTGTCTCGGGCGAGTCACAGGCCCACCACTACAAGGGTAATCCGTTTAGCATTGGCTCAACACTGCCGCCCAGTTTGGAGGATGATAATGCCACCGTTTTGGATCTACGCAATATATCCGCATCAAATCTAGCCACAGCACCTGTCACATCCACTACGGCAATGGCGCAGTCGGGCAGCTGCTCCAATAACTCCAGCAACAATTCGAATGCTGGCGCCGTTGCCACGCCCACTTCGGAGGTTGGCATCCTGGATCTGTCCATGCCCGACAAGAACTCCATCACCGAGGTGTGCTATGTGTGCGGCGATGAGCAGCGTCGCGGCAGCCTCGTCGAACTGAGCACCGTTAAGCCCAAGGAGGGAATCCCACGTATCGGCCAAACGGTTGCATATTTTCCGTTGTTCAACGAGCAGCATCCGCGTCCGCCACGCTCCCGTCCCAAGGATCCGCGCGGCATGATCCAGGCTTGTATGCCCTGCCACGAGGATCTCATGCAGCAGTGGAATGCCCATCAGGTAAGCTAGCTTTATTATTTGAGTTTTATATTTAAATTGGTTATCGATTTTTATCGATCGGGCAAAGTTATCGTTAAAATTAAATTAACTTTATCTGTTTTTGGGAGTTATATTCCAACATTTTGCTTATTGCATACATTTGCAGAATATATTTTTATTCAGTTCAGTTCAGTTAAAAAAAACTGCAGAATTTGCACATTTTAATTATGGATTAATATTTTTTACCCAGGTTGAAATTGGCAAACTGCGTTATTTCTAGATTGAGAAAAAAACTCTGGGTTTTTTCCAAATCATACCCACTGCAATCTTATAAATATTTATAATTTTTGAATCAAAACATAATTTTTAATTTATGTTGAAAATTTAATTTAATTCAATATTTTTTTATGTCGACAATATAAATAAAAAAAAACTGAATACTGGGTATTTTCCAGTCGAGTGCGTAATAAAAATACTGCCGCTGTAACTGTAAGTTTTAGCAACATTTCTATATGTGTAAATAGTGCTTGAATTTAAAAGCACACATATATATATATATATATATATATGTGTGGTATATATATGAAGTGCATACATATACAAAGCACATACATAGAAGTTTTTCTGTGTGGGCTGAGTGCGGCAGACCATGCAAAATGAATGGATAAGTGGGGAAACTCAAAGCAAATAAAATAAAATAAAATAAAAACATTTGCGAAAGTAAATTTACGCAAACCCGAAACGACTCAAAATAAACAACAACCAAGATGAGCTTGTGGATGCTGGATTATGGTTAAATTTAAATGCTGCTGTTGCTGCTGCTGACGATGATAATGATGATGATGATTCTGATGATGAAGATGACTTTTGGGTTGGCGCCGCAAAATGAACCAAACAGCGAGCGGCTGATTCGTCAATCCACAGGCGATTAATCAGAATCAGAGTCGGCGTCAGAGTCTGTGTCAGAGTCTGTGTCAGAGTCGGAGTCAGAGTCAGCTGAGTTTGTGGCGGGAATTATCAGGCGTCTTGCCAAA
This sequence comes from Drosophila dives, assembly GCA_035042365.1. Taxonomy (NCBI): domain Eukaryota; kingdom Metazoa; phylum Arthropoda; class Insecta; order Diptera; family Drosophilidae; genus Drosophila; species Drosophila dives. The sequence continues at coordinate 1,255,653 of JAWNLJ010000437.1, forward strand.
AGTTGGCTATGTTTGGTGGGAATTTTGACCGCGGGGTCGTTTGTCTTGCTGATTAAATTTTTTATAGCTTTCCGCGATTATTTGTCGCGATTTTTGATTTTATTGCTTTTTGTTTTTGCTTTTAGCTTAATTTCGCTGTCATTATTTCTGTATGTGAAATGTTATTTTTGGTGCTCGTCCGACATTGGCATTAATTAATATTTGATAAGATTTGAGTCAAAAAAAAAAACAGCCGCAATTTAGATTTTTATTTTTTTTATTGCTATTTTTAACACAGCTAATCAGACATTTTGTTTATGATTCACTTAAATTTGGATGTTCTAAATTTAAATATAAAATGGCATTTGCATTTTTAAACAGAATTTATTCACAAAATGTACAGTTATTGGTTGAGAACAACAACGTTGTTTCCCATCAGTATTACCAGATTTAGCACGAAATTAAGACAGACAAACAACAATTAATTAATTTTTTTTAATCACAATTTAAATAATGTAAATTATCTGTTGTGAATCGCAATTAAAAAAGCGCTTTAAGAATTCTTCGTTAAGCTGCAAACTTCAATTAAATTAAAATATTCGCTGCAACGAACAACCCAGCCTCCAAAATCAATTTAAATTAAAAAAAAAAATTGAATAAATGTTTTAATTTGTGCAGCTGCTATAAAATATTGGAAATTTTCCGACGTTCTTTTCACACACCCCTAGCAACAAAAAAAAAAAAGAAGAGAAATGTATTGCATTGTTATCAGAGGTTTATTTGCCACTCCCACCAAAACCAATCCTCAAACTGTATTTCATTTGAAATTTATATTCAAAGCACAAAAATGTTGCAACATGCCATAAAAATGCAAAATTCACACAGCTGCCGCCGTCGACTGAAACTGGGCGAATATACAATGTGTAAAATGTGCGGGATAAATAATTAAATGCCATTAATTGGAATTGTGTAAATTTCAGAGAAGCAAACAAACACACACTCACACACACACACGCACACACACACACACACACACACATAAAACAAACACAAAATGCGCATGAAATAATAAATAAATAAATGCAATAAAATTGCAAATGCTGCAATGCGGCGGGCGGCGTTGGCTGAGGTGCTTGTGGGTGTGTAGTGTGTATGTGGGTGTGTGGGTGGGTGGGGAGAGGTGGATAAACTTTTGACGCGCCGTTGCCTATTCAGTGAAAATGTATAATGAATAAATAATCAAACATTGAAAATCAACGACGATTCTGGCAACGAGACAAATTAATTAAATTTAACCCAGTAAAGCAGCGCAATTCAAACGAGCATTTTTCTTCAAATTCTTCTTCTTTTTCCCCTTCTTTTTTTTTGTTGGCGCCCAGCCAAAACAACAAACCACAAACCATTCAAAGCCACAACCCCCAAACCGCCCCTGACCCACAGCTATTCAGTGGGGCGGTGGGTGGTGGGTTGGTGGGGGCTCGTATGACGTACATGAAAATTTCCATTCCATTCAGCTCAACGGAAAGTGCGAAAAAGCATTTAATTATTTATGCTCATCTTTAAAAACGTTTCAGGCAACAACAAAAACAACAACAAAAAAAATATAAATAAAAATCGAATTCAATTTAAACGAATTTAAATCGATCTGGTTGAACGCCAAGTTTTTTTTTTATCTTTTTTATTTTTTTCTCGCCCAATTCAATGTGCGATGTGATTGAATAAAATATCAACCTAAAATGGGGGAAACGGGCAAATGGCCAAATTGCGACTATGGAAATATTCTATATTTTCATAAAATCTAATCAAAAAAAAAAGACACAATTTTGGTATAATAATAATGTGTCTCAGGCATGGAAAATACATTTCTCGAGTTTAAAACTTTAAAGAAAACGAAGAGAAATGTTTTTCGGCTGCTGCAAAATTTGCTGAAAATCAAATTATTTATTTTATTTATTTATAATTTTTTTTTGTTTACGAAACAGAAATGCTAAATTTTCAAGGGGTTTTTATAAATGCCTTTAAATAATTTCTGCTAAAAAAATGAGTGTAGTTTTTGGAGATATTCTTTATTTTCATAAAATCTAATAAAAAAAAAAACACACAATTTTGGTATAATAATAATGTGTCTCAAGCATAGAATATACATTTCTCGAATTTAATACTTTAAAAGAAAACGAAGAGAAATCTTTTTCGGCTGCTGCAAAATTATTTTATCTATTTATTATTTTTTTGTTTACGAACAATAAATGCTAAATTTTTAAGGTGTTTTTATAAATACCTTTTAAATTAATTCCGCTTCAAAAATGAGTGTAGTTATTGGAGATATTCTTTATTTTCATAAGATCTAATTAAATATGAAACAATTTTAGAATAAAACAGAATTTTAATCCATGTCTGCCTGGAATGGAAAATATTATTCACAAATTTAAAACTTTAAAAAATACAAAGGGGAAATCTTGTTTCTGAAAGCCAAATCAATATTTTTTTATTATTTTTTTGTTTACGAACAATAAATGCTACATTTTTAAGGTGTTTTTATAAATACCTTTTAAATTAATTCCGCTTCAAAAATGAGTGTAGTTATTGGAGATATTCTTTATTTTCATAAGATCTAATTAAATAAGAAACAATTTTAGCATACTACAGAATTTTAATCCGTGTCTGCCAGGAATGGAAAATAATATTCACAAATTTTAAACTTTAAAAAATACAAAGAGGAAATCTTGTTTCTAAAAGCCAAATAAATTATTTTTTGTGTTATTTATTTTTTTTTGCTTACGAATTAAAAATACTGAATTTTCAAGGTGTTTTGTATTTTTTTATATAACTTTAAGAACAGTGCCTTTAAATTAATTCCGTTAAAAAATAACTACACTTATTTTATTATTATTATTGTTATTCAACTTAAAATTTAACTTTTTAAAGAAATGAGTCTTCCGCATACCCTTCCATGCTCTTCCATGCGGGGTATACAAAATCTAAACTGTGCTTTGCATATCATGGATGCTATTAAAAGATAAAATGAGCCATTTGCAAATTGCATGTTTTTTTTTTTTGTTGCTGTTTTTAAATTAGCTTGTTTCTTTTGTGTTGCTTTTGTTTCACACAGCTTTTAACAACGACAATAATTTTTTGCTTGTCTATAATGCAGAGGTCTGCGATTCGGTTAGTTGGCAATTTCTATGGCATTTATTTTTAAGTATTTCTTCTCTGAATGGTCGAACTAAAATGTTCGAATTATGAGAATGACAACAATGACCTGGGTGTTAGAGCAATTTTTGGAATGTTGCCACTGAGGTAGCCAAAAAGCGATACAAAACAGGTTTAGCAAATTAAACAGAAAATTAAACAAGAATTTTCTAAGCAAGAATGATTAATTATCAAATATAAATGGAAATACATTCATAAATGGAAATACGTTTTTTATATTTATATGTAGTAAATATTTATTTATTTTTAAAATTACTAATGTAGACGTCTTAAATGGGTTAGAAAGTGTGAAGTTTGAGACATAAATTTATTAATTATGTGAATATTGATTTAGATGACAAAACAGCTCGATATAAATATATATATATATATATATATATATAAATGTGTATAGGTACCATCAAAAGCTGCCTGGGCTGTATTTATTTTCCCGAGCCATAACTTTGTCAAAAATTTTCCGGCATGGTTTGAGATTAAATCCCAGATCAAAACATCCAAAGCAAAAGCGCCATTTTGGCGCGACATTCAAATGCCCAAGAAGTGACTTCATTTCTTTTTAAAACTTCCAGTCAAATTCATTTGGAAATAATATCCTTAAAAGACGCTTGAAGGGCATTCTGAAAACTTTCCAAATAATTAATATAACTCTGAAACATCATTTATATATTTAATATTATTTATTATTTAGACGTACAAACGATATTTATAAAGAAGGCATTATATGGCAAATATATAGAACAAAGCATTATAAATACTATATCTATTTAATCGAAGTATTCACAAATAAATTACAAAAATAGGTGCACAAAACGAGAATTCATTTTACAGAGATAACATTTTTGAGATTGATAGAATGATTGATTTTTGTTAATATTTAATACTCAACATAAATTATTTACTAGCAATAATTAACTTGCTAACAATCGATAATAATCGATAATGCAGATAAACTGCTGAAGCAAGTTCATGAAATGCAGCAATTGGAAAATCTTTAGCTAGAAGATTGGATTCAATATAAAGTCTCTCTGGTGTAGAAGCTATCCCAAACGACAAACTCTTTGCTCTCCGGCAGTGGCTTAAACTCCAGCTCCTCGCCAATGTTGAGGCAGAGCTCGGAACCACCTGGACTCAGTGGTTCCCATTTGGTGGGCTCAATTTGCTGACAATTGGGATCACCCGTTGTCGCAAAAGAAGTCCACATGCCAATGAGGCGCTCAATGGTGCGATATTCGGTCGATGACCTATCCAATCTGGACGAGAGCAACGTAAAGAACAGATAGGAGATATCATCTGCATGGCAGACGCCGCGCACGTGGCGTCCACAGTTTAAAATGCGAAATTGATTAAAGTGTGGCGAGTCTACGTCAAAGCGATACAGATAGGTGGGCGTGGCCGGTGCATAGGTCAATCGGGCGAGCAGGGATCGATGAATGCCATGCCAGAAATTCTTGACACTCAACAGACGCAGGCACTCAAACAGCTCCATTTTGCCACGATCCGCATCATCGAAGTAGGCCAGCTTCAGGCGACGCAGTTGCTCGGCCAGCTCATCGGCATCGATGGCATCACGAACCGATTCTGGAATTAGCGCCTCAAAGGAACTCAACATGTGCTCCCGATCGTTAAGTGTTGTCTGGTAGCCGAAGAGGCCCTCGAACGAGGTGCCGCCAATGATGAGGGGCAGCTCATTGCTCCACGCGTTAGCCAATTGCTCTAAATGGGGACGCGGCACCACACAATCCTCACCCACATACGGCTCGATGACGGGCCCAAAAGCCAATATGAGATAATTTCGTTGTTCCTCCTGCGTGACAATTTTACGGCCGTATTGCGCCAGCTTGTTGGCCGGTGCACCCCTAAGGAACTGCAACAGTTGCTTCTCATTCCCCTCATCTCCTTTGTAGCCCAAATGTTTGGCCAAACGCTGAGCCCAGCTGCGATCTACGTGGGTTGCCCACTCGCAGAGCGCCGATCCCGATTGCAGAACGACCCGATGAAAGAGTCCTCGCGTCTGTTCCGTCAGCATCATGATGTGTGACGAAGCAGCACCAGCACTTTCACCCAGCAACGTTATGTTATCCACATCGCCATTGAAACTGCCAATGTTGTCGTGCACCCAACGCAGGGCGAGCACCTGATCCTTGAGCCCCGCATTGCCCGGCACCTTCAAATCGCGATCCTTTAAGCTCAAGAATCCCAGTGCACCCACACGATAGTTAAAGGTGACGAGCAGCACATCATGCTTCATGAAATAGTCCGGTGCGTAGATGTCACGTGTGGCACCGCCAAATTGAAATCCTCCGCCATAGATCCAAACCAAGACGGGCAGCTTACGCGGTGACTCCAGCTGCTTGGCAAACACATTGAGGTACAAACAGTCTTCGGAGCCCTCCACAATGTTCATTATTTCGTTCTTCTGCATCGGCTGCGATCTGGCATAGGTGCAATCCCTAACACCCGTCCAGTTGGTGGCTGGTTGCGGTGCTCGAAAGCGTAGCTCACCCAACGGTGGCTTGGCATAGGGTATGCCCTCAAAGGAGTAATACGACTCTCCATCGTAGTAGGTCTTGCGTTCCATGCCCTTGACCTTGCCACATTTTGTGTCCAGCTGCTTTGTACGTCCCGTGCTCAGGCGGTACTGCGTTATCTTGTGTCCAATGGTTCTGAAATATATATAGATTGTACTCGTACTTTAGTTTAATTTTGTAAATAGAAAAAACAAATAAGAAAGCTGTAGTCGAGTGAGCTTGGTTAGGACATACTCTGAATTTCGCTGTTAAATATATTCCTAGTTTATTGGCAAGTTTCCCTCAAAAAAAAACGCCCAAATTTGAGCAGCCTAACTTATTTCTTATAGCACTGAAGAGTTAAACAAGTAAGAATGCTGTGGTCGAGAAAGCTCGGCTACGATATACCCTGAACCCCACTTATTTAACAGTGGTATTTAACAGTTATAATTTTATTGAAAATGTTCCTTTAAAAAGCTTCCACTGAAAAGCAACAAAAAAAAATCCGAATGCAGCGCACATTTTTATTTACAAGCACAAAATGATCCCTAATTGGCTGGCTAGAAAAACGTGCATATAAATACAAACATACATACATACATGCATACGTACACGCATTTGTAAATAACGGGCCTCTGCAAAATAAACACAAAAAAATATTTACGCTCGCCATCTCTTTCTCACACATGCGCTTCGCATATTTAAGCATACAAAAAAAAAAAATATATATTGCGGCTGCGGATAGAAATGAGATCAATATGAGAAAATATTTATGAATTTAACTTGGGTGTTTTTCATCTGATTTTGATGAAATTTTAACATTTGATCAATATTATGAATATGCATATTATGTGTTAATTAGATCCTTATAATCCTTATAATTGCATATAATTATTGCTATCGTAAATTTAAATCTATCGATAATCGAGAAACAGAGGCAGTTATAGATAATATATCGCCGGATATACGAGAATCTATATTCTTAGTCTCTGAGATCAACATGTTCAAACAAACAGACTGACAAGCATGGACATGGCTATATTCACTCTGCTGTTGATTCTGATCAAGAATAGATATACTGAATGGGATTGGAACTGTGCTTGCTTCTGCTTGTTACATACTGTTGCACAAAACCATTCCACCCTTTTTACCCATATTTAATGGGTTCTGGGATTAGTTTTAATCTGCAAGATGAGTTAACTTTTATTTCGCTTCTGTTCTTCTGCCACGCAACTTGCTAATATTTGATTATCATTTATCTTATCTAAGCACAAGAACAATATATAAAAAAGCTGCGTCACAATAACAAAGCACTTTTATTTAAGAATCTAAAAATCGCAGAGAGAAAGATTTCCAACGCGAACCATGAAAATTTGCACTTACTTTGCAGACAGTTTGAGCTTATCGCCAATACTCAAGCGAAAATCCATAGCTCCGCAAATGTATTATTTGTGTATATATATCTATATAGAATATATATATATATATATATGTGTATTTATTTTATTTATGTGATCGCTCTCACAAAGCACATCCGACGCGTTCGGAAGCCCAACAGATACTAAAGTGCTTCTACAGCATTGAATTTCCCTACGCTGACTAAATGATTAGATAAAATTGCGTCCAACAGCTGGGACGGGACAGTCTAATGGATAAGTACCACATATTACCAGGTTAACTGATTGTGTTGGGTCAAACTTTTTAGTAATGATGTGTAAACATCTAAAGGTCAATTTGCAAATTAGCATTCATAAGAATTTTTTTCATTCGCAAGTGGCAGCTATAAAGAAACCTCGATGTGTACATTTATGTATCTATATATATATATATATATATATGTGTGGGAAGCAACAGGGGGGGTGGTTTTATATACACAATTAGGTCATCAGAGACTTGAGGCGCCACAGCCCCATCAACAGGCAACGTCATCAACACAACATTTGTCTAAAGGCTGCTCTGTGTGTGTTTATATATTAAATGAATACATGTGGTTATATGTTTACATATCATATATATCTATATATAACTATGAGTAATGTGCAAAATCAGCACATGCAGATCCCATTCTTTCAATTCTAAATACAAAGGTCTTTTGAGCATATGAAAATGATAGACAAGCAGGTGTTTCAATCAGGACCTGTTCCCCCAATGATCAATTTCTATAGACTTAAATAAATCTTTTTAAAAATCCTTAGTTATACACTTTTAACACAATATTAAATCACTCTTCGTATTAATTTCTTGACTTTTTCTTGAAATATTGCTTGTTTTTCTTAGTTTCCATAAAGCTATTTTCAGTAGAAATTATTAAATAAAAACTCGCTTGTTTTACTTATTTTCGTAATTATTTAGAATTTATTATCGTTCTGCAAATAAAAAAAATCTCGACATTTATATGCAAAAGTATAAATATTTGTTATAAAATATTTATTAATAAAATTTTAATTTTTTATAACTAATTTCATAGCAAGCACATTTCGCCAATATTTAGTACTTTTTAAAGACATTTAAAAATTAAACTAAATTAAAATTCAGCTACTATTGTCAAATTGAAATTGAGCAGAAATATTTTATACCAAATGCAAATGTGTATTTAAATTTAAAAAAAATACACAAATTCTTCGACTGTTGCTTATTAATTGAGCATTTAAGACTTGACAACGCAAAACGCTGCCATCAAAGGACAATCTGTGTCCTGTTTTTTGTTCGTGTTTTGCACTTGATAAGAATTATTTGACTTGTCTCTGCTGCTGCTGCTGCTGCCTTTGAAATTTGCTGCTCGACACTTGAAAGAGTGAGTGAGAGAGAGAAAGGGAGAATGAGTTGCTGTGGCAGGTTGTCCCCGGCAACCGACTGCTTGTGACTTGAGGCTCTTGAGTCCTGGCATCGTAGTTGTCTGGCAGCATTGGGGTTTGTTATTTGTCGTCATCGTAGTCGTCGTCTTCTTCGTTGTCGTCTCCTTCGTCTACTTATGTTACTTAATGTGATTATTTCACACTTGGTCTGTTTTAAACTAACATTTCATTTGCTCCTCCTACTCCGCCGCGTGTCTCGAGAGCTTGGCGTCTGACTGGATTCGCATTTTTGTTTGCTTAGCTTTTGTTGTTGTGCTGCGTGTTTGGTCCTTGAACAACTTACGCTTCTTGCTTTTTGTTATGTTAGGGGACTTGGCTGTTCTACACACACACACATACGTACTTCTACATATGTAAACTTAAATGAGACAAATAAAATGTATGCATCTCATTTGTAACTCATACGGCATGTTTTCCCCTATTAATTTAAATACTTATTTTAAAGAAGTTATCTTCAATTGTATTTCTTCTTTTCTAAAGGAATATATAACATATTGTTAGTAGTCTTTTATTGAATTTGTTTTTTATGTAAAAAAATGTGTGTTCTTTAAATTGCCATATTGACATTCAGGATGAACGACCCTCGTATTAAATTCAATTTCGCATCATCTTTTAAGCACTCTCTGTCTGTCTCATTCTCTGTCTGTCTCTGTTTGCCTGTTTACTGTTGCCAGGTACACAAGTACTCAGTGTGAGCATGAGATGATACAATCCCCAGCCCATCCCCATTCCCATCCCATTTTCCATTCATTCGTCGGTTGTCATAGCATTGTGCAGATTCCGTTTTGTTGTTTCATTTGTGTGTTGCTGTTGCCATCGACTAAATAAATAAATACACACAGTGCAATTTATGTATGCTTGTTTGTTTGTTTGCTCATATTTACTGTTGTTGCTGTTATTGTTGTGCTTTCATTGTTGCTGTTATTGCTGCTGCCGGCGCCAACTGCAACTGCAACTGCAGTCTAAGCTACGCATCAACAAACAACACAAACACACACACACACACATACATATATATATATATATATAGATTTACTATGTCCTGATGCTATCATCATCATGATTCTTGGCTCGACCTCCACAAGTGCAAAACGTTTCACATTTCGCTTCTCCGCCTCTCTCCTGGCTCCACGTTTGTTACGTTCGTTGTCGTCATCGACTTCGCCTTCGTCTTTGCCTTCGCATCGCCTCCATTGTGTTAACATGCCGCCTACTGTTAAAGGTGACGACCCGCCTTCTCGCTCTCCATCTCTCTGTCTTTGTCTAACTTGTCGCCTCATTGCTTGTCTGCTGTCTGCTGTTTGGTTTCTGCCTTTCTTGTGCTCAATGTTTGTTTTGCTTGCCTGCCCTATTGCTTTTGTTGACGTTAGCGAGAGTAGCTCGTGTACAAATTGTTTTTCCAATTGTCACACAATTTTCAGGGATGGAGAACGTGGTTCATGAGCAGCCCTCAAACTTCAGTATGAACTGATCTATGCACAATTTAAGCTTAACAGTTTTAATCCATGTATTCATTCATTGTAAAGCCAAGAAACTAGTTCACGTTGCGCCACTCCCTGGTTGCTCTTGTTGTGCGCTCTTTTGCCTTGGTTTGTGTTTTTGCTTTTAGCATTCGCTACTTCCAATTTGTGGTTCGTTCTCGTTCTGTTTAACTTCGGTTTTTTTTCGTAAGGTTTTTTTTTAACGACTCGTGCTGCTTTTGCGGCCCACGACGGCGGCGACGACGACGACGACGACGGTTGCGACTGCGTTGTTTGTTTGCACTTTTGTTTTAGCTGCCTTTGCTTTGTTTTCTTTGCGCCCGCAGCACAAAAACAACAAATAACAGCAACAGCAGCCGCAGCAGCAGCAGCAGAGCCGGCAACAACAATAACAATAACAGGGCTCTGGCTCTATCAGCTTTTTAGCGCGACGCCGCAGTCAGTCAGTCGTCGTCGGTTGTCGGACGCAGGCGTAGGCAATCCAATTGGGACGCACGTTTCGAACTCGAGTTCCCGCTCATCATATTTGTTTGTTTATTGAGCTTGTCGTCGTCGACGTTTTGAGACTTTGTGTTTGTGTTTGTTTGTGTAAGTGTTATCACGCACCAATTGCGGCAATCGCTTAATGAGCACTCACACTTTCAGTCGACTGTACGAGTGCGTGTGTGTGTGTGCAAGCATATTAAATTCAAAATTGATAACTGCACGAGTGGCTTTTAAAAATGAAAGCAGTTATAAACATACATAAGCTGTGACAGACACACATACATAGCTGTATGTTTACATGTTTATGTGTGTATGAGTGCGATTGAGTGTGTTAATCAATAAGCAAACAAAAGTCACGGCTGTCAATGCGGTTCAATGTCTCCAGCTACTACCTCAGCAGCCAAAGCAACCAAAATCAACAACATCAACAGCATCAGCAACAGCAACAATAATAACAACAGTAATAATCGCTACGGTTGCCGGTAATTTAAGCATTGCCTTGCCGCAAACTGGTTTTGACCAAAAACAACAACAAACTGGCATAATAATGGCAACTGTCAAAGACGCCGCGTCTGTTTAAAAAAAGAAACATTACCTTTATTTGGTTTATGTGTGTATTATTTATAATTGATGTAGTAACAAGTGTGAAAACTGATCGTGTGAAACAATAAAAATTCAGTTTAATGTTACAAAAGTGTTTCAATATAGAAAAAAATAAAATTAAGAAAATGTTATAATAATGAAAGCAATTGTAAACTACTGAATACAGTGCATTCTTTTCATACTACCTAATTCAAACTTAACAATAATAACGATAACGATAATTTATTTAGTCTGTTGTTGTCACGCTGCCATCACTAAAAAGTAGCTCTGCTTACGCTTATTAGTCTTCGTCCGGCCATTTTGCAGAGTGAAATTGCTTTAACCTTTATGTGTGTTTCTCACTGTAGGTGTGTGAGGAGAGCCTCTGTGTGTGTGTGAACTACATGAATGTCGCGCTTAAGCAAGTGCGCGCAAGCCAAGTAATAAAAAGCAACAACAACTACCGTTTACTTTGGCGTCATTCGTTTTGTGTATGCGTTTGCGTGACACGTTTGCGTTTGTATTACCGTTTCTAAAAATAACCGTTTCATGTGCACTCGCTGCCGGTGCTGCTTATATTTCTTCTTCTTCTTCTTCTTCTCAGTCTTCCTGGCTCCCGTTGCGTTGTCGCCTTTTATATTTGTATTTGTTATCGGTTATTTAACTTGATTTATTTGCGTGCCACTGTTGATTTATATCGCCCCTCATAATAATAATAACAACAACAACCAGAATAGCAACCAACTTTAGACCAAGTCTCACGCAAATTGTCACTTAAGTAGGTCATGCAATAATCGTCACGCCTGCCCGCCCCGCTCCTGTATATAAAAAAATCATTGTCCTTGTCCCTTTTCGCCGATTGTTTGTGTTGTGTGCTTTGCTTTGCCATGTTTTCAAGTCCTTCATTATTTATGAACGTCAATTAACGGGTTCAAGTTGTCGATATGAGTTGTTGCTGTTGCGACCAATTTACGTCAAATCGAACCGAATCGCATCGAATCGTTTAGATTAATATTTCAACAGAACTACGATTAAAATCACATTATAGATAATTATTGTTCTGCGTCGTTTAGTTGTTAATATGTGTGTATTATTATATTTATTATTAGCTAAATTAGCTTATCATCGAGATCAAGGCACTTGAATCCATTTTTATACCAATACGGAAAAAAGATTATTCTGTCAAATATCATCTGTATATTATGTTATTTACTTTATATTCTAAATTATTTCCTTTTCTGTTTTTTTTCTTATTTTTAATTTTGTTTTGGGACGAAAACTAACGCTCTAAAAAAATTGCCCAATTAGCGTATTTCATGTATATTTTTCTTGGTATTTATTGTTGTTTACCTCTTGCTCTTTCTCTCTGTCTTTTTGCCTAGGTGTGTGAGTGAGTGAGTTGACGTGTTATTCACAGCTGACGGCAACAACTGAGCACACTGAGAGTTTTTCTTCTTAGTTTATTTTTCAACTATTTTTCAATTGTTAGTCAAGTCAGTTTGTAATTATTCGAGTCGAGGCATTTAGGCTTGCTTCAAAATACTTTTTTCTCTCTCTTTATAGGCTAGTTTTGTGATCCAATGCGTTTGCTCCAAGTTTTCCCCCTCTGTTTACAGCTTAGTCGGTTATTTAAGTCATGTAACGATGCAACGGGGGCATTCAGCTGGCATATCTTATGATCGCACTTACCTGCAACACAAGCGCTTACTAATTGAAACAACTTCATCCTCATCATCATCATTATCATTATCATTTTGTTGAGGTCTATCACCGATCGCGTGCTTTAGTTGTGTGCTGTAGGCCTTAGTCTCATTCTCATTGGCTCGAAACGGATACAAATGCAAAATGTGTGTATGTGTGTATATGGGTGTGTGTATGATTAACATCATCATAATCGTTTATTGCCACGCCCAAGTGCACAAGAAAAACCACAAAGACAACAACAAAAACAACGCTTAAATCAGTTTCAATTTAATTTAATTTGCTTCGTGTTGTAATTAGGGTGTTGCCCACAAAAAAACAAACGCTAATTCATCAACAAAACCGCAGTAATGTGAATAAAACAATAAACAAAAAAGTGATTCAAATGCAAATGTGAAAATTGCATCAATTGAGTAATTGGAAATGCCGTGAATATCAACAAACAAATAATAATAATAATAATAAAGCAGCTATTGGGAGTGCTGCCTGTTAAGTAACAGTGAACATACACTACTTAAATATACCCTATAAAAAAAACATGGCACAAAATCTCACTGTCGTTGTGGGCGACCACAGCAATAATAAAGATAATGCAGCTACGGCGGATACATCGGTTGTCAATTTTATGCCAAATGATACAAATGGCTGGAAAGATTACAAGAAACGAAAAACATATCTGATACTAAAAGATCAGCAAAGCGAAAAGGTAAACAAATAATAGAAAAAAATAATTACTGGGGTAATTATAATTATTTTAAGTATTACAGTTATTTATTACAAGCAATATAGTTTATAAATAGTAAGCTATTCAATTACTTAATTACTAATGAAATTACTACAGTAATTATTATTTATATACTACAAGAATTTAACGCTAGGTATATGAATATCTGGCAGATCTACATATTTATATCACTTTAGAGAGTTCCGACTAATATTCAAAGGGGTTTTTCACTTAATTATCGTTTCGTGCGAGTTCCCATTATGGAAAATTGTACAAATTTTAATCAAATTCACATAAAACTGTTGATAAATATTCATAATCTGGGCAATCCAGCAATATCAATTCAATTCAATTGCCACAGCTGATGCCACTGTGAACGGAAACAAACGGTTTGATTGCGCAATCGATTGGGAACTTCCTATAACTGCTGTAATGGAACGCTATGATTAGGAAAATATGTTGCAATAAGCACTTTATCAACCGCACAACATTTAATATACTTAATGTGTAATCAACATTCAAATATAATGACAATAATGCTGATTGTGCAATCTCTATATGAGATTGCTGTCGTTTATGTTGCTAATGTGTTTTATATATATTACACAAAACGGGACAATATATTATCTTTTCTATATCTCTATTACTCTTAATCGATCGGTTCACTTCCTCAGCGAGTGGAAAGATATTAGTTGCAACTAGGCATGTATCGCTAATCTCAAGGCGATAAATGTGCAATACTCAATCAATCAATCAATCAATCAATGTCGACCCAAATTGCCAGCGTCGGCAATACATAAATTTACTGTGGTCAGGCATCAATGCATATTAATCGCATAAATAAATAAATAAATGCATAGAACATGTTTTTCTAGCATTGATCGAAAACCAAATCAAATTCAATCACGGCGGAGAAGATGTATAAATTAAATAAATAAATAAAATTGAATTACATTTAAATCTATTTATTTTATACACTGTGCGCAAAGAAACTTGTTAAGAAAATAAGCAAAAGATATATTATATATAAACTAAGGAGATTACCCAAATAATATTATAGCTTTATTTCATTTAATTAAACAATGTTTATAATGAGTATCAAATGTGGCTAAACAAGTTAGAATGCGCTGAACTCGAATCAAAGATACCCTGTATCAGATATTAGGGTTTTCTACCGAATATAAGTTTGTATTGATATTCTCATTAGGGGTGTAGTTATCGATTATTTTAGTATATTCGATCTTAAAATTTGTATGTTTTTAACTATGATAGTCTCTGAGAGACACTTTGGCTTACAAAGTGGACAGACAGACGGATAAAGATATAGATGGATGGACGGCCAAGGCTAAATCGATTAAGCATTTGATGCTGATCAAGTATATATATATATTATATATATAAAATGAGTTTGAATATGCTTTCAACTTGCTCGTATTAATTTTCATATATTTAATGGCTTCAGTTAATCAAAAAAAAGTTAGGCCAATAAACTTTTTGATTGTTATAAAATATTATGTGGGTTCGCTTAAAGTTACAATTAATTTTAAAGTGTACGGCGACCGCTTGGCGTATAATCACGACCTCGCTACTTGTCTCGCTCTCGCACACTAGTTCCATGTAATTAACAGACAAAACAAAAAGAGGAAGAAACACAGAAGACGACAGCAGAGAGAAAAAAAAGCCTCTTCATATACAGTTATTAAACGGTCATGACCCCCATTTTGAAAATGCTTATCAACAACAACATAAAAACCGAAACAACGAGCAGCCAGCGAACCGATGAAGAAGTAGGAGGTGATGCCGACCTGGAGGTGGAGGTGGAGGTGGAGAACACAACAACAACAATAACAACAAATAAAACAAGCAAACATGAAAAACAAAAAGGAAAAAATAAATACAAAATTATATATGTATATAAAATGACGAACGCGTTTCCAAAAGAGCAGGCCGCTTGAAGGCAGCGTGTGGCGGGGGTGGTTGGAAATCCAAATTGGGTTGGCAGTTCTGGGAGTGGGTTGCGCGGGACTGGCAAAGTGGAGAACAGAAGCCAACAACGCTGGCGACGCCATTTGACCGTTCGGCGTCGGATCAATAAATATGGATGACTTGGCGCTGTCCAGATTGATGTGTGTGCACACACACAAAGGTAGGGGAAGCGTTGCATGGGGCAGATACTGAATACACTCCAAAAAAAATATATATATTTTTGTTTGGTATTAAATGTGTAGAAACATTTTTGGACCATCAAAAGTCGAATGCAGTGCCAAATACAAAATAACAAACATTGTTGCACTTAAAATAAGTGGAAATTGTTTGCAGTTTGTTTAATATATAAATATAAATTTTGTGCTTAAGCTGCATTTTAATTGTTAGATAACTGTAATAATTGTTTACATGAATATAATCTGATTACTTAAAATTTTAGCTTCTTATCTTGTTCCAATTTATTTTGTATTTATATATTTTTATAATTTTATAAGAAAACTATTGCAGAACTATGTTTAAGAATTTTGGGTTTTTAAAAGAACACAATTTTCTGGTTAGAACAACATTGATAAATCAATTAGTTCTTAATTCAACAAGCTTTTGACTTCAAAGGCTAACTAAAGAAAAACATCAGTTATATATATATAAATCTCGCCATAAAATCGCCCTGGGACTGTTATATATCTTATAAATTCTTTAAATCTTTAATGAAATTTAAAGGTCGATCTGCATGGCAATATAATTTTGAAAAAGCCGGAGAGAGCCGTATTCTCTTCCTTATGCTTCAATTAAGCGCAATAATGCCACTTAATTTCTCAGTGTACGCACATAAATGGAATGTGTATTTGTATTGTATGTGTGTGTTTTTTTTTATCGTGCGTTGTGTAATAAAAATGCGCTCCTATCAATGTCAAAAAATCTGACACACAGTGAAATATAAGAAAAGTAAACAAACAATTAAATTGCTTAGTGCCTAATAAAATAAATGAATGCCCGTCGAGTTTTGCGTGTGTTTGTCTTTAACCAGATCGGACTGGAAATAGCAGACAGCTGCCCAGATTGTCTGTCCGTCTGTCTGTCTGTCTGTCTGTCTTGTCCGTCTGTCTGTCTGTCTTGCCTGTCTATCTATGAGATACTTATGTATCTACGCGCTTGGCACAGATACAATTTGAACAAGGCGGAGGATTTGCGAGCAAATAAACAATGTAAATACATGACACAAATAAACAAATAAAGTAAATGTAGTTTTGTATAGATTGGTAACATATATTTATATATAAATATATATATATATGTGTGTATGTATGTGGAATTTGAAGAGCTACTTGGGCGTATAGGTAATGTATTAAATAGCATTTGCCATTTGCAGATGGGAATTAATTTGAAGCCTTTGTTTGTGACAAGAATAAATATTTATTGCATTTGACAGAGATACAAATGTTACTTATTTGTGCGCAACATCTTTGTATTGTTGCTAATTGTATTTAAATGGTTTTTTAAGCTGCCGGCACTAATCATATGATCAGCATTTGCTGACTAACAAAAGTTGTTAACGAATAATCCCAATAACTTAGTACGTCCTCCATTTCATTGTTGATTTGATAAATTGTTGCTCATTAATAAACATTCGCTATATCAGCTATTTAAGCTATATCAGCTATATCAATATCTATTTCTAATATAATTTCAATTGTTGCTCCGGGCGTTAGACAATTTAATCTTGTATAATGCCACTGCAACGCGTATTACTTTTAAGCTTATTTCCAGTTGACAACATAATTTATTGGGTTTTATTTTGATCTAAGTTATGCATATATATTTTACTTAATCTTCTGACTTTGTTATGTCATTTGTTGTTGATTGTTCCTATTAGCACATTTGGCTAACAGCTAACAGTTGTGATTCATTCGTATTGGGAATTATTTTTT
Source organism: Drosophila dives (assembly GCA_035042365.1). Classification (NCBI taxonomy): domain Eukaryota; kingdom Metazoa; phylum Arthropoda; class Insecta; order Diptera; family Drosophilidae; genus Drosophila; species Drosophila dives. The sequence goes on from JAWNLJ010000437.1 coordinate 1,273,092, forward strand.
GACTGTGGTACGCTAAAATTGGGAATTGTGTTAATTAACTTTAAATGATGCTCATATTTGGTTTTCACACTCTTTGAGTTTAGCTGTACAAAATGGATAAACTAAGTAGATATATATATAAATAGATGTATATATATAATATATATGACAGGAGAGTTTTCAAGATTGATTTTAAATGTTGCACAATCAAACATTTGTCTTGGTTAAATAAATATATATCATTTTTATATATAGAAAAAATAATTTTTTTTCTCTCAACAAGTTAGTGCTAAAAACAGCTGCTTTTCAATTAGTTATCTTATATAAATATTTTTAGTTTACCTTTGCTTAACGAGTTTACTGAACATTGATTAGCATTTATTATCATAAAGGCGTTAACCCGCTTCCCGAACTGGTTCCATCTCAACTAATCACATCTTTGCCTTCTAATGTTTTCAGGCCGCTCACACGCCGGAATCGCAGCGTTCCTATTTGCTGAGAAAGCGTTCGGCGCCGTCGGCGGAGAGAACAACGTTTGTGTGCTACACATGTGGCATGGACACGCCCTCGTCGCAACTGAGACTTGTCTACTGTTGCCCCAACACCGAACGGGAGCCCTACTATCCGTTCATCAAGACCATGAAGGTCTTTAAGAATGCTAGTCCAATCAGTCCGCAAGGTGAGTCAAGTCGAAGATCAACAAAATTTTGGCATAAAAACTGAAATTCTCATTTTGGATTCTTGTAGGAATGGTGCAGATCTGTGCCGGCTGCAGCGAGAAGCATCACAGTCTGGCGGAGGGTGGTCCTCCAGTTGCACTTGCAGCTGCTGCCCCTGCTCCCGGCTCGGAACCAGGTGCAACGCACTCGCTGGAATCCAGTGGCGCCATCTACAGTGTCAACCACTCAGCCACGTTTGTGGGTCGAAATTCGCCATCGGAAAAATCGCTTGCAAACTCAGATTCAACGTGCAATGTGCGCTTCAAGGTGAGTCCAAGCTGCGATGGATGAATGATGATACAGCGAAGGGTTTCAATAGCTTCCCAGCAAGTGCCACATTTGGCCGACTTTAATCAGTGTCTCAAAAACAAACAAACATTCGTCAATAACAATTTGTAGTATTTTTAATATACAAGTTTATTAAGTTTTCCGTTTTCCCAATCATTAACATGCCACTTATTGGTTGTGTGTATGTATTGTGTGTGTGCGTGTGTGTATATATTGTCGTATCGTATATGGAAATTTACTAGCTGTCGATTACAGGCAGGAATTAAATGTACAACGTATAAGAAAAGCGATTACATATCATGTTGAAAAACAAGTGGAAACACGAGCTGTGTGTGAATAAACAACTCAAGTTATACCCTGGAATATTATTAAATAAATACACCAGATGTGTATATATATATGTATATATATAGACTGGCTTAGATTATTATTGAATGAATATATTAGGTCTATAAAAAAAAGTCTAGATTGATAGGAGTTTTTTTTATAGAATATTTCACACAAAGAACGTCGTAAAATATAATATCAATTACTGCCAAGCTTCTATAATATTTATTTATTTTGTTACTGCAATTAAATATTTGCCCAAACCAAATTTATCAATTAAACAATAAGCAAAATATTTATTTGCTAAATTTTGGTACTTAAACTCGACAGCTTTATAAATCTTAAGTACAGCCGCTATGTCAAGAAGTATAGGGTGTAATACACACGCACACGCAAACACACGCACACACATATATACACATGCGTCAACACATGTAATCGCAGAATACAATAAATGGAACTTGTAGCGTCTCGGGGACCGTGTTGCGGTAATGAGAGCAACTCTGGAAGCGATAACACCTACTGACATCTTTGACCATTTGGCTGATAACCCAGGAGAGTGTCACAAAGGTGACGAACCGACAAACAGGCGAACAGGCAGATGGACAGAATGGACAGATAATAAAGCATGTTAATAATAATGAAGATGCTGATGATGATGATGATGATGATGATGATGATTGGGCATTGTTGAGTAATTCATTTTCATGCTGAAGGTCGGTCGCAGCGATATCAATTACGAATGCAATATATACACACACATATATATATATGTATATGCATATATATATATTTACATATATAAATATATGCAGAGTATTGCATGGCGGAAAGAGCTGATAAGAATAGTAGTGGGAAAACGGGTGGCGGGGCAGCTTCATTAGTTTGCGCGCTTATCAGCGTGTTTGCGGCGGGGTTGAAGCGCAAAAGTCTGGTGTCAACATGTTAACCAATTTGAGTCAACAAATGTCAAGATTAGATTGTGCAGCGTGAGACAGAGACAGAGAGAGAGAGAGAGGAAGACAAGAGAGAAAGAAAGAAGAGAGAGAGAATGGTAGGGAGACCACTTAACGTTGCGGGGATTATCGGGGTTGCCCCTTCCATTCCCATTTGCCATGTGCGCTTTTATTACAGTTTCAACAATTCTTTTCTCATACAAAAATGAACATACAAAAAAAAAGGAAAACAAATTATTGAATAAATAAATAAAGCACTAAAATAGATAGGGCAAAAAAAAGTATACTACAAAAAGTGGGTAAACTTGGCAGGGATCTGCCAGAAACCGGTTTCTATTTTTTATTTATTTTTGTTTTGTTTAAACACGTTTATTTATTTAAGGCTCGCTTTAAGTAGTTTATTTATTATTTTTTGTTACTTTTCTTTTGTTTGTTGTTCTTCATTGTTTTATGCGTTTATGTAGATTTTAGTAGTATTTAAGATGTTTATAATATGTATTTTGATGACATTCTGAAAGACTTGCGTCTTTTTTTTATGGTTATTAGTTTTTAATTGTAGGGGGTGTTTTTAGAACTGGAAATTTAATAGCTGATTTGAGTTTCTTGAATTTTTAATGTGTACAATTCACACATAAATCTTATGAAACAAACGTGTCTTCAAATTTAAATACACAGATCATATTAAAATATAGAAAAAACAAATTGTACTTAAATTTCTGTTAGAAATTCCATCATAGTTAAATTTAGAACTGAATGGCTTTGTTTTTAAGTGTGTTTACCATAAAATATGGGAAAAGCCATATCGATATTATAGCCTTGACTCGGTTTAACGACATTATTCAGTTCACCAACCACACAAGCAGCATTTATGCAAACATGCAAACATTGGGTTTATTGTCTATTTTCTATTCTTACCAAATGCAAAATAAATATAAATGTTTTTTGGCCTCTTGTCTCTTGACTTATCTGCATTTGCCGTCAACTGTTTGCTTAGCGTGTCTTCGTTGAAAGAAAATGGTCTTCTGGCATGCAAATAATTGCTTAGCTGAGCCTAAGCAAAAAATATAAGTTATCTTTAGACAGGTGCAAAGAATAGCTTTTGGCCCAGTTAGCTGCAAAACTAAACAGTAAATTGCATAAATTGAAGAGACTCGAGTAACGAGATTCTCACATGACAAACTTAGCACTTAATCGATGTACTCGATTTTGTTCATCATATTTGTTAATTATATATAATTATATATAAGTACTTACTCAGATATATATCTCTCTCTATATCTCTATTTATAGATGTGTCAGTTTAGGCATTCAATTTGCTTCTTAACAGATAGCAGATAATTAAAGTGCGATAATATATTGCGTAAATAGCGCTGACTTTTGCATGTCATTTAGCTTAGCCAAATAGCGGTAAACATAATGCCAATACAAATATGTTATCAACTACGCATATCAACATATTTATCTATCCAATAAAAACTTGATTATTTCCGTTGTTGTGCGTAACTCAAAATAAATGGCTATCTTCTCACTCGTAAAAAAGATTATTTTTTATAATCTAGCTGCAAGAATTTTATATATTATTTTTAATTGCTTTTTGCTTGTTAAGCGCTTAATTCCTGTTAACGGCTTTTTGTGTGGTTTTAATCTGATTAAAAATAAACACTATTTATGCTGATGATGGGGTTTTTAAGCATCCGTCGAGTCGTTTAAACAAGTTATTTGTTTTGGCCACTTGTAAAGCAATAAAAAGCAACGTTTTCGCCTTATATGACAGCAATTTGAGCTTTAATGGCACTTGATAAGTACAACACTCCATAATATGGACGAGCGTTAAGTGAGTGAGGGGTGGATGGGGAGGGGTACGGGGTGTATTGCCCGAGGACTTTGGCACACTTACACAAATGCCAAGTCATTGTTGCCCCTAAACAATGAGTGTGCTTCAAGTGCAGGTTTTTTCTAGTTTTTTTCTCCAACCGAGAGAGTTTTGTTACCCCCTTGAAAATGTTGATTAATTGTAGTAAAAAAAAAACAAACTAAACTTTAATTAATTCGTTTCGATTGCAAATATTATAATTGCCTTTTGTATTATGACACGATCACGACTCGAGCAATGCAGGGGTTCGAATTAGTTGACTTTCAATTAAGTGTTTATTTATGCCGCCCTAAAACCACTTTTAGATTTCCTATAATTACACTGTGCTAAATGTTTAATAATACTCTACAATTCAGCTAGAATAGTAGCTGACCTTTTTTTTTGTTAAAGTGTAGCAAAGTTATTGATAATTCACAAATTATAATTGAATTTGCGATGGGGTAGCCAGTTGTGTTTGGTTTTTATTTTTTTTAGCGTTTCCATAAAATATATTTATTTGTGCTGATAACATTTATTGAGAGACCTTCCCGAAACCAATTCAGTCTGGTTCCATGCGGCTTGTGTGTATCTGCTGGTGCCCTCTTATATGGAATATCAATTGTATTGAGAATTAAATATAAAGTTTCGATTAGATAAGTTGAGTTGGCCATTTGCCATGTGCGTTGTTCTATTGTTTTGTAGTTTTTTAGTGATCGTTCGATGTTCTTGTAAAGCTGCCAAAACACTAAATGACAATTTTTTGTAAAATTCTATATATTTACAGCCATATGAAACGAATTCCAACAACTCCAATTCAAATACGGCGCGCGACTTTAAGCAAATTAAACGCAGCGATTCGAGACCCAGTTCGCCCAGCTCAACCCAAGGACACATTGAGAATGGCTATGCCCAGTATCCGTAATATGATTGACAGCATTAATTGACTAAAACTAATCCTCTTCCTTCACTCACAGCTGTTCCATATGCAAAGTGCTTTGTCCGTCCAACAAAATGGATTGGCTGTCCACCAGTGCCGAGCATATGAATTCGCATGCGATGCACTTTCCCTGCCTTAAGGCCAATGCCAGCAGCAGCAGTAATGGTCTAAGCAACAATAACAACAACAACAACACAACCACCAACAATAATACCAACATCAACATCAACATCAATACCAACAACAACAACAGCAGCAGCAGCAGCAACAACAGCAATAATACCGCCAACAACAACAACAACAACAACGAACTGAACAGCAATCGTGTTTTGGCCTGCAAAGATTGCATTAGCTACTTAACCAGCCAGTGGGAGTCAATGGATGCGGAACGTGTGCCCTTGGAGCACAGAAGGTCCCAATTTGCATTACATTAATCAATTAGTAAACATCAAATTTAACTGTCGATTTCTCATTGTCTATGCAGATACAACATTCCATCGCCAATGATGAACTGGAGTTCCAGCTCGCCGAATGGTTCTCGCCATGGTGCGATGAGTACCTGTACTCCGCCCTCAACGCCGTCCGTCTCCTCGTCAACGCCTGCCAGCACCTCAATCTATTGTTTCCTCTGCGGCCTGCATTCGGACTTAACTCTTGCCCGAAACCTTTATGGCAGCAAAGAGGTATTAAAGCTGTCTCTGAAGACATAGCTTAGAAGTTCATTAAGTTAGCATCTTAAGATCGAGCGTTTTACGTATTTAGGAAGCTGAAACATATCAATTAATCATTGACAAATAGTTACCAATGTCATAAATAAAGCAGTTTATAAACTAATACTTAATGTAATACTAAATGTAATTAAAAATCGGCTAATTGAAGATATTTGTTATAAACTATTGTAACTCCTTAAATTACTCCATAACAATGTGTATGTCAGCATGTTTATACTTTTTTTTTATAAAAACCTATGCTTAACTTGCTAGAAAACAGACATATAGAGATATATCTAGTAAATTCAAACAATCTTCTTTTGTCACTTGATTTGTTAGTCCTCATTTGATGTAGCGCTAAATAGACAAATAAGAAAGCTTAAATATCTTTAATTTTAAAGATAAACATACTAAAATTCTTAAAATTAATTCAATATCTTGATGGATTGTCTCTAATTAGTTTGAAAAGACTGATTAATTTTGTTAATGATTCCCAATCGAAAATCAAACCACTTCAGGCCAAGCTCATTTGTCAGCATTAGTCTAAATAATATTAGTTATTAATAGCTTAGACTCGTTTTATTACTAAGCCAAGTTTGCAAATTACACTCCGAAAAATGTTTACTAATTGATATATTTATCTAGATTAGATTATGAATGTTATACATTATGAAATATTAGTTGAAAATGAATCATTTACTGCATATAATCATGTCTATATACAAGTATTTAAATTGCTGCATTAATGCCATTATAGATACAATTTATATCATTTATTATTCATACAACTTAACATGCTTCATTTACATATTACATTTTTATTACTGGATTTTGAAATTAACACTGGCATAAAAATGCAATCAGTTTATATCTATTATTATAGTCATAAATTTAGATTACATTAAGAAATCAGCATTCAAATACAAAATTGCAAGTTTAGAAGTTAATTTTACAACTGGCGTAATGAAATATTAGAGAAATGCGTTCTATAAATGCAAATTTTAGTAAGATTTTATAGTCTTGTCAAAAAGAATTAGTTTTTAAGGAGGTTCTGATAAATGCTACTATTATAAATAATATTCAGAATTTAAGTATAAAAATGGATATTAATAATTATTATAATATCACATTGATTGAGACTTAAGCCAAATGAAAACAAATGGAGTAAATACTATATTATAATTATAATTGAATATATATATATATTGAAGTATATATACATATATAAATAAATTATATATAGATATAAAAATCACGTAGAAAACTACATATTACAACTAACTAGTTTTAACGAATACATTTCAAATATTCACAAGTAAAAGGTAAATGCCAATTATAATGTGGCAAGCAGTCAGTTGTTGAATATCTAGTAGTATATAAATATGTATATATATCTATCATATATATCATATATAACTTCTAGATTTTATTTAGACTCTTTTGTATTATCCCTTATCAAATGCAAATCCGATTTTAATTCTAAATCAAATACTTGTTTTGCAGGGCTCCAGACCTTATTTTCCACTGTTGCTGAAACACAACTCTTTGCCAAATGCTGAGCAGCTGCGGAACAATACGGCGCTGGTCTGCACATTTTGTTATCATTCCATGTTGAATCAGTGGCGCAAGTGAGTCAATTATATATTTCTCTACATATATCGTGTGCATATTAATAATTAATAAATATTTACAGATATGAAGCTCAGACTCCGGTGCTCAGTCCGGCGGATCGTAAATACAATTGGCACGACTACAACTGTCATCTGTGCGGCATAACAACTTATAGGAAACGGGTGCGGGCACTGCCCGTGAACGATTTCCCCTTTGTGAAGCACAAGAAGAGCGACGATGGCCTGCTGCTCGAGAATGCTGAATACGCCGTCGTCTGCCTGGACTGCTATGAAAGCTTAAGGTGCCTTTTTTTAAGTAAACTGCTCAAGATTAAATCTTACTAATGTTTATTCATTCATTCCTTTCTTTAGGCAACAGTCATCGCAGCATGATCGCTTTGGGGTGCCCATCTCTAAGCGGGCCTACAACTGGGTGCCACAGCCGCCGCCGCCTGAGGACAGCCCGGAAGCCGCAGTGGCACGTTTGCCCTGCGGTGAACGCTCCGATCGCATCGTAAGTTAAAAGCAGCACAAATTTTTTCCCCCACAAAACACCTTTTTGTAACTCTGCAATTTTTGTTTTGCCTGCAGCTGATGAGCAACGCACTAAGACCCATTCCAAGCAAGAAGACCACGTCGCCAAAGCAATACGAAAAATCAAAAGAAGGTAAGCGATTTCCTCCACTTTTCTTCTTCTTCTTCTTATTCTTGATTTTTGTAATTTGACACGCTTTTTAAGCGCTTCGAGGTGACGCAGGTTCAAGCGAAACCCAATTCGCGCCAATAAACTTCAATTGGTTTCACTTAACATTTGTGAGCTGACTATTTGGTTAGCACCCTGCCACATCCACCTGCTCGAACTGTTTTCACTCCCTCTTTCCCTAATAGACTTAAAGTTAAGCGTTTGGCTTAAATATTTGCCAAGTTTGCATTTTTTTTAAGCCTTTGTTTCGCTTGCTTCTGGTGTCAAACAGTTCAAATGCATTTGTTGGGAATCACACTGAGTATTATGTTTGTACCTATGAATATAGATATGTATTATATATATATATAAATATATATAGTATATTTACATGTAATAATTAAAAATCAATGTGTTTGATATAAATATGGAAACTATATATTTATTTAAATTGAAATACATAGCTTATATTCTACTGATATTGGTATTTTTAGGGAGAGAAATATGTATATGTAAAAATAGGGAAACTATACTCAATCAAATATATATCTATATATACATATCTTATATACTACTGATATTGGAATTTCCAGTGAAAGATCTATTTATTAAATGCACATGTAATGATGAAAAAAATCAATCTTTACTTTATTCGCAAGCATAAATAAATACTTAAGAATAGTTTAAATTTTCAATCGGAAACTGTCGATCTGTATGAAAACATCTTATTTCGAATCTAAAGTTGACTCATGAATATATATAAATAAATATATATAAATATTAAAAACATAAATTTCTAATCGGGAAATCTTTTACTACCGATCTGTATCAAAACATTTTATTTCTGGAATTTCGAGGCTAAAGTTGGCACAAGATATTAACCCCAATTCTAGGTTGATTTTCTTTTAAGTTGTCCCATAATTTTATTAAAAATTATTTGAAAATATACCATTTATCAAACCGATTTCAATTTGCCTGCAAATACTAAAACAAAAAATTATGCGATTTTTATTGCGAGCCAAACTTGCCTCTGAAAATGACCCAATCAGACATTCTATTTGCTATTTGTTATATGCATAAAAGTTGTACACATTTTGTATTTTAATAAGCAACAGAAACAAAAAAACAATTTGAATGCACATTATATGCAAATTCCAATCAAAATCGTCGACTGTCCTTTACACTCGAAAAAGTTTTGGTAATTGCATTTCTCGAGTTTGGTTCGCAATCAATTTGCAAAAACTAAAAACGAGAAAAAGCAAATGAATGGAAAATGCTGAGAATCAAGCAGAAAACTGAATAAGAAATCAACTGATTAAATGCCCAAATAACAAGCGAAGACTGCAAATTGGTGGTGCAATGTGGCAGGAAGCAAAACAATTTGCGGGGTGTGGGAGAGCGGGGGCAGGGGCAACTTTATGTGCTACGTTTGCAATAAATATTGATTATTTTATGAATTGCAAAAGACGCTGGTCCAAGTGCTTTATGTCAGTTTATGTGTGTGTGTGAGTGATTGTGTGTGTGTGTGTGTGTTTGTGTAGGGGGTGTGCGGCGAGGCGGGTGTTTCATATGTCCATGCCACTTACTTATTTATGCAACAGCAGCAATGGCGTCGGTAAACTTCTTCAATAAAATGCCAAAAAGGAAACATCATAAAAATAAATAAACAGAGAAAATCACACACACAAACACACACACATAAACACACACACAAACACACACACATACTCACATACAAAATGGATCTGTAACTTTGCACACCATTTTTTATGAAGCAACAAAATACAACACACAGACAAACCACCCACCCAAACACACACATCATCCATCCCCCCCTGCCACACACTCACCACACACACAACCCCAAACAAATGCCACTTCCGACAGCAGCAACAACAACAACAGACGACAGACAGCAAAAAGTGGGGGAAAATGAAAAGAAAAAACCAAAACGAGAAACATGAAACAAGAAACAAGAAATGAGAAACACGAAATGAGTGCGAGAATCATGAACAAAACGAGAGGCAGCCACAAGCCAAACCAAGCCAAAACAAGCCAAACCAAACCAAGCCAAGCCAAGCCAAGCCAAGCCAAGCCAAGCACAAATAATAAAAGCAACAAGCATAAAGTATTTCGAATTGAATTACTTCGTGTTATCCTGTCAACCATACGAAAACACTCAAGAGCATTCAACATGCCACACGCTTCCGCCCAGCAATTCAACCCACAAAAAAAAATAAAACAGGACAAAAAATAAAAACCCAACCCAGTCATCCATTGTTGGGCACCCACCTCCTGGTGCCACCCAGCGTTTAAGGAGTTGCCATCGATTTGCAAAAGTATATTACCCACTTCTATACTCCGCACTCCACAATTCCTCTACTCCTGCACTCCTCCACTGCTGCACACTCTCCCACCACTCCCGCACAAGTTTCCGTAGGTGGTGTGGATCAAATAATTGTCCTCGTGCCAAGCCAGGGGCTGTGTTAGGCGGGGTTGGTTTAGGGTTGTGGGTGCGGGGGTGCGAAGTGCGTGGTTGGGGGTACTCAGTTTGGTACGTGCTGAATAAGTAAACATAAAACCACTGAATTTACGCTTATTGCACCCGCAAACATTTTGTTTAACACAACAAGCGACGCGTTGAACTTTTCTCTCTTTCGCACTTATTGTTGCACTCTCACTCCCACTCTTCCGCTCCCTCTCACACGCTCGCCTGCTCGCTCTTTTTAACTCTCAGTTTCTCGCTCTCTACTTCAGTGCTTGATTGGGGGGGCCTGCCATTTCCGGCCTCAATTTCAAAAGAAGCTCAAATTTCCACACACACACACACACACACATACATACATACACGCACACAATTTTGCGGCTTCGCTCTTTGGCACTCTCTCTCGCTCTCGCTTACTCTGCTCTCCGAGCGCTGTCAACCCGAATCAAAAGAGTTCCACAACCAACCCCCTCCTCTGCCCCCGCAATCAAACCGAAGCCACTGACAGTCGTTTCCTCGTTGGCACTTGTTCAGTCACTCACTGCCCTCCCCCACACATCTCTCTCCCATCACTCTCTCTCTCTCTCGCTTTTTGTGCTGTCTGCCACTCCCCTTGACTCGGTTGTGCTTTTCACTTTTGCGCCCACATCTTTTGCAATCGTTTGCCACCTTTGCCACACAAATATTTCAAACACTTGCCATGCGACTGACTGTCACGGATGGGTGGTTGGATGGGGGGTTGGTTGGGGGGTTGGTTGGATGGGTTGGTTAGAGCAACCCCCTCTGGCCACACAGCCGTTTCCGTTTTGCGTAGAATAACAGTTACATTATCCTTTTTATTGCCACACTTTCGTCCTGCCCCAGCCACACACACACACACACACACACACACACAGACATATTTGGCTTATGGCAAGCAGCGACCTCTCCGACCCCGTTTCTTCGACTTTATTGTGGCCCAACTTGGCCGGAGCTGTCAGGACAACGACAACGACGACGTCGTCGTTCGTCGTCCTCGGTCAGGATGGTAAACTGTTTATGCCACGCGGTGGCAGGGGCAGGGCTGGTGGTGATGGTCTGCAACGTAGTCCGGAAATGTGGCAAAAATGTGCATTTATTTTCTAAAGCATTTTATTTTTCTTCTTTTTTGCTGTGTTTGTGTTAACTCGAGTCGCAGTAAATTGTGGTAAACACGATGCCAAGTGTTGCTGCCACTATTTACGAAGTTATGCCCCACAGTGCACGCACAGTGGGACGCATTTGCATAATTGACAGAAATGGCAAAAATGGCATGCCAAATGAATATGGTCAGCAAAGTTGGACAAGAAAAATGTAATAAAGCAAAAAGAAAGCAATTGAATTTTAAATCAGAAATAGTTAAAAAATAATTGATAAATAATTTAAAAAGAAAATCTTTGTTAAATATTTAATTTAATTTATAACTTGACAGAATTTGACTGAATATAAATAATTTATTTAAATTGAAGTGTCACACATAATAAAAAATATATATATTAAAATAAAGTATGTAATTGGTATAGATACTGAATTTTATATGCTTTATTTAATAATAAATATATATTTTATAAATAATAGTATTTAATTGGTATAGATTTTTAATTAATATTTATTTTCTCCTTGCACATTTGGTACACTTATCTAAAATTCCCTTTTTTAACCCACTTTCGATTACTTTATCCACTTTGATTCACTTTTGGTTTTCATCGATTTCATAGTTCTATTTTAAGCCACTTTTGTTCTATAAGCGCTTAATTTCTTAATCCCTTCTTAGCCAACTTACTTTGGGCCACTTCTGTTAACATAATCACCTACTTATCGCATTTATGAATTATTATATCATTCACTTTGCCACCATTCACATGGCACAAACAGCTGACTGATTACACAGACACACCTCGCACACCACACACACACACACAGACATATGCTTGTTGTTGTAGCTGTCAGCACAGACATAACCTCAACTTACTTGCATCACATAAAACGCTGATGTGGCATGAAAAAAGATATAAATTCAGCCAATCGATGAAGATAAAATACATTTTTGTAATACGCTCGTAATGCTGCACATATGTGTGCGTGTGCGTGCGTGTGTGTGTGTGTGGGTGTGCGAACAGGGGCTCTGGGAAATTATTATGCTATGGGGGGTTTTGAAGGGCGGGCGGGTCGCTCAGTGAGTCTTTTGGAAGTCACTCGAGTGTGCAAAAAAAAAATATATATTTATATATATAAATTGCGTTGGTAGAAGTGAAATTTCAAGTGACAAGAAAACTTCAACGTTGACTCTTAGTGTGTGTGTGGGGGTGTATGCACACACTCATATATGCGAGTGTGTGTGTGTGTGTGTGTAAAACCCTTTAAAAGCTTGTTGTTGCCAGCCCCATAAACGTTTAGCCCATAAACCCTTGATGTATGGAACATAAACACCACACTTGCAAGTGCCACTCATCCTTTTTGGAGTCCTTTGGGTGCTTTGGGTGTTTTGGGTGCTTTGGGTCCTTTGGTCTGGTTGCGTATTTTCATTGGTGTCGATGTGGTTTCCACCCGCTGCCTGCCTGACTGCCTGACTGCCTGTCTGCCTGCTTGCCTAACTGAAATCCAATGTGCGTTACTCGAGAGCAGCCGGACGGACAACCAGGCAACCAACAACAAAAACAACAACAACAACAAGGAGAAGCGACAACAACTGGCAACCGCAATGTCAATAAATATGTTACGCTTGACTCGTCTTTTTTGCCAAGTTGTTTTTGTTGTCGTTGTTGTTGTTGCTTCAGTTTTGGTTAGTAGCTTTACTTGGCTGAGTGTTATTTGCTTTTTTGTATTTTTTTTTTTTTTGTTTGCTTCGTTTGGCAATTTGGCCTAAACATATTTATTTGGTATTTGTGCTTCTCTTTGAGTTTTTTTTTCCCTTGGCACATTCTTCACCAGATTGGCATTTTGGGCTTAAGTGTGTGCACGTGTATATGTGTGCGTGTGTGTGCGTGTGTGTGTGTACACACTCGAAATTTCTTTTGTCAAATTAGAAGCAAAGTACATTTGCATTCGATGCGATGTTATTCAATACACATTCCCCATACTTCTATTGATTTTGTTTCCAATTTTTCGTTTTATTATTATTTGGCATACCATGTAAACTTTTGTAGCAAACTAAGTGGTATATATACTATATAAGTTATATATATAAATTTATAAAATAGTTAAAATCATTTGTATATCTGTATTTATAGATTAAATATTCGTTTTAAATGTGCTTATTTATTTTGAAACTTGTATGAATATTGTGTGAAATGCAGTTTGGTATTCCGAATAAGATCATTTTTACTACTGCCTTTTTATATAATACTACCAAAAAACAGAGCATCTGCTAGTCGAGCATTGTATTGCCATTCGATTTATTGCTTTTTTTTTTTTGGAAACTTGCCTTCTGGCTTTTATTAAAACGGAATCAATTGTTTGCTGGTTCAGAATCGTGCTCCGATATCAAAGCTAACTTCTGCTTGGTTTATAGGCATGCATATATGCATGCATATTCATGCATACATTCATGTGTACCTAAGGTATTTAATATATGCGAAGGGGATTGCACTTGTGGGCTTCTTAATGTGTTATGCAAACTGGCAGTATATGTTTCTACTCATACTTAGATATTATTCGAAAACATATTTTTATATTTAGATTTCGTAGAATATAGCTATTTCCATTGAAATGAAAAATAACAATATATCAAAAGTTTATTGAGTTGATTTGATTTGATTATATACTAAGTAATATATAGTGAAATAGGAAATAATCAATTTGTTTCGGGCTTTACTATATTTTGAGTTGCAATTCTTGTTGCCTACTTATTTGGGCTACGTTATAAGTTCTTGCTTACATGTGTGGTATTTTATTTGTATTCCGTTTACTATTTAAATATTTTCTGGTATTTTGTTGTGCTAAACTGCTTTTGCGGATTAGCAAAGTTGCCTCTCCATTACATTGTTGCTTGCTGCAGCAGCAGTAGTTGCTGCTGATTTTGCTTCTATTGCAATTTTCACCTTGCTCTTTATACTGCACTTTTTCCCTACTCTCTGCTTTAACCACCATCTGCTCTTTACTGCTGCTTTTTCTACTGCTGATTCGCTACTTGGTTGTGTTGTGTGTATGTGTGTGATTGTTGGTTTGTGTAAGCGCCAAACTGATTTACTGTTATAAATATTTGCTTGTGAGCTTTTTAAGTACTTTTCTTTTCAAAAGGCCTGCGTGCGGAGAGGGGGGGGGGGGCTGCCTCGTTGGGGGCTCTCGCCACGTTTGCTTTTGTCATTCGTTCGCTTGGTTTTAAGCTGCCGTCCCTATTTTCTCACTTTGTGTTTGCATTCGCTTGCACACAGCTCGCTTGCATACTTTTCAGCGTAATTTTTATTGAATAATGTTGCCCAGCGTCGGTTTCTATTTTATTTCATTTATTTTTTTTTACCTTATTTTTTGTACTGGTTTTGCTCGCACATTGTGGAAACGTGTTTTGTGTTATTCTGGCGACTGGTCCAGCTCGTCCTGCTCCTGGTTGCTTTTGATGCTTTGTTGTTGTTGCTGTTGATTGCTGCTGCCTGCTTTCGTTTCACTGAATATGTACTTATTTCTGAGATATTATTGCCGTCACGCTCCCCAGGGGAATCATTTTGCATTAACTGAGCAAATAACCAACTTTGTTATATTTTCGTTCATTTCATTTCATTCCGTTAGGGCAGATGGAGTTGGAGGGGTGGGGTACTGCAGTTGTTGTTATTTATGCTGGTTGTGCTGCTGGTTTTGCTTTCTACTTCTTAATCTGGTTTCCTACATTTTTTGTTTCGGGTGGGTTTTTGTGTGCTTCTACTTCGCTGATTATATTTACCCTGTTGTGCTGTTTGTATACCGGTTTGTGCCTGTGTATGTGTGAGCGTGTGTTTGTGTGTGCGTGCATTTCTGTTTGTGTATGTGAAATTGAATGCTCAATTGAGCACTTAATTAGCAAAAACAGTTTTTAATGACGACACGAAAGCATTTTATACTTTGATTGCACTCCTGTGGCTAACCGAGTGGATGCACTGCGAAAATTTTATGATTAATATGCGGATAATTATCACTGTGCACGAAATACACTTGTTATAAAATATTAAAGAGTTTTTATGATGAATTCATATTTATTTTTATTTTGCCGAAAAATTATAATGTTATTTTGAGTTTTAATGGTATGATGTGATTTAACTGTTATTTTTCTTTAATAATTTTTTAACTTTAACCATTTTTTTGCAGAACGCAATAAATTTTATTTAAAATACAAATTAAAAAAAACTTATAGCTTTTCATCTATTACTAAAAAGTTTCTTTTATAATCTTGCTAATATTTATTATTGATAAATTAGCTTAGGAATTGGTTCGCAATCTTTTCGCTCAGTGTGTGACGATGGTATTCGTGTATTGCTGGTGGTTGCTTGTTAATTCTCATTTCTTTCTCATTTGTACAGCACTCGAGTTGGCCCCTTCGTTCTTCGTTCACAAAGGTTGCCACGTCACGCACTCTCAAGCACGCGTCAGGCAGGCAACCCTCTTTCTTTCTCTCTCGCTCACTCTCGCTATCTATCTGTCATTCTCTCTGTCGCTCTCAGAGGCTTATAGAGAACAATTTTTTGGCGTAGCAGACGTAATTGTCGATGTGATAAATGTGTTTTTAAGTGCGTCATTTTGAGCATATTATGAGTTTATAGGGGTTAATTTTCACCCAAGCACTTTGCATGTTGCCTCTGGCATTTTAATTGAATTGTTGCCATTGCTCTACGGCTATTTTTGTTATTACTGTTGTTGTTGTTTGTCGACTGGTATTTATTACAGTGGCTTTTCGCACGGCATCACGATTTTTTAATTAACATCAATTCGACTTGAAAGCCTTAACTTTGTAAACGCAATGAGCTCCATTAATTGCAGCCGAAAAACGTTTAAATAAATTTAACTGCGTAGTTTTTTTTTTGTATTATTTAATTGATCAAATTTATTATCAATTTATTTGATAGAGCAATAATCCCTAAAGACTTATTGAACCCTTAACACTTAAGACAAAAAGTGTTTTATTATAAAGATATTTTTTTTAAGAATTATCTTATAGATAAAAAGAGATAAATGTATTTATTTATTTATTTATAATTTGAAATTTGTTTTATAAAAGCAAAACAAACTTGACTACTTTTAAATAAAAGTCAAGTGTATATTTTTTTCTGACAGTGTACAATTTCTAAGGAACTTGACAAATCACATACTTTGGGAACAATTTGAGATGACAAGTGGCGAAATTTCAATGTCTGTGATATTCAAATCAATCAGTTCACGCACGAATGTGCTCAGCTCCTTTTGCCCCACAAGTCAACTTATATATATATATATATATATGTATATATGTGTGTGTGTCTATAGGTATATATCTGTTATACATACATTGTTTGGCTTTAGGATATTTTTGGATTTTGGTTTAGCAAATGGGTTTAGAAACCCTTATGTGATTTTATAGGCCTTTAGTCATTGTTCAAATAACACAAAACGCATCATGTGGTTAGTGCTCTATCTCTTCCCCCCCCCCCCCTCTCTTTCTCTCTCTCTCTGCCCCAGCTAGAGGTATGCGTATGTGTTCAATAAAGCGAACTTCTCTGAATGCAACGCAGAACTGGAAGCTGGAGCAGCTGAGGCTGTTTCTATCTGTTGCTCTGAGAGCATTGAGTTGATGTAATGAAATTTGAGCAAAGACTGGTGTGTGTCTGTGTGTGAGTGTGTGTTAGTGTGTGTAAGTGTGTGTGTGTGAGTTTGTGTGTATGTAAAACCAATAATAAGATGATGGAACGAGAGCAGAAGGAATGAGGCAAGGAGCGCATAGGCCTTAGTGGCTAGTCAGTTTTATATATGCTCCTAAATGTGTGTTTGTGTGCGTGTGTGTGTGTGTGTGTGCGTGTGTGCATGTGTGTGCGTGTCTGTGTGTGCCTGAGTTTATGCCAAAACGGTTAACAAGTGGTGCGTGTATCAATTCAATTGAATTTGCAAATGTTGTTGTTGCCCACTGATGCGTAAAGTCGACAGGCAGTCATCCAGCCAGGCAGTTAGCCAACAAGGACTATTCGACAGGATCAGCCGCAAACTCAGCAACAACTTTCGTTATTTGCGATACGCCCAAAAACCACTTGATGTTTGTCTTCAGCATGGGCCTCCATACGCTCAATAAGCACACACGCACACACACATCGTTCGACTGTAACTCAACCCACAACCACTTCACCGCCCCCCCCCCCTCCCCTTACCCCTTATCGTTTTGCCAAAGTTCGATGGGTCACGTGTGAGTGCCGGATTATATGGCTGAGAAAGCGTATCTTCACTTTTGCGTTTATCTCTGTACATGGCATAAAAATGTGGCTGCTTCTATGTGGCTAATAAAAGCTTGGCTCACGTTGAAGGTTTTCAGCTCTTAACCAAGCTTAAATCTACATTTGAATGTGCATTTCAAAAGAATATAAAATCTTTTTCTTATATTAATCAAATGATGCTAAAATGATGCTGCAATTACTTTGAAAATTTTTCTAGTTATTAAATAATTTTAAATATTTATTTTCATTTTGATATCTATTTTTTGTGCACCTAAAATTCTCAATTTGTGTGGAATTTTACTGTGTAATAAATCGCTTATAAATCGTTGCAAATCTAGTTACAGGGTATCTCAGCGTTGATCACTTTTCCTCTCCATAGAGAGCATTCGCTATTTGTTTTCGAATAATCTTCTGACTGACAAGAGTCAATCGAAAAACGGCAAGTCATAAAGAAAACTCGTTTAATATCTTATCGTTGCGGGGGGACTTGAAAAACTTTGGTGTTGTTGCTGGTGGCAAGCGGAAGGCCAAAGGCAAACAGGAGGGGATTTAGAAAGAGACAGAAAGAAGCAATAGATGAAGCAGTACGAATGAGATACAAAACGAAACAGCAGAAAAAAAAAATCAGATGTTACATCAAATGGAAGCCATCTCCCATGTTGTCAACGTCTGTCAAGGATGTTGGCTGGGTGGTGGATGGTGGGTTGTGAGTGGGGCAGGTAGGTGGGGCCACATTGTCCGTGGCCTGTGCTACACTTTGACGACCTCGTCTCTTATCCTGCTGCACCTGAGCTATTTCTGCACTTTTCACATTTGCAGTGCAGCTGTTTTCCCCCCCCGTGCCGCCCCACTCCGCGCTGCCCTTATTTTGACATATCCACACTTTTCCAACGGCTTTGCTACTTTTATTTACTTTATTATTATTATTATTTTTTTTTTTTCGTTTTGCTACTGTTGTTGTTGGCCTCGATGGCGCGTAGTTTGCCATAAAAGTTTTCGCAGCCAGTCAGGATTTTTTATTAGGTTTTTCACGTTCTCCATTTTCCACGCGCTTTTCACATGGCACACGGAGCACGGGCTGCGTTGCAGGAGAGCAGCAGATGAAGCCCGGGCTTTATTGTTATGGCAACATCGTAAAAATTTATCATACTCGTCGTAGTTGAGAAAATAGCAACACCAGCAACAACAACAAACAACAACAAACACCAACAACAACAAACAACAACAACGAGACAACACAAAACAAAGTTATCGCATTTTTATGACAATTTGACGACAACTTTCATTGCAATTTTTAAGGTGGTTGGTGTACCCATTATACCACAAACACACACACTCACACACAAAACAAACACAAACACACACACCATAAATGTTGTGATTCAGATGCAACAAGAAGGGGCGTGGCAGCTGCTAAAAAAAATAATAAACATATTGCGTATTTTTAGGTATTTATTTTGGCATTAAACTGAAGTCTAATTTTGAGCACTTTTGGAATTGGCACAAAATAATTCAATTGCATTTTTGGAAAAAATATTGAATGAAACATTTTTTGGGAAGTGGAAATGTTTTGGATATGGAGAAACATACACTTTAATTTAGTCTTATAAATTTAGATTAGATTTTTTAAATCTTACTGACTTTTTTCTCACAGAGACAAATTAAAAACGCTCTTCGAAATTTTGTTTATTTTATTTTGTTCCATTAAAATGCTACATTTTCATATATATTTTATTTGAGCAAACTATAAATATATAAATATATATTTCTTAAACAAACTCGAATATTTAATATAATTTAAAACTATTGTTTTGCCAACTACTACTGTAACCCATCGGGTCAAATGTAAATAAAACTCTGCTAATTAGGTTTAAAAATTGCAAAATTTCGCTTTGATTTAGTTAATTTTTTTTTTTGGGGTTATTTTAATGAAGTCTAAAAATATGAATGCGATTGTTTGACACTGCAACAAGCAGAATACAATTGCAACAGAGACAAAAGAATATGCAAAGCCAAAAAATATGTGTGCGCTAAATTCCTAGCTTGCCACATACTCCATTAGTTTGGAAATAGCCCAAAGTTTTGGGGCATTTGAAAAGTGGGAGCAGTGGCAAATTGAAGCAAAAAGTCAGAAATTGCCACAGAGTCATTGAGTGGGTTGGTTCTATATAGATATGGGTGTGTGTGTGTATGTGTGTGTGTGTGTGCGTAAATGTGTGTGGTGAGTTTCTCATTGTGTGTGTGTGTGTCTGTTTGTGTGTGTGTGTCTGTATGCCTGCGACGCTTGCCATATGAAAATATTCTCACATTTGAACTTCGAACAGGAAACACTAAAATGCAACAACAACAACAAGAGCCAAAACAACAACAACAACAACAATGGCAATAGCCACCCACTCAACTGAAAATGGAACGCAATGCCTGCTGGCATCCATAAAGCCATGCCGAAGCTCTCCCAGTCATGCACGACGAGCTGCGTCATGAGTAGCAAGCCAAACCAGCCATCCAGCTAACAGTTGCTGGACTGGGCATGCCGTGGCAACTCCAGCTGCCGAGCAATCGTTTTTGCCTCTCGTGACGGTGGCAGGAACCCTAAAACCACTTTATGCACACCACCCCACCGCTCCCCGCCCACCTGTCTAATCGGTGTTTGTTAGTATATAAATCTAAAAGCTAATCCGCTTGTATTTCCGCTTGGGCGCTGTGAGGTTAGACCGGAAATTCCGCTCTATATGCAGAATGCAGCAGCAGCAACAACAACAACAGCAGCAACAACAACAACAACAACAGCAGCAGCAGCGACGCCTGCGCCAACGTCAGAACATTGGAACATCGTGTTCGGGCTTTGGTGTTGACGACGGAAGTCGAGTTGTTGCTGGCTGCTCCTGGTTGCTCCTGCTGCTTGCTCCTGCTGCCTGCTCTGCTCGCGCGGCTGCTGGTGGCTGCCTCATGTTTCCGTGTTGTTGCTGCATGTTTAGGGATTTGTTGTGGCAGCGCAGTACATTTGTTCCATCTAATGGCTGCGGGAATCCGCTCTATGTCTCTGTACCTGTCTCTGTGTCTATGCGTGTGTGTGTGTGTGTGTGCGTGTGTATAGTTGTTGCACACTCTGCACTCAATGTGCGAGCATGTTGAGAGTGAGTGGCAAGTAGTGAGCAGAGTAATTGAGCAGACACTCGCTCCACAATAATGCTCCACATCTAATCCTGGCACTCTCAGCAAAAATTCAACTCCCAAAAGTAGCTGGTGTGTGCCTGTTCCTTATTTTTTGTTGATTTTATTATTGATGATAAAATCATTATTTTATTGGATTTGAGATATGTATTTGTAATATCTTAAAAAAAAACATCTTTATTATTTTTACTAACATTAATTTATTGGATTTGAGTTATATATTTATATATATATTTATTTATTTGAAGATTATAAATTTATTTAGTGTTTTTATTATTATTATTATTTTTATTGAATTTGGGATATATATTTTTTATTTATTAATTTATTTAGTATTTTTATTAGCAATATTTTATTGGGTTTGTGATATATGATGTAATATCTTTAAAAAAAAAAACTGTATACCATTTTTATTATCATTCTTTTATTGAACTTGAGACATATATTTTTATTTATTAATTTTTTTTTTAGATAATAAATTTATTTATTATTTTTATTATTATTATATTTTATTGGATTTGGGATATAAATTTATAATATTTTCATATTAATTTATTTAGTACTTTTGTTATCATTATTTGATTGGCTTTGAGGTATATATTTGTAATATCTTAAAACATTTATTTAGTATTTTGGTTCTTTTTGAACTTAAAATATCTTAAAATATACCTATTTATATTTGTACTTCTTGAAATCTTTGGTGATTTATAATATCTTAAAACCCATTTATTTATTGTTATAATTCTAGAGATCTTAGGTGCTATAAATTTTATATAGAAATGAATACAGTTTCAATATATATAGCAAAGTATACGATGAAAAATGCATAGAGTTTTTATGTAGAGTTTACTTACTAGTTTTGAGATGAGTACAAACTGAAAATATATATAAATATATAAAGATTAATATAAACTCCACAAATGTCAAGTAATATTTAAAATTGCACTTCAAATGTAATTTTCTATATTTTTAAATTTGTAATATTACAAATAGTTTAAACTTTATTTAGCTTTAATTAACTATTATTGTTTTAAGTAATTTATTTATTTCATTTATGTTGTCCAACTTTATCAAATATTAATTTAAATTTCTTCAAGTGCATATTTGCTACTATGCCACAAATAGACGAATTTCTAGTTAAACTCTTTATTTGCAATGACATATTCAATTGGTATTTGCTGCACTTGCAACGCTGCTGCATTTTGGCAATAAACGCAAAGGTTCTCTTGCCACCTACTGCATACATGCAACATCTACTTATGCCACTCGCCCCGCTGCCTGCCGCCTGCCGCCGCGGCAAGTGCGTGTTGCTCTCTTTGTGACATGGAGTGCAACCAGAAGCGTTCGGCTCGTGCAGCCTCCGAGGTGTAAGATGGCGATTGTGTGCCATCTTGAGTACCGAAAGTGCATCAGGAGCGAGCGGCCTAAGCCCGAGCTGAGCTCGAGCAGAGCACGAGCGAGAGCAAGGCGAGAACACGAGAGTAGTAGTGACTCCACTTCACTTCTGTGCTGTGTGCTTTGTGCTCCTCCTCTGCCTTCAATCCGCTTGACATGTCCGACTGTGTGTTGACAGCCTGTTTTTCTGAGGCTGCACAGTAGCTGCCGCCCCCCCTCCGCTCCCAACTTATGGCATCTTTGAGCGGCAACTAACAGTTGTGTGGCACTACAGAAAAAAGAAAAGTGCGGGTCAGGCTGTAGTTGTGGCATGGGTTAGTTTAGGGGAGTAAAGGGATAGGAATATGGGGTCAAACCAGGTCCTGGCGCCATCTGCTCTCGGGGTCGCCCAAACATGGCTTTGGAGAGCGGCTTGTGGGCTTTTTTGGTGGCTTTGCTCGTCGTCGCTGTCAGTTTAGCACAAAGCCAGGGAGAGAAGCGCTCATCTCGGATTTGCGCATCGGGTCGGAGGGCAAGTGCTGGGGCCCAAAACAGTATATGAGAGCTCTTTGGGTGCACACACTGTGTATCGGCGTGTGTATGTGTGTGTGTGAGATATTGACAATCGGGTGGATGTGGCTATAGTGGTTGGGTTGGTTGCAGTGCTTGGGCTGATTGGGTTGGAATGGGTTGGGTTGGGCTGGGTTGGATTGGGCTGGTTAGTTGATGGGCTCGTGCAACTAATAACCAAGTAAATTGATACGTGACCCTGCATTTAAATGCCATTATTGCCTGCCTCTGGACACAGTCACTCGAGTGTTGTGGTCTTCCTTCCTGCTCCCATGACGTCAGTGGCTACGCCATAGGTGAGTTGTGGTTCCTGCCTGCTGCTCCTCCGCCTAGCAACTCTACTCTGCTCGGCTCTGCTCTGGTGTGCCCTGTGCTCTCCGCCAATTTGTGATTGGAATTTTTGATGAGTCTCGCCTCGCCTCTGACGTATTGATTGACTGTACACACACACAACAACAGACACACACACACATACAAACAAACACACTCACCGAAAAGAGCAAACCGAGCAAAGCAAGCAACATTTTTGTTGCTCAACCTTTTTCTTTTTATGAAAAACACACCTGCCTCCTGCAACAGCTCTCCCTCCTACTGCTCATCCTGCTCCTGCTCCTGCTCCACCTGCTCCTTCTTCGCCTGCTCTACGTCCTCCGCCCACTGCTCCTCCTTCATCCACTCACAGCTATAACGTCTGTCAGCGCCAGAAGAGATTGGAAAAGTTTGTTGTTTTTTTTTTTTTTCTTGGGCCAAGCTGCCCCCCAAAAAATTGAGTGAAGTGTGGTTGCAACAGCCAAGTGGCAAACGCAGTTGTGGCACCTCCACTGGTGCCCCGCTTGCTAGCCTCGTTGTTGTTTGCTTTTGGGTTTTCGGCTTTCCACGCCCTGCACTTCCGACAGACAGAGAGAGAGAGAGTGAGAGACAGAGCGAGACAGCAAGCTAGATAGAGAGAGGGATAGACAGAGTGAGAGAGAGAGAAGAAGACAGCAGCAGAGCTAGCTATATAAGTATGCATATATATATGTATCTGTATCTGTAGCTGTATCTGTGTCTGTTGCTGTATCTGTATCTGTATCTTTAGCTATAGCTGTAGCTGTATCCTTTTTGTGCCTGACCTGACCCCAGCAGCATAGGAGGAACGTCAAGTTTTGCCACAACTTTTGTGCGTCCAAGAACAACAACAACTACAACAACAACAACTGCCACAACTACAACAATAAGAATCGTCTCGACTGCTCAAGAAAAAGTTCCTTTTGTGTGTGTGTGTGTGTGTGTGTGGAAATGTGGAAATAGCTGGACGGAAATGAGCAGGGAAAATAGTACACACTACCGGAAACTTCCACAAGTTTCGTTGTTATATTCTCAGACAGTGGCAAACGGTAGTTAGCCAACCGACCCCATCGGCCCCAACGCCAACACCAACTGCCCAGATCCCGTTTACATTTCATCCGGTTCCGCCACTTGGACGTCCGACATCCGTCTTCGTCGCCACCTTGCCCGCGGGCCATGATCAAAGTTTTCCTTTTAATTTCTAACAATTGTGTTTCGGTTTAGATTTGGTTTTTGTGGTTTCTCCAACTCGCACAGTAAAACCCAAATCTAAATGTTGGGCATTTCAGCGTTGACTGATTCATTAAATAACTCAAAAAGCCTGGAACTTTAAGTATTAAATACCTCTTCTATCTGACGTGCTTAAAATATATTTATTTTTTTTATATTCTTTTTTATTTTCCTCTTTTTGGCATTTTTTTAAATTTGTATTGTTTGAAAATGTAGTTTGAACATATGCCAAACGAATTACACAAAAACACGCAAAGAGTGCTTTGGGAGAGAGTTTTCAACTGAAACATACCCTGTGCGACAAAAACTGGGTTCGATATTTATCGATATATCGCACAGTACGTTTGATGCTGGTTAAAGTACAGTTTAGGTTGTGTTCTTTGGTTTATGTAGAGTTCTCGACTGAAACATACCTTCTACTACACAAATCAAGGCAAAAAATCGATATTTATCGATAACTTGCTCATTATGTTTGATGGTGGTTCTTTTGCTTATTACGTAAGCTATATAATTCTCGACTGAAACATACCCTGTACTACTAAAACTGTGTTCGATATTTATCGATATTTTTCAAGTATTTGATGCTGGTTAAAGTACTGTTTAGATTATGTTTTTAGGCTTATTAAAGAGTTATAAACTGTAACTTACCCTGTAATACAGAAATAAAGGCATACAATTGATATTTATCGATAATATGCTCATTATGCTTGATGCTGATTAAAGTACAAATGGAATTATGTTCTTTTGCTTATCACAGAAATTTACTTAGACCTTAAATAAGCTTTTCAATAATTTTTATAAGTATTTGCTATAAGATACTAATAACTAATTTTATCTTTGATATTATCTTTAGTTAAATATTTTTAATTATCAAATAACTTACAAATTTCACCAATAATAAAATCTACATAAATCGTAATCATCAAACATATAGTAAACGAAATAAGACTTATAATCCATTTGAGCAAAGCAAAGCAACTAATTTATTTATAATGCCAAAAATCTGGAGATTATGCTTGCCACATAGTATAAAGCCACTGCTGCCTCAGTCGTTAGTTGCATCCACTTAATGTTCAATATGCTTAATGCTCTTCGCATTGAACATAATCGCATTTCCATTCAGTTTGTCATCTTGCCGGATTTATATATATATATAAAAGTGTGTGTGTGTGTGTGTGTTGCAAATATATTTGGTTTTGGCAAGTTTACACACACACACACACAACTACTGTTCAACACTCAGCACTCAATCCACTCGATTGGGTTTTTGCTCGTTTTGCTGGCTGCTCGTCAGCTTCGCCAGCTCCGCCAGCTAAGCCGGGATGCATTCGTTGTGGTCGCAGCCAGAATGTCAGGCATTTAACATCGAGCAGGGTATTTAGACATTTGCCGTCTACTTACCGCTTTTGCCACAACCCCCCCCTGCTGCACGCTTGCCTGATTTCTGGCTCGCTCACTGTTGGCACATTCCACGCACATCCGCACAGCTCTCTCGACGTGCCCGTTTTGAAGATGTGGTTGCGTTCCTTTCATCCTTCCATCGCACATCTTTCACATCTTTCCACACACAAAAAAATGTCCACAGGGAAGAGAGTGAGGGGAGGGGTGAGTTTGCTCACTCAGATTATTACACAAACTTGTCGCTCGACGTGGTGTGAAAAATATTTAAGCGTGAAGTTTTAGCAGCGGTTTTTGCTTGAAGGCTCATTGTCGTTATCGTTCCTCGTCTTCGTCCTCGTCCTGGTGCACGTCCTCGTGCGCGTCCTTGTTCGCCGTTCTCGTTATTCCACACTGCCGCTTGTCCTCGTCATCGTTCTGACGAACATCGTGTTTCCGCATCATTTTTAACGCCACTTTTGTGTAAGCTTTGCTTGGCTGTGTCTCTAAGTGTGTCTGCCACTGTGTGTGTGTGTGTGTGTTTGTGTGTGTGTAGTGCTGGCTGCTTGATATCCGTGTCGGTATTTTTGTGGATTTGTTTTGTGTCTGAGGGTGTTTTTCTAAATGGCTTTTAAAATCTCATCGCCAACGTTTTGTCCTCGGTCGGCACACAAGCCAGTCTCGAGGCTGCAAGAGGACTATTGTGGTTGTCTGTGTGTGTGTGTGTGTGTGTGGGTGTGTGGGTGTGTGGGTGTGTGCATAAGCGGTCCGAGCAGGAGCTACTGCAATACACAGTTGATTGTGTTATTGGTTTTGGCAATGACTACGATTTTGGTTTTTATTTTTTTTGTTTTACGTTTTTATTGTTGCCGCGTTGGCCAATTGAAGTTTTTTGGCTTTGTTGCTTGGCATTTTTAGATTTCAGAACCAGTTGTTTTTGGTTTTCCAGTGTTGTGTTGTGTTTTCAGCATGTTTATTGCATAGTTAACAGATTGAACAGTAATTGATTTTAACTTGAATGGAGAGTTGCCCAGATTTTTATTAATGCCTTAGAATGTGGAGATGCAGTTTAGAGTCTCATATGATACACAGAATTTGTTATCGATTTGTTATTTAAATGCAGTCCTAATACATGCCTAAAATCTTGAGAAAAATTGCCTTACTTTTGAAAATCATTTCAGTTTTGTCAAAGCTCCAAATTTTGACAAATTTTTATGTTTTTTACCTTCTAAAAATAAGTAAACCCTAATAAGCAAAAGCATATCTTTTCATAATCTTTTTATATAAAATATATATTCTCAGTGAAGAGCCACTTTCACATATATATTAACCCATTCAAGCCACTCTGACCTCAGCATACACTGGTAATAATAATCATATGAAGCTATACTAGCTTGTAGAATGTCTCTTATCGCCTAAAGCACATACACACACACAAACACACACACGTAGACACACACACTAAAGCCTACAAACTACACAGACTGGCTCTCTGTATTTGGCCGAACAGGACTCATCGGATTTGGCTTGGGTTCACACTGAACAAGGCAATAATTTGAGCTCCTAAGGCCTATTAACCATTACTAACCGGAATGGTGGAAGCAACCAAGCGAACAACTCTCGATGGGCGGGCATTGCGGGTGGGTGTGGGGTTCAGGTAGGCAGGGGATGGGTTGGGTTGTTGGGTATTGCGTTGAGCAATTGAATAAGCGGCAGGCACAAAGAACAACGACCGACTTCGGGCCAGAGGCACGCACGAATGGCCAATGAATGGTGGGGTAAGGGCGTAGAGTAGAGTAGAGGAGAGGGGTACACAGTGTTGATACGTTCTTGGGATGATGATGACGACGATGTGGCTGAGAGAGAGGATGAGGATGGCTGAGCGGCGGGCGAGGCTGTGCAAATCCGGAACGAACGAACATATTGACAAATTATCCTTTTTACACGCATCGCCTGCTGAGTTGGTCTCGCATCGCTGGGCGGCGGGTCCTGACTGTGCCTGAATGCCACACAAACGCACACACACTCACACACACACACATACAAATGAACGCATATTCACGCACACAGAGATAGACAGGCTCACACTCGTCCGTATACATGCTAAGCCATTGTTAAATGTGCCAATGTGCACACATAGTCCAACATCCTCGTAGTCCTCCACGTCCTCGTCATTGCCGTGGGCACTGAGCGCATTTTGTGTACATAAACCGTAGTGCACAGATCTGAAACAACAGCAACAGCAAGAGCAACAACAACAACAACAACAACAGCAACAAAACAAGCGCAGAAGTGAAGAAGTAGCAGCAGCAGCAGCAGATGCTCTTGCTGCATGCAACAACAGCCAAATGCCCAACGGAGAATATTATAAAAGCAAGCAGAGCTCTCTATGTGTGTGTGTGTGAGTGTCTGTGTGTGTGCGTGTATTTGTGTGTGTATGCGGGTGCGTGTGAATTTTATTTTACCAACTCTTTTCGCTCCTGATAACCCCAATGCATTCTTCTGTGCATATCGATTAAGAACGAGGTTATCCGACTTATATCAAATTTAAAATTAATTCCACATATTCCAGAATAGACGAGTTTCAAGTTGAATCAGAATCTGAAATGCGAGTTTATTATTGATTTGTATTATAATATTTTCATAGTTCTTAAGCCTTATAATAATACTTCAGAAAATATCTACCAACTTTAAATTTTAAGGAATTTCCGATATGTTTTACTAGTTTCTTTCGAAACTATTCTTATACTTTATACTTATGCCTTTCGTTGCACATAAATTTGTCTACACTTTGTTAAGGTATTGTTTTTCTGTGTGCCTGCCCCAATAATTGACTCAACTTAACCTTCCCTTCCCCTAAAAAGTATGCAACAGAATTTGCGTTGTAACAAAAACACTGCAGTCGCAGTCAACGCTGACTTCAGCCTTAGCAGCAGCAGTCAGCAGCTGCGCTGTCGGCGGCAGCGTCAACGACAACGTCAGCGAAGGTGTTGGGCACTTGAACCGCACATTATTCCTCAGAGTACTCTAATTTTAAAGCTATAAAAGAGTGTGTTCGGTTTTAACTAGAAATTATATTTATATATAAAAAATATATAAGTGCTCAGAATTGCACTTTTTATAGTTAGTATTATTATAATTATTATTTATCTATTATTGAGATTTCAATCAGCTTATTAAATGATATAAAGCCAACAAATACGAATGTTAACACGTGTTGCAATGCGAACAGAGTATTACTCAGTCGGTTACATTCGACTGCGCTGCTTCGTTGAATTAACAGCAACAGCAATAGCAGTAAAAAAGCAACGGCAACAACAACAACAATAACATTTTTAGCGCGTGCTTCGTGTTAAATACAAAAGGGGAACAACAACAACCGACGACCTCAGCGATGTCGAAATTGTTGTTATTGTTGTGGTATCGCTGGTGGTGGCCACCATTTTGAGTCTTGCTCTCTCACTGCCCTGCAGTGTATTGCTGACAGACGTACAGCAGACAGACGGACAGACAGGCAGGCAGACAGACCCAACCGGGCGAACTAACTAACTGACTGACAAGCAGCCGTCTCGTGCTTGCTGCAAGAAAATCAACCCCCAGCGCTGCATTCATTCAGCATGGGCGACAACAGAGGTTGCTGCTCTTCGTAGTTGTTGTTGTTGTATATTTTGTTGTTGCCTGTTGGTGGTGGAGCAGCACAGTGCACATTCAAGGCTGGCTATGCCACAGAATGCACATGAATTGCACGAACTGAGAGCAAGAGTGTATGTGAGAGAGAGAGGGAGTGAGAGAGAGCCGTTCTCTAACCTCACCAGACAATTATTCTTTTGCTCTCTGGCACTGGCACTCTCAGCGCTCACACGCCGACGCCGCCTGCTGTGAGAGAAGCAATGGCCCACCACACACATACACACACACGCATGCATTGAGTTTTCTAAGCATTACCGTTTCGCTCTCCCATGGCGCACTGAGCGAGTGTGAGTGCGAGTGTGACGTCTTATCCATGTAGACCGAAACGACTCAACTGTCGACTCAACACGACTCTCACGCGCCAGCTGAACGGCGAGGCATTTTAGTCCTTTCGCAAACGTCGTCAGCGTCGTGTGCGTTTGTCTTGCTTGATTGGTACGGTCGGTCGGTCGGTTGGTCGGTCGGTCGGTTTGTTTGTTTGTTGCGTTGTTTCCCTGCTCTCAGCCTCAGACTCAGACACTGACTCGATTTACCGTTGCAAAATTACGATTGAAATTGCGATTCTCAATTACCAGCGCGTGTGATAAGTGCCGTGTTTTGTTTTACGCCGCGCTATAGTCGGTGTGTGTGTACGGGTCTGTGTGTGGGTGTCATCGCTGTCTCGGTGTAAAGGGCAGCCAAGCGAATTCAATTACAATTACAATCACAATTAGTGTAATTATGGTGGCCACTTGAGAAGTGACAGGGCAGAAGAACGAGCAACGTCGGAAGGGTGCCCGCAGAATTTTAAGCAGCATCCCAAAATTTGGCGTCTGATTAAGCGCTGCTCACAGCGTGCAAATATTTCAATAAGGAAATTGCATAGCAGACAAGCAAGCAACCCAATCCGCGCTCATCCCACCTCAACTACATACCACTGGAGTGCAGTTTTCAAGATTTGCCATTAACCTTTTTCGCTATAAGGAAAGCGGCAAAGTTTTGTGTTCGCTGTGTGTGTGTGTGTGTGTGTGTGCGTGTCGCGGTCTCACTCTCTCTCTCGACAACGCAACAGCCCGAAAAAGTAACCTACCAACTCACAACTTCCCACGTGCCTGCCTCCCTCTCGCACTGACTGACTCCGCACAATAACTGTGAACCATCGCCGTCGTCGCGTAGTCAAGCAAAAGTTTCTGGGCAAGGAATTTAAATTGGAAAAGTAAAATGAAAAGAAAAGCGCTCGAGTAAAAGTTAAACAAAGTGCAAAGTAAATATTAAATTAAGAAAAAAAAATAAAATAAAATACATAAGAAAAACGTAAGAAAAGAAAACGAACGAAATCTGTGTGCGTGTGTTTGTGTACGTGTAACGAGTGGAAGGAGTGGAGCAACAGAGCCAGCAGCCAGGACTTGCGTTGCGTTCATTAATGCATTTGCCGAGCCACGCTGGAGGCCAAGTAAATCTCAACCTTTTGCACGCAGCTCAGCGGCATCATTTATAAAGCGCTCGCTTTATACACACGCGCTCTCTCTCTCTGTCTGCCTCACACTCCCTCACTATCTCTCGCTCGCTCGCTCGTTCGCTCGTGTGTTTTATTATTCCGTTTTCTTGGATTAACTCAATTTGTTGCTGTCGCCGTCGCCATCGCAGCGCAGCGTAGCTCGTGAAAAATCGAAACACAAGTGGCGGGCAACAACAAGAACAACAACAAGAGGAATACAAGAATATAACTGTAGAAACACAGCAAACAGTTTGAAAAGGAATTACGCATATATATCGCAGCAGTAGTAGCTGTAGCAGTAGTAGTAGTGCAACCCGATACACAACACAGCACCAGCAGCAACAGCAACAGCAGCAGGCAAAACACACACACACATATACAGGGGAGCATATCCTCTGCGCCAGCTGCGAGTGTGTGTGTGTGTGTGTGTTTTACCGTTTGCCCTCACCTTGTTTGGATTATAACCCATAATAAATGATGGAATGGCTACCAAGAGGATTACCCAGCATTCATGCACCGATACCGATTTGTGGTGAGTCGTTGGTAAAGTTTGTCGTCTCGTTGTGCACCAATCTGCCCCCTATCGCAATTGCAATTGGAACACCAACACAGCAGCAAATATACGTATAAGCAAATGTAAACTAAAGATGAACAAACTGTAGTGAATGAGTTTCGAATGAAATGGATTAGAGTATATATATATATATATGTGTATGATTTGGCTTAATATATATACTAGAAGAAAACGCATACTATGTCTGAATCCTCAAATCTAGCGACTTATCAGATTAAAGGCATATTCAAATGTATTTCAATTTATCTAAGGCCAGATTCCTATTGATATACTATATATAAAATGTTGAGGAATGTGTAAATAAATTGTGGAAACATTAACAGCGCAATCTATTTGGATCGTGTGATGACAACAAGCTGACAACACTCTTCAAATGAAGCATTCCACAAATCGTTTCATTCAATCGTCTCTGCACACAAAAAATAAAGAAATGTCTAAACAAGCAATAAAACTTGCAACAGCCTTCATAAAAACAGTCGACACCCAAAAATATGCTTGGCACTAATTGTCTCTCACACAACTTGAGAGCGTTTCCAAAAATACATATATGCCTCCTCCCACTCCGCCCCTCCAACCGGGTAAGACCCACACGCACTTTTGTGAGTGAGGGTGCCTGGGGTTGATTTGCTGTCAAGTCTATAAAATTAGGCATCGGAAAAGCTATCGCTTTATTATTGTGGACCCCATCAATAAGTTTATTTTAATTTTCATTTATTTACTTTGACATCAAGCAGCAGGCGGCAATTAAATGTAGACAACGGGAGCAGTCTTCAACGGGAGCAGTCTTCAGTTCAGCTGCTCGATCTGTTATTCGATCTATTATGCGGTACATTTTCGGCCCATCAGGCAATGTGTCTGATATATTTTTCCACTTTTCAACGTGCTGTGGAGCATCAATTTCGTTGTTGCGTGTTGCGTTCTTGTTTTTTTAAGTATTTAGCGGGGTAGTTCCACAAATGAAATCGTATGGGATCGCATCACTTAAGGGGCACGCAAACAATAACATTTAGAACAACACGAAGGAACACGAGGAAAGAATGTACGGTCGACTTTTGAATACTCTTGCAGAACAGGCATCTCAATTTGAACTTAAGATTTCAAAAAACCAAGTCTTAAAACAGAAAAAAAATGTTTTGGACTTGGCTGTAACGACTCGGCTGGTGATGTGTTTAAATATGTAAGCGTAACAAACCTTAAGATAAAACTACAATACTCTGTGGAAGTGTATTAAAATAACCTAATGCCATGGATCGTAAAACGATCGTTGTTGCATGAGAGGAAAGAGTGGGAGCATGAGGCGAGAATTGATTAATTTGTTAGTTGTTGTTTTTGTGGAACAGCTGATGGTGAAATGTCAGATGAGGGACAGGCAGATAGATAGATAGAGAGATAGTCAGCGATTGCTACTGAACTATTTGTCTTGGCAGCTGTTGCAAGAACTCTTCGGCATGTTGTGTTTCTTTTTCTGTTTCTGTTACTGTTTGTTTTCTCAACGATTTCCGGTGTTTTCTATTATTTTGTGTTTTATGGGATAGTTCAATATGATATTTAGTATATGTTTTACTAGTCGCTACAAAATGCTCACATGAATTTAGCTTAAGACTGACAATAAAAAATAGTCGATCTTTCTAAAAAACGAATGGAATTTCCCAAACCCGACAAAAAATACGAAATGCTCA
The DNA here is from genome assembly GCA_035042365.1 of Drosophila dives. Classification (NCBI taxonomy): domain Eukaryota; kingdom Metazoa; phylum Arthropoda; class Insecta; order Diptera; family Drosophilidae; genus Drosophila; species Drosophila dives. Next base: position 1,306,491 of record JAWNLJ010000437.1, read on the forward strand.
CATGAAATTAGCTCATTTGCTTAAGACTGACAATAAAAAATAGTCGATCTTTTTGAAAAACGAATGGAAAATATTCTTTTATTATCTTAGATTAAACAAAAATAGGAAAAACAACAAATTAAATGCCATCGTTTGCTGTGGCTGACTTTTTAATGAGCTCATATAACTACAAACGATTGTCAATGGCTTTTTGGCCATGTTTCTAAACAATTCAAAACATTGTCAAATTTATTATTGGGTTGTGCAATTATTTTATTTGCATTTGCATAACTAAACATTTAATTATTGGCTTTGTGCTGGCGAAAGTCATTTAAAATTGACAACAACTGACTGGTTAAAATCTCTATAGAGGTCCTCAGGCCGCAGCGCTCTTTGTGGATGTCAAATAAACAATTGTAATTCATTTGCTCGTCAGTGCAAATATGCAGGAGCAGCAGCAGCTGCACCATAAATAAATATCAATGCTATTTTATTCACAATAAATGAAATGTTTAACACCCAAAACACACACCAGAAACCAAACAGTCACCCACACATTGGCAAGCAAATATGCTCATGTTTAGTTAGGGCAACGCATAATTTATTTATGCATTTCGCATTTAAATCGAATATAAACGTTTTGGGACCTGTCGGCCATTAAAATGTCTGTCAAATTATCAATTTACTTTTTATAACCAACGTTGAATATGCAATTCGTTGAAACGATTTTCACAATCGACTCCTTGCAATAAAGTCGAAAGTCAAAATGATTAGGCTTCACTGAATTTAGACCAGACAAACAGTTTATTTAGCCAGTAAAATACTCTGTAAATATCTCAAGTTTATTTAAGAGTCTGTGTTTTCTGTATTCTTATAGATGTAAATTTTAACAGGTTTTATAAAAGAATGGAAAAAATGAAGATTATTTACTTTACACTTTTGTGTGTATTGTTTTAATTAAGATCTTAGAAAAGCAGTAAAAATGCCAGACCTGTGTCTATGCATTTATGTTTATTGATTTCTGCTTCCACTGAAATGCCACATTTTTTCCTTAAGAAATTATTGCAGGCGCCTTGTTTTTTTTGTAGATGCTTCTCCTGTTGCGCTCTGTGGACTTTTGGGTCAATATTTGCTTAGCTGGGGCAATAAGCGAAGTGAAAATCGCATGTGAATGATAATAATTTGTGTAAACATTGTGAGCATGTGGCATGTGGCATGTGCAGCGAGAAAATTTAAGCAGCTTTGCTCAAGAAACTTTCTGCCACACATGCCTCATGAGCACAGAAAGTCTTAAGACAACAAACAGAACAGGCTAAAAATAAACAAAAACCCGCTTTTGTATTATGGACACAGCCCTTAGACAACTTCTCCTTTTTTTTATGTTAACTAATTAGCTTGATAAAAAGGATGTGCAAATGGAACTCTGGCTCGATATAAATATTTATTGATTTAATTAGCCAGTTAAATAATAAATAAAGATTGATTAAATTATTTACGGCCTACAAAACATGACTCTTTGGGTAGATAAATTCTTAAAAAAATGTTAAGTAAGTTTTGCAAAAAGGAACATATACAAAATAAAATATATTTATTTTAGATCAGTTTCTAAAATCATTATTATAAACTTATTCAAATTCGTTCTGATAAAAGGATTTTCCTTGCTTATCTCTACGTAGAAATGAAAATATTTTCATGTTTTAAATTTAATTTCATGCATAGAAAATAGCAATTTAAATTTATCGTGTTAGCTTTATATGAATTAGCCGTACATAATTCGTCGAATTAAGTGCGCAATGATGTGACTCGCTGTATTTAATGGGTAATCAAATCGAGCATCAATAGAAATTGCAGCAACTGTCTCTCTCTCTCTGTCTCTCTCTCTCTCTTTGTATTCTCTTTGCTTCTCTTTCACACAATTGGCCGGAGACATTAAAGCCATATTCAGTTTGTGAATGCGACAAGTGTAATTAACAAGCAGTCAAATCGCATTAAATAACTTTCAATGGATGAACAGCAACACCAAAACAACAACAACAACAGCAACAACAACAACAACAATGAGTTGTTGGTTTTGTGTATATGTGTTCTGAGTAGCGATTACAATAAACTGTTCGCACTCGAATACTTGCAGAGCAACAAAACTGCTTCTAATCCCAAAGTGTCACAAACACTCAGCGTGCTTAGAATGTGTCTAACATACAAATCAACATATATATATGTATATATATATATCTATATCTATATATATATACATATATATGCATAGCATCTTAAGCGCCTTGTCTGCCCCTCTGAGGGTATTCAATTAAAATGTCAGCTCGGAATTGTCGCAACAATGTTGCAGCCACGAACGGGAATGCGGATGAGAATGTGACTGAAACTGAAACTGAGAACAAGGATGTGAATGTGAATGTGAATGTGGATGCGGATGTGGAAGTGGTTGAATAACCGGCAGCTGTTTATTTGTAGTCGTGTGTATTTTCTGCTCTGTTGTGTGGTGCAACATGAATTTGGATTGGAAATTAATGTAGAGAGTTGTGTGTGCGTGTGTGTGTGTGTATGTGTGTTTTTGCGTGTCGCAAAGGACCAAAAGTGACAAGGCAATTGTGCGTGCCTCGATTAACGATCCTCATCAGCAACCACACGTGAAGGCAACCACGACCTGGGTTTGGGTTCGAGTTCGGGTCGCGGCCTGTGTGTCAAAGTGTTCTGGGCGGGTTCGCAGCGGACTAGCTACTATCATACACTGTTCAAAAAAGAAAACACTCATTTCTGAATTTTTAATATGTAGATATATAATTTAAAATTAAAGAAAGATGAACTTAAATTGTTGCATTAGGTATTTATTATTTTTTTTAGTCAAAAAACTCAAGTTCGCAATTAAACTGCTCTAATTTATTTAGTTAGTAATATTTGGAACCCCCTTTTTAAAATCAGAGAATAATTGATTACAATTAATACTTCATTTTTCTATAATTATTCCAAACAATAATAGTCAAACTAGTTCATGATTTGTGTGTTTAGTTTTCTCTCACTATGTTTTTTTGCGAGTGCATTTTGTCGATTTGGGTACGTCGAGTGAATAAATTTGTATGCCAATTACTTAAGCAGCAAACACAACTGCCAATCGACCCAAACGACAGGAGACCAGAGACCAGAGACAAGTGACAAGTGACCGAGCCGACCCAAGTAAACGATGCCTTCTGCAGGCATCTCCTGCTCCTGCTCCTGCTCCTCGTGCTGCTGCTGCTCCTCGTGCTGCCTTGGCTAGAAGGGTCAGAGTCATTAACATGCTGTTGTCGTTGCTGTTCGGAGCAGCATTTAGGGGCGACATCTGCACCTTTTTTTTTGTCAGACACTCTCACGCCGCAGCAACATTCGAGAGAGCTAGATATATATATATATATATATAGAGAGAGTGAGGCAGAGAAGGGAAGAGCGGGACACACACACGAACAGGCGACAGCTTTGACACCAAAAGCCAGCCGCATTGTGCCACGCCCATCCACAAACGAAGGCAGTCAACCAGGCCGCAAAACATGTTTGTGTGTGTGCGCTTGTGGCACGACTAGCTGAAAAGGACACACACAGACAAACACACACACACACACAGATACAGATACATGCAATGGAAAGTCGACAAATTTAATACAGCAAAAATAGAATTTTCAAAATCGCTGTTTGCTTATGGAAATTTTCTCTGCTGGCCCAAATAGATTGCAAAAGCCAAAAACAACAGCAACAGAAAATAAGCAGAAAAGAATTGATGAGATTGGCAAACCGAATATTAGATACCCTCTCTAAATTTCGACTAATAGTTTTTGTGGTTTCTACTTATTATGGGCTGCCTGCAGAATATGCTAATCAGGAACATATATATACTATTGGAGATCGGAGACGTCTCCAGCAATCCGTTGCAAAGTTCACAACAAAACCATAATAACTTCTGTGATAGAGTATTAAAAATTGAATTTACTAAAAGTTTTTATACTTTGTGGCTAGGAGATTTTGTCACAAACTCACAAAACACACACTCGCACACTTTCTCACACACACTTTCTCACACACACACTCGCACGCACACTTGCACACCCATCCAAGCTTTCAGGCCACGGCCTTCTGCACTTGGGGGTTCGTTTCACTTAACCTTTACGGTTTTTTTTTTCTGAGTGTATGCTGCTGCAAGCATATTCCACTTTAGATGAACTGCGAACCTCGGCAAGAATATGTCGACATCGATGGACGGCCAAAAAGTTTGCACTGTTTGAACTTTGGTTGCTTTGGTGTTGAAGTTTTCAGTATCCAAAAGTTTAGAGCAAGTAATGTCAACTGTCTGTGACAGTGTGTAGAAGTTGGGTCTGCTGTGTGTGTGTGAAAGTGTGTGTGTTTGGGGCTTTAAGGATTTTGGCCAAGCAAACTAATTTGTGAGTCTTTCATCAGCTTACAAAGTGGAAGTTAACAGTAAGTTAAGCACTTGCTATGCATTTATTTGTCACTTGAATTTAATTGGGTGAATCAAGTGGATTTCCAAAACGCAGCTTGAGAAAATTTGGATATGGATTAAATATGGAGATATATGAATATTCTTGGATCAGCTTAAGCAAGTCAAAAATTATAAACCCGTCTTATTGATAATCTCTTACATATGTAATATTACTTATTAATGTGCGACACATTAAAAAAACGTTTATAAATAACAGTCCAATAAAATTCTGCTTAGCCATAATCTTGCAAGCTCCTAATTCCTCCTCTCTTTCGCTCTGCTCGTTAGCCAGCTTATTTGCTGCCGCGTTGTCATCATTGTGGCTAATAAGCTTTCCTTGTCTAATGCCTGCTAATACGATATGCACGAGAGGCGCCTCTACAAATATTTCTGCATGTTGCGGCAAAGTCCTTTGTCAGGACTCAAGCCAGCAACTGAGCAGCAGATCTGTTTGTGTGCTGTGGGCGGGGATTTGCTTGGATAATAAGTGCTTGCTTGCGAGTATTAAAACTTAATTTAAAAACATTTCTTTATACAAAAAAAACAACAATAACAACTGAAGGAAAATGACACCCTGGGAATGCGCAAATGATAAGAATGAAGTTCTCTCGAGTAGCTAGCTGCAAACTGTGTTGCAAGGCGTCACTTTACGCAACTGTACAAACAGTTGCACAAATAATAAGGCGGAACGTAAAGGAGGCTGTGGGGTTTTCTGGTGTGTGGGGAGGCACTGTTGGGTCTGGTGTGTGGTTGCTTGGCTTGAGAAGGGCACTTTTAAGAGCGAAAAAACACATTTTTGCACTTTTATAGCGCAACATCTTTTGTACACGGCGGTCCCGTTTTGCCAGGGCAAACAAAAGTCCCAGCCACAGGACACTCACAGACACACTCTCTCACACACAAACACACACACCAACACACACAAGTGCAGACAGAGTCGTTGTGGTCCTTGTTCTGGTCGTGGCTCTGGCGTTGGTTGGCAATGGCGGCTGCCTTTAATAAACCCACTTTATTGTTTAGAGCCCAAATAAAATAATCCCCTTAAATGATGCCTTCGCATAATAGACGCCTGCTGCTTATTTTACTGCCGCTGCTGCTGCTGCTGCCTCTGTCGCTGCTTCTGCCTCTGCCTCTGCCTCTGTCGCTACCTCCGCTTCTGCCGCTGTCGTTGCCGTTGTCTTCATATCCTTGTTCGTGCCTGAGCGACGCTGTTGTCGTCCTTGCCAATTCGTGCCAAGTTTCTGCTTTGTTGCGCTCTGCAAAACAGTGGAAAATTATTAGAAAATTTATCCATTTATTTCAGTTTATTATTTATATAAAATAGTTTTTCTATAGGATTTTAGAAATGGTTCTAATTTTCAGTATTCAAGCGATTTTAAATGTATTATTACGCTTTTAGATAATCTGCCATAACTTCGATTTGATTTTTCAAAAATTGCTTACTTTAATTAACATAAATAAATTGAAAGAAATATATATTTTTTTATTAGCACTCGAAAAATGATGAAATGTTTTCTCTTGCAATATTTCTTGACAAATATCAATAGGTAAACTTTTTTCGCATATTTACGAAATTGTAACAATTCTGTATTACAGTCTCCAGTTGACAACCACTGTGCCTGCGATGCGCAGACTTTACTTGGTGTGGGTTTGGTACGGGTCTGGGTACATGTCTGTGTGGCCGGGGCTGAGCCCGGGCGTTTGCGTTAGCGTCACTAATGATGATGATTTTGTGGTAAAACGTTGTGTTTGTGCTAATCGGGACAATATTATGCGGCAGTAAAAAGTAAATGACTCAAGACAAGACAAGCCACGACAGGAAAGAGGGTATGAGAAGTAGGCGGGCAAGCCAAAGAACAAAGAAGCAGAGAACTTGCTGGAGATGAAGCATGGAGGGCAGAGCACACGGCAGCTGGCAGTCAATGGCGGAGGCGAAAAAGAAACGCCTTTCACTGCTAAAGATAAAGAGCAGCAGAAGCAGCATCAGCATCAGCAGCAGCAGCAGCGGGAAACAAAGGCGACTGCGCTAAGCCAAAAGAAAAGGCAGCCAGGATTCAGAGACCGAGACGGAGAAGGAGCAGGAGAGGAAGAAGTAGACGAAGGCATTGCTGTGCCCGAAAAGAGAGAGCGCAAAGAATAAATGCTTGTGAGAGGAGGGCTGGCAGCAGGGCTCAAAGGACGACAACCCACAAGGGTCGGTCGGCCTTAGCATCAGCATCAGAATCAGCTACAGCTTCAGCACCAGCTTCAGCATCAGCATCAGCTTCATCCTCTTTACTCCTTAGTCCTTGGTCCTTTTGCGTTTCGTTTGGTTTGGTTTCGTCTTTTGCTGACTGCTTGGCTGACTAATGCGAAAAATACGTAATTGCGCATAAATACGGGATTAACAAAGTGCTCGTCTGTCGTTCTCGTCTGTCGCCTGTCTGTCGTTGGTTTGTCGCCTTTGTACGCCAGTTTCCTTTTTATTTTTGCCTTTCAACACTTAAAAAAATTATTGCGTTGTTTTCTAGAAAATTAATTCTTAATTTACAAGGTTTTAAAAGTCAATAAATAAACAGTTTTTAGTTTTCTACAATTTAGAATAAACAAGTCGAAAAAAAGCAACTAAACAATTTGGAAATTTAATTGTTTAAAAAATTAAAATTAATTTAACCATTAACTAAACTTATTAAAATAAGTGCTGACAAACTCCGTCATTTCTCGCAAATTTATTGACTTTTCTTTTCTTAATACTAGTTCAATTATTTTGCTCAGTGTATCAGCTACCCCTGCGAAACTGGCTTCTGGATTCGCAAGAAAATTAGGCATTACAATGTGTGCATAAAAGACTGCAAATGCTGATGCTTGGCTACTGTTGACGGCTTTCGTCGGCTTCTGGCGGCATTGTCAGCTTGTGTGGCCATAAAAAGGAAACCAATTCGATGCCCGAAATCCTGTGAAGCATTTGCAGGGATTTGAGGAATTAGTCGAGCACAAATTTAGTTGTAAGACGTTAGATATGAATAAGGATTTGGGCTGTCGTCTGTCCATGAGTTTCTCAGTTTCGGGCACATTTTGTCTATTAAGGGTGAAATGCGTGCAGGGCCACTAATGGCGATCCATTACGAATATTATCTATATACATATATCTCTGGGGATTAAACAGATTTCAGCTGGACAATTGAGTTTGGTTTTTAAGTGTGCGAGTTTGCTTAAGCAAAAATTTTAAATATGCATCTGTTTCTGGGGTACTAAATGTGTTTTTTTAACTTTATCTTAAAATCGGTCAATCGAGAAGATTGATTGAAGATTAATTCTACTATATTGCTATTCCTATTTAATCACCACATACTAATTACATTTTTCCAATTATTTTTTGTATAATTTCAGGTGAGTTTTCAATGCAATTGCTTTCAAAAGATAAGCCAAGAAATGGCAGTTACTGTAAGTATTCCCTATAACAACTGAACTGTGGATGATGCAGTTGGTTCTGGTTCAGGGTCTAATCCAAGTGCAAAAAGGTGACGTTTGAGAGTCCCTTCTTGCTTGCCAGAACACATCCTTGTGTGTCATTAAAAAAGAGTTGAATCCCTCTAAGCTGATCAGGATAGCAGACGAAGAGCAGCAGAACAAATGACAAAAGCAACCCCAGAAAACCAAGATGAAAGACAACAACAACAAATAAAAGTTAAACTGAAGGCGTTTGAGGTTATACAGAAAACTCGCTTATCGTTTTGCCACTCCATGTGGCAATACACACACACACATATATATATATATATATATATATAAACAGAGTAGTGAAAAGATATAAGAAGCGATAGGCAGATATAGATACAGACACAGTTGCATATGCACTTATGTAGAGACAGAAAAGGACTTATCCAGTCGACTCCCAGTCGTGTTTTTCCTGAACAAATTGAAGGACACATGCAACGTGTAATACACACCCACAAGAACAACACACACACACACACCCGCACACACACACAATGTCAAAGTTGCTGTTGAAGACCAATTGAAGTCGTTTTGCTCGTCAGACATCTTATATCCCAGCGCATTTCTGCACACAAGTTCCCAGATATCGTCACGCAACCATCTTTACTTTTTGTACATGCTGTCCCTCATCCCTCAGCCCTGCAACAGCGGGTGGCAGTCTCCTCAATACAACCTGCATATGGTTGCACTTATGCACTTGAACTTTTTTCTTTCTGTCTGTGCTCGTGATTTGGAAAAAAGAAAATAGGAAATAGTTAAAGACGTGACTTCTGAGACCCCTTATATTATATATTTGTTTATATTCTTGATTAGCATCAGTCTTTATGTTGATTTTGTGCTTCTTTGATTGAGAAGATGGGAATTTGATTGAGGAATGTTTTTACAATGTTTTAATACTAATACAAAATTGTTACTAAACCAAAGATTTTATTTGCAATGCGAGTTGCGAGCAGACTTAGCGAAATATCGACGAAATATCTATTCAAATAATCATAAAATTTAGTTGGAATTATAAAATTTGACGGACATTTTTTCCAAAAGAGTAAAAAGGGTTCCATTGGTATTACTTACATTAAACTTAAATTCATTCTTGCTGTGAAAAAAAAAAATGATTTAAATTTAGAGTATAAGCCAGGATTTATTTATATAATCGGTTTATTCTACTCGACCAAGAGCTGATAAAGTTGTGATTATAAATATTTACTATTTTTTGTGTGTGAAATTTGAAAACTAATTTTGTGTAAATGTATTCCATGAAATTTGTTGTTGTTCAGCTGACGGCTTTAGTGGACTGCTCATGCTTTGAATGAGCCAAGTAGAGTCCTTTGAAGTCCTGGCGGTGCACGGCAGTCGTTGTTTACACTTCACGGCTAAGTTGCGGGCCAGTTTGCACTTTGCAGACTATGGCAACTTTGGCACCCACTTTGCTGCACTACAACTACTACTATTTGTGGGTTGGCTTTTGTGACGTCGAACAAGGGACGTGGGGAGAGGGATTGGAACTCATTTGTTTGGTCCTGGCTGTGGAATTTCATTTATGCGTTTTGCACTTGGAATGCTGCTATGAAGTTGTGCATTTCTTGGCGCGCGTGCGGGGTATTTCAGTGTGGAATTCCGGCATTGTGGACATACCGCAGACATTGTCGAGCACTGGGCAATGCATAGCATAGGATGGCATAGCATAGCAAAGGCAGCAACAAGGACACCAGCAGCAGCAGCGGGAACAGCGGGAGTAGCGGGAGCAGCAGCAGCAGCCGCCACCTATGCAGGAATTTGGTGCTTGTGCAACGCAATTTCCCGCAGTGTCAGCACAGGACATTCAGGACAGAACACACCCGCACACACACGCACACGCTTCATGTGTATGTGTGTGTGTGTGCTCAGGCACTTGTTTACCGAGTTACATCCTGGCGCTGCTTGTGTGCCAGGAGACTCGCCAGAATGTGACTGAAAGTATTTAAATTGTGTACGAATGCGAGAAACAAAAGTTTTTGCAAACATTTTTCTTGCAACTTATTCGTGTTTGCATTTTACGTGCACCTCCTCCAGGGTCCTGTTGCCATTTGTTTTGTTTTGTGTTTGCTTGCAACAAAATAGCAGAAATGCTTTTGGCTTTTCCAATTAATTAAAACCCCCCCAACCCCCCCCATTCACATTCGACTCACATTTTACCAACTTCAAATGATATCCGAAAACGCACCTAATTCTATGAAATTATTCCAACTGCTGTTCAAATAGTTCACGCGACTTTTAATAACTACTTGCAGACTTTATTTAGGACTTTCTATAAATGGTGGGCTATGCATTTTACTAAATCTACTATTTGTGGTTTATAGTTGGACAATCGCCTGGGAAACTCGCATTGTGGCATTTTAATTGTGGACATATGTCTGTAAATATATATTGCTGATAGTTAATTGAGACCTGAAATTGTGAATGCTTTTGACTATCTGATCTTATTTCGAAAATAACAATACAATTCAAGCTAATTATTGGTTAGAATTGCAAATCAAAATTGGCATTTGAAATGTGAAATTTGTAGAATAGGCAAAGCCTTATTCAAAATTAACGTCATTTATTTAATATTTTGGTTTGGGTTGCAATCTCCAATAGATTTTCATATTTAATGAGAAGTTATCGGTAAAATCGAAAAATTACGATAACTTATAGGGTTATCAGAAGCTATAAGGTTATCAGAACTTATTGGGTTATCAGGTCCCTCTTTACTCATTTTTCGGGTAATACAAAAATCAATTTTTAACGGGTATTAAAAATTTTAATTTTTAAATCTGTTTTTATCGATTTTTATTAAGAATTTCGTGTTTAATCAAAACATTGATGCATCCTGAGATATCCTTTAATGCCGCACAGTGTTGGTTGGCTGCCTCAGCTGCTTTTCCTTGTTGCCACTTTGCTCTTTGCGTAATGCGTTAAAAATTTAATTGCAAATTTATTTTGATTATTTTATGCATGCTGACCGAGTCCTTGTTATGTTTTAGAAAATGATATACAACTCGGAAATCGGTTCGCTACTTTACTGCAAGGACTTTTGCTCTAAATTATACAGGGACATGGATTATGGGGGGAGGGGCAGAGTGAAGGGCAACCAGTGCAACATACTGCAATAGCAAAGATTTAATGTATGAAATTATTATGCATATTTATTATTGTGTTCTGTGTTTGCTTAACAATTTTGCGCACATATTGAAGACGAGTGTGTGTATGTGTGTGTGTGTGTGTGCCTGTGTGTGTGTGTGTGCTGATTGGGTGTTGGGTGGGTTGTGCGTGAGCCTACGCTGCTGCATGCAAAATTTTGCCAATTTCAGTTAGTTAAATGAAGGCAGCTGCACGTTTCCTCTTACCACACCCACACCGTTACCGTTACTCTCTCCATGCTGGCCCAAAATTGATGGCTGCATTTGGTGCGCCAAGCTGCGAGGCTTTAGACGGGTGTCGGTTTCTGTGGTGCCCATGCTCAACTGCCACCCGACTCCACGCCTCTCCACTCCACCACCTACCTTTACCGCCTGGTCATCTATTGGGCAAGCGCTTTTGCTCCTGCGGGTGTCCTTTCGTGTTGTTATGCGACACAGGCAGGATGGCTGGCTTGGCTGGCCGGCTGGCTGGCTGGCTGGTTGGCCATGTGAGCATGTTGACCGCAACAGCCCAACAATAATTAATGCATGAGCTGCAAACTAACCAAAACTCGTTGCCCGCGCCTGGGCCAAGACGCAACTTGGTTTGCCTGCCAACCTGCCACAAGCACACACACACACACACACACACTCGCATACGATAACGGCAGCTGCTGTTGTCGTAACGTCAAATAATTGCACATATGAAACCGCAGTCGCAGCCAGTTTGAAGCAAGTTGATGGTTTCGCACATTGCTTGGTTAGTTACCATGCACCAAGTATCCACACACACACACACACACACACACTCACACACACACACACATAGAACTCAATTTATAATTAATTTAGAGACTTTAACCATATATGCATCCGACTCATGCCAGTAATTTTGCAATTTTGAGCTTATGAGCTTATTACAATTACATAAATTTAATACATATGTTCCTTGATTTATCAATTGTACAAAGCCAGATCTTAACTAGGCAAATCTTGCAAATATATTTGTAATTTTATTTGGCAATTTGAAGCATTTCTGATTGCATAATAAGAATTATTCAGCTGTAAATATGTTACTAGAAATTATATCCTGGACAAAACTGTGAATGAGCGCTATTTTCAAAGAGAATGTGAAATGTAACATAAAATTGACATAGCTTTTGATAGTATCATACAAAAAATTAAATGCAGTTTTTACTCTTTTACTTATTGATGTTTACAATTTTTGCAAGTATTCCCAAGAGCCAACTTCGAATTAATTTAATCTATTAACTCTACCAATACTGCAACTCTTCTTCACATGCTGCTCCAAACATCCATTAAACTATACCTAAAATACAATAAGTGTTTTCCACACTTATCTCTGGGTATTTAAGGGTGCTTAGTGTCTGCTTACAGAGTGTTTGGCCAGTCGAGAACACTCCAAAAATCAGTATTATTATGCAGCATTCTTGGTTGCCTGGCTGGCTGGAGGCCCGAGAGAATCATTTGAATTTTAGATATGATTGTCGACCCGGTCGACCAGTCGATAATGTGCTGTTGCCAATTTTGGACATTTGCCACATGCCACATTTGCCTCATACACGTTACAACATGCCTTATGCTGCTTACTACATACTATGGTACATACAACATGCCACATGCCACAATCGTACAGCATAAATAGCCTGGCCTCACAAATTTCGCAATTGATTTAATTGTGAATGTATTTATTAAATAAATTATTCATGTTCCGCTCGATTGCAATCCTTGTGAATGTGCTCTGGCCAACCTAAACATGTCCTGGTAAGGTAAAACAGGGGGGGGGGGGGGATTGGTTGGGTTTTAGCATCGCCGTTTGCCACTGTAATTAGTTGTGGTGAAATAATCGCCAGCCAACCGGCGACTGGCCAGCAATCGCCATCCTGCGTCCTGACACAAAGGAATTTTCAGTGTGTTGGTAACTATTATTTAAATGTGTGCGGCTTTTGGGTGGAGGTAATGGTTGGTCAAGTTGCACGTTGTGCCAGTGTGTGTGTGTGTGTGCCTGTGTGTGTGTGTGTGTTAGTCTGGCGGTTCGTCTGTCAATCTGTCGCTCTGTCCGTTCGTTAGTTATTCGGTTATATGGTTGGTTGGTTTGGTTTGCTTCTGCTTGCATTTTGGCCATTTCGAGTGGTGACATTTTAATTTACCCAAGCAACAAAAACACATTTTCCAGCATCGAATCGACAATAACAATCACAACAACAACAGCAACAACAACAACAACAATATCAAATAGCAACCGAATTAACAGAACAGAGAATTGAGTGTGCCTAATTTATTCAAAATTTATTTATGGCCAGTTATGATTTGTTTTATGCGGTATATTCATGCCATGTCGGCCATTTAATTGACTTTGCACAAATTGCATTTGCACATGGCCGAAATTAACCGACAAAGATTGAGTCAAAAAGTCATCAACTGAAGCAAATGATGAGCACAGATGAATAACTTATTCTAAAAGCCACATTAGCAACTAAAATAAGCAATATTATTTCCAAAACTGCAGTCGAAATTATAAATCTACTGATTGCTCTAATAATGATATATGATGATATATATATATATATATAAATCTCCCATTATATCGATATATATGCACCAGTTAAACTTACGACTAAACTGACTAAATTTTTAATTTATTTCGATCCCATAACAAATTTTTACCATTTTTTTTAGCTTAATTTCGAGAATTGATTTTGGGGAATGTTTTTATTTTTCGTTTTTTAAATTATTTATATTATTTGTGGATTAAGTTTTTGCTAAATTTAAAATGCAAGCAATAAAGGTAAATTCTATTTGGCATTATTTTGGCTTGCATAAAAAATTGATTTTTTTTTACTATTTTACTAACTCATATTCAATGTCAATTGAAGATAAAAAGATGGCAAAATGTCGTAAAAAATTGTGAATTTGATTCCATTCATACATTTGCAATTCCAAAGAGCTTATAGAAACTGCAAAAAACCAAAAATAAACGAAAAAAATACGAAATCTAACTGACAAAAATATTTGCAAAACATGATTGGAATGCAGACTTTAAGAGTTCAGTTTCCGAGTAGAATCTGAATCTGAAACTGAATCTGAATCTGAAAAATGAAGAGTTCGAGTTGGAGTTCGAGTTGGGTCTGCACTCTTCTATTGATGTTCTGATTAAATTCGGCAAATAGCGCTGATGCTTGCAAATCGCCGCTGAATGCAGCAACAAAACTCGAGCTGTGAACGAGCTAAGGGGTGAGGAGTGTGGTGGGAGTGGGGCAGAGTTGTGGACACTATGTTGGTGGTGCAATAACGGTAGCGTACAAACAAAAACCCAGAGCAAACATACAGGCATTTCATGGCAAACAAGAGCGCCAAGAGCAGAACAGAGCAGAGAATCTCCATAGGCGCCCAACCAGCCATTCAGACACCCCCCTCAAAAGACCGCCCAACCCAATATTCAGATAGCATCCGAGTTTTGCCAGTGCCAGGTCTCGACCCAAACGCAGCTAGGCAAACGGGCAAATACGTTGGCAGCGGGCGGCGGGCGGCGGGCGGCTTTTGTTTGGCGTTGGGCAACACGGCGCCACCCACTAGAAACTAGAATCGGAGAATAGAAGGGGAGGCGAGTGGCAGATCGGGAGGAGTCGCCTTTGCAGTCGTTGGCGTTTTATTGTTGTCGAGAGTTGTGCATTGTTGCTGTTGCTGTTGCTGCAGCAGTTTCGAGCATTATTTCGGTTTAGTTTGGTAAATACACATGCAGCACATGCAGCACATGCACCGCATGCAGCACATGCACAGCCCCCCCCCTAAAATTTGCCTATATATGCAGTCAGTCGTTGTCCCCTCCAGCGTGTAGTGGCAACCAATCCAGCTAGCAGGCTTAGGCAACAACTGCTATTGCTCCAATTCAACTCCACCTGCTTCACCAGCATCATCAGCCCAGCAACCATCAACGGCAGCATTTTGGGGCAGACACCACATCCACCCCCCTTTGCGCCTGCTTGGCTGCATTTTGCGAGGCACGCACCATAAAAATGCTTCAATGCATTTCGTGCATTTAATGAAAACGTTTTGTGCGAACTCGTTTTGGATAAAAATTGGATATTTCCCTAAACAAATGTTAGTTGAACACAAAAATCCTGTGAAAATAAGGAACAAAGCAAGAAATCAATTAAATCCAATTATTGATAAGAAATTTATTACAAATCATACAAAATAAATATTAGATTTTCGAAATTAATCAAAAATAAATCATTTAATTTAGAAAATTAGAGCAAAACTTAACTGATTTTCTCGGCGAACCACAACAAATATTAAAACCATTTGTGGCAACAATTTGAGGCACGGTTGCAGTTAATAATCGACTGGGTTACAGTTGCCGCAAAATGCTACGGCTGTGAAGTGCAGATGACAATTCGATTTTTCGAATAGCGATGCAGCTGATGAAGATTATTATCCGGATAATGATGCCGTATGATGATGCCGTATGATGATGATGATCATGATGAGGATGATGATGATGGTGCTGTTGGCGATAGCCTTAAATCCGTAGTTGCCATCGTGTTGCAGACAAAAGAACACCAACAAATGATTTTCGTTGTCGTCGAGCAGCAAAAGCGAGTCGGAGTCGAAGAGGAAGAGGAAGAGCAGCAGTAAGCACCTGTGTTGCTCCCCCAGTTGCTGCTGCTGCAGCTGACTTGAAAGGGGCGGAGCAACTGGGCGTGGCTGTCATATCTGAAAGCAATTTGGTTTCCCCCTCGATGCGAACAGCAAGGAGAAACACAGGAATCGATAAACTCGTTGGGCGTGCAATTTGCGCCGTGAGCCGAGAAGCCCTCAAAAGGAACACAAGCGACGTGGGCACTGAATACTGGACATGAGTTAAAATTGTTTGGATGGGATTGAATTGGGATAGGGATAGGGTCAGGCATAGGGATAGGGTCAGGGATAGGGATAGGGACAGGAATACGGTCAGGGATAGGGATAGGGCCAGGGATAGGGACAGGGATTGGGATAGGTGCCGTATTCATAGTCTGTGCCTGTTTCCGTGTTCGTGTCCAAAGCTGCAGGTCTTTGCATTTACATTTTTGCTATCTGCGATGGTCGAAAGTTCCCGGCACTGTTCCGTATCAAATGCAACGAGGCGTATGCGCAATTTTTGAAGCCCATTTTGACCGAACTCACCCCTCTTCCCCTTCCCTTCCCACTCCCAAAACCACTCAGCGACATCAATCAGTTATTAGCACAGGAAATCCGCACGCTGCCCGCAAGCGTTCCCCTGTAAGCCCCCTCTCATTCCCCATGTCCCCATCTTTCTCTTCTGTTGGTTATTAAAGAGAGATTCAAAATATTTTTGAATCTATGCGAATTGAAATTAAATTTGAAATTCATTCTTAAATATTCTCAATATGCACATGAAAATAAGCATTCCGGAAACAAGTGCAAATAGAAGCAGTGAAAAACTTTAATTGAAAAACTTTCATTTTGAATGCAAACATTTTTAGTATTATTTTAAGATGATTTTAAATAAAAATCAATAATCAATTTTATTAAATTTAGGAAACTTAACTTAAGAGCAATCTAAGAAAACTTAAAAATTCTGATTTACTCAACACAAAAACTTAATTTTTTGCCTGCCTCATTTGTATTTGCAGTGCCTCCGAAGGCTGGACAGAAGCGACCGGCCACCAGTCCAGCTCCCCACATACCTGTGCCGCTTCATCTGCAGTCGTCGTCGAATTCAGCTTCAGTTGCCAATAGTCCAGCGCCGCCCAATGCGAGCAGCGGACTGCTAAATCACGCCCTGCCCACCAACCACATTGGCGGCCAGTCGCCACAGCAACAGCAGCAGCAACAACAACAGCAGCAGCAACAGCAACAACAGCAGCAGCAGCAACATCAAGCGCATCAACAGGCCGTCGCTGCTGCAGTGCAGCAACAGCTGGCAGGAGTTGGCGTTGGTGTCGGAGTGCCACCCGGTGCTATCAATGCAGCATCGGCGGCCAGTGCCCGCGGCTCGTTTGCCGCCGCATTGCGCACGCTGGCCAAGCAGGCGGACATCAAGGAGGAGGATGATGCGGTTCAAGTGGCCCGGGATCGCAATGTGCCCACTTCTGTTGCACAGACGCAGCCCAATAGCATACCAGTGCCTGTGTCCCTCAACTCGGTAGCTGGTCGCATTGCGTCCGGTGGCGTCGCTTGCGAGGATCGCGCCGTTAGCAATAAGAAACGAACGGTACCTTCGCCACAGCCACCCGAAAAGATGGCCAGGCTTAGTCATACGCCACAGGCGCCATCACTGCAACCGGAGCTGCTTGCCCGAAGTGGCTTCCAGCCGTACAGATCCGACGAGCGTCTAATGCATCCGGCGGGTGCCTTCCCCCTCGAAGCCTACTCACATTTTGCCAGCCTGCAAGGCCTTCCTCCAGCAGGTGAGCACCTAGCACCATCATTATGTGCACCATTATAAACACATGTGCATTTGGATAGGCCAACTCTAATTCTTCTCTTCCTCTCTCTCTTTCTTTCATTCGACAGCATTTCTGAATCCGGCGGCAGGACTACAGTACACGGATCCGATATACTTGGAGCATCGCTATCAGTTGTTCCGCGCCGCTGGCGGTCATCATACACATCCACATGCGGCCGCACTCTATCCACAGATGGCATCACCCTACTCCCATCTGTACTCGATGATGCCCGGCGCAGCGTTGGGTATCTCGCCGGCGATGCACGATCGCATGAAGCTAGAGGAGGAGCATCGGGCGCGAGTGGCGCGCGAGGAGGAGCGTGAACGTGAAATGCAGCGCGAGAAGGAGCGCGAATTGCGCGAGCAGCGTGAGAAGGAGCAGCGCGAGCGGGAGCGGGAGCAGCGGGAACGTGAACGCGAGCAACGCGAGAAGGAGCAGCGCGAGAAGGAGCAAAAGGAGAAGGAGGCACGCGAGCGCAAAATGCGCGAGGAGGAGCGCGAGGCGAGGGAGCGGGAACGCCAGCAGCTGCTCAATGCGACGCATCACTACTCGAATCAGTTGTACGCGCCACTGAATCGCAACCTGCTCGGCTCCATGATGCCGCACATCAATCTGGGGCTGCGCGGTCCGCCCGGTGGACTGCACAGTCTGGCCGGAATGTCACACTATCATGCAGCGGCAGCGAATGCCCAGCGCCAGAGCCCGATGGGCCTCAACCTGGGCATGCCGGGCATGCAGTCGCTGCCGCATCATCTGCAGCAGGCAGCAATGGCTGGCCTGGCTGCTCATCCTGGTGCAGCGGGTCTAACGCATCCGGGCTTCTCGGCCGCTGCCCTTGGTTTGGGTCCGCATCCGCACAGTCTCAACTTGAGCCATGCTCATCTGTCGCCACATCATCCGGTGCATCAGATGCCGCCGCACACTGTTGCTGCCTCGTCGGCTGGTCCCAGTCCCGTTAGCACTGCTGCCGTCAGCTCATCGTCGCCGCACAGCAGCCTCAATCTTACAGTGGCCACCAGCAGCATGGCCCAGACTACGCCGACGCAAAGCTCGCACATTCCGACCATGAGCCACTACTACCATCCCGGCCATTTGGCGGCAATGCATGCGGCGGCTGCAGCCAGCGGCCTTACCCCCGTCGCCGCCCATCAGCAGCCGATAAGCGCTGCAGGGCATCCCACATCCCCGAAGATAACTCCGCCACTTGGCTCGGCGCCCAATGGTGGATCACGCACAGCCAGCAGTCCACATGCCATGCGGCATCACATTGCTGCCGCTGTCGCTGCCGCCGCACAACAACAACAGCATCAACAACAGCAACAACAACAGCAACAACAACAACAGCAGCAGCAGCAGCAACAACAGCAGCAATCGGCTCAGTTGCTGGAGAAGAGCAACGCGGCAGCGACAACGATCACCCACGAGCCGACGACGCTGGATCTGACCGGTTCCAATTCGAACTCTAGCCAGCAGGCGCAGTCGAGTGCCAGCAACAGCACATCTGCTGTCCATGAGCTCAATGGTATCGAGTCCAATGGACCCACAGATGGTAACAAGGAGGCCGCACAGCAGACACAGAGCCTCAAGGAGGAGAGTGCCACGCCTCCTGTGCCGCTCGAAAAAAAACCGACGACGCCAAATGCTGCTGAGAAGACTCTACTTCCAGATAGCTCACCGGAGCACACATCCCGCCGCAGCGCCAGTCCACCCATTTCGGACAACAACAACAGCAGCAGCAATGCCAACCTTATCAACAACAACAACAATTCGAACAGCACAGCAACGGGAGCTGGTGTGGCACAAGGTAATAGCAATGCAGAATCACCCTGCTCAAAGATTCTGGCTGCTGTCAAGCAGGAGCAGCCGGAGCAGGTGGAACGAGTCAAGCTATCGCCGGATACGGCTTGTGGGTCCGCAACTGGTACAGGTGGCAGCGCTGTCACCTCGACCACAAGTGGCAGCAACTCACCACCAGTGGTCAGCAGCAGCACCAGCAGCAGCGGCAACGTTGCAACAGCATCTCCAACTGCTGCTGCTGCGGTTGTTGCTGCTGCATCTGGTTCTGCTACAGCTGATGAGGTGGTGACCACAAGTGCCACGCCCATTGCCGAGGCATCCAGATGATCCTCGATGACAAGATTAGGAAACAGCAGTGTCTTCATTACATATTCGTAAACAAATACAATAATTGTGGAAAGTAGTTAGTAATTCGCGTGAGATCGGAACTAGTTCACATCTACCTTCAACTTAGCCGTTAATCCAAAATGACTATTTATAAACAACATAAATATATATATATATAGACATACACACACACATATAGAGACATATATATACTACAATAATTTGTAATTTGTATTGCATCATCGCCTCATCGCCTAAGGGAGTGACACAGATTCTAGCTTGTGTTCATCCAATATATAAATATTATTAATATATTTTAATTATTATTACACACTTATTGCCTAATTATTATTTCTCTTTATTTAATTGTCAAATGTTTGCTATAGAGTTGTCCAAATAAATCCTTTTGTTTATAATTACATTTTTGTTTTCATTTTGTTTGCTCCTGCGATGGAATCTATTTTGTTTTCAGCTCAGTTGGTCAATGGAGAACTTTATAAAAAGTGCAATTTTCAAAAGTAAAGTACTTTTTAAAAATCGAATAAAAACGATGAGTTCATAATTTTTTAAATTTTATTTAGCTTTTTCTTACATTTTACTTTATTATTTAATTGAAAACAAGAACTTTTTACAAATATAAATATAAATTTTATAAATCAGAACATTTTCATAACATTTCTCGATTTGTTTTCAGAGGACAACAAAACTGCGGTCGTCGGTCAACTTGGACGCAGCAACAATGTTGAGGAGGCAACAGCCTTATGACACCAACTCTTCAGCAACACGAACAACTAACTAATGAAAAACTTTGGCGATATTGGGATGTATCTGTTGTCGGAACGGGCGCTCCATCAGCAGCGCAAGCGGATGCTCGACGAGTTTCTAAAGCTTTAGGGCCAATTAGCAAAAACAGGAATATATGAATCGCCGCCATTTAAAAGTACTACTTAATAAGAAAAACCATAAAAACCAAAAACAAGAAGATAAAAAAATATATAACTACTATGTAAATCCCATTTAGCAGATATCAGATATTTGTTCGTTCTCGGTGTTAAAATCTAACAATTTACCCAAAGTTGAAGTCGAATGTATGCAGTTCGAAATTCGTCTAATTGGTCAACTAGCATTACATAAAATGTATAAATATAAATAAAAATACATATATATATATATATATATTAATATAAATATAAATATTGTGAGACACTCAATTTACTGAAATTAGAAAAGCATTAAAACAATAAGAATTTTACGGCATGTACTTACTTTGACAATGTACTTCAAAGAACTCTCAATGTAGTTGCATGCATATATAAAAAAATAAAAATCGGTTAAATGTAAATTTTAGATTAACAAAAAAAATAAAGCTCGTAAGAAATTTATATATACAAAAATGAAAGAAACCAACAACAAAAACAAAAAAAAAAGCAAAAAAAAAAAAACATTCAAACTGAATAGTTATATTTTATTCTTAAATTGCTAATAATTGTGATTTGGAGAGTACGAAACAAAAAGAGAAAAGAGATAATGATGTATTATGTATTATGTAAATTGAACTCAAATACATGGTGGATAAAACGGAACTGAAATTTAGGTAAAACAAACAAAAAAAAAACAAATCAAAACAAAAAAATTGAAACAAAAATTGATAATCTGGAATGGATTAGCTAAATCGCGAAAGGCTTAAAATTATTTTTCGAAATTGTCGAAATTTTTTTGTACATTTATGTGAGCAACTTTTGGCCCTTAAACGCTAGTTTCTATTTTTTTATCTTGAGTTTTTATACAAGTTTTATAGTATTTGAAATAAAAATCAGATGCAGATGCAGATGCAGACTACGCAAATAATAATTTAGCAAATATTCAATGAAAAACTAACTAACAAACCCTAAATATACCCTTACAATTGTAACTAAGCTCATCATTGTCATTATGATTATTCATTTTTATACTTAATTGATGCATACATATATTAAGTAGCTAATATACCATACGTCACTCAATCCTAGTTATTTCTTGATTTCACACAATTTAGTTAATGCTTATCATCACGAATCGCACCCAAACGTTCTTATGTTTGAGATTGCCTAAAGTCAAGATATCATTTATTTTTTATGCATACAAAAATCTCGAGCAATCTGTGATATTATAACAAAAAAAAACCAAAAAACAACAAAAAAGGAAACTCAAACAAATTAAGCTAAACATTTTGAACGCTAATATCTACAAATTAAAATAGAACTCATCGTCATCGTACCGATCATGCTGGATTATGAGACTTTATAAGTACGTGCAAAACATTTTCCGAACACATTTCCATGCCAATTCAGACATATGCAACTCCATGTTTTTCTTTCCTTATAAAAACTAAAAAAAAAAATAAAATACAAATTAGATGTGGGTATGTAAGTATCAGTTCAACTGAACGTTAATATATTTTTACCAATATCGCTAGTTTACAAACATTTCCAATCTACGGCATCTCTGATAATTGTTTTGTTGCCGAAAATGAAAAATTTAAAACGAGAAAAGCAAATATATATTTTTTTATTTTGTTTGGAATATGTAAAAAAAGAAAATTCCAAATTTACGTTAATATTCGAACACAATATTAATTGATTATTATATTGAACAAAAGCAACAACTATCAGAGAGCTTGGATCGTGAACATATTTTCCGGATTTTGTAAACTAGTGTAATCGTAATAGTTCTTGGATATATTACATACGGGATATTAATTGGTGCGCATACATACATATATATATAAATATATATATGTAAACTTAATCCACAAAAAGGCGAATGCTAATAAATAATGCATAATAGTTTCAAATACAAACCTTAACAAAATACATAAATTAAACGTATTTCTCCCTCAATCTTCGTTGTGTGTGTAAAACAGAATACAAAGTGTAAAACATAATTTTTAAGCTAACAAACAAACAAACAAACAAAGAAACAAACAAATTCAATTAGAGATCATTGAGCAGCAGCATATTTTGAGCAAAACAGTAACCGTAATTGACGTTGAGCGTATGATTATAACAATAACATGCAACAAGCAACAACAACAACAACAACACATCAAATAAATAACAACAAAACATTATGTCATACATACGTACATGTGGCATGCAACACGAGCGTGACACATTGCAACAAATTATAAACAATCTTGTGCAACTTTACTTAAGGCATTTATGATTTTATTAAATAAACTGTACGTAAGAGATTAAAAACTAAAATTATGTGTTTTTTTTAATATTAACTAAACAGAAAAAAACCAATCCCAAATTGAATATATTCAAAGTCGTCAAGTTTATTTTTTCCAGTTCTATTAAAGTGACTACAAATCTAGGTAATAATTATGTTGTTATGTCCTTAGGCTATCCTCTTTCTTTACGTACTTAAGTATCCTTAAGATTGACGATGGCGTCACACCCTGAATTCGACTGGCGGCTGCAATTGTTTGCGGTTGTATAAGCGTCAGTTTCTGGCGCTCCTCATTGGACAGGCTCAGTGTTTTGGAGAAGTAGTCAATGTCCGTGGGTATGCAGAGGCGCTCCTCTCGCCTCACATCGTCCACATCACGCTGTTGCTCGTCGACAAAGAAGGAATAGAGTGCCTCGATTTTTAGTCGGGCAGAAATCTTGCTATCCTCACGCAGCCAGTGCAGTTCGCCGGGACATAATCCAATCAGTTGATCCACTGTGATATTGTCAGCTGGCACGGCGAGCATATCGAAGGCAGATTTCTGTATGGAGGCCTTGGTCTGTGGCAGACCTAGTGCCTGGCGAAAGAAATTGCTGTGCTTCTGCAGACCCTTCAGCGACGCAATGCCGCCTTTGAGTTTCTGCTCCGTCTGCTGGAAATGCTTATATCGATTTTCACTGACCAGCCCAAACTTGTAGCCCTTTTCTGTGAGGCGCATGTCGGCGTTATCCGGCCGCAAAGATAGCCGAAACTCGGCTCGACTAGTGAACATGCGATAGGGTTCATTGGTGCCCAGTGAGGTAAGGTCATCGATTAAGACGCCAATGTAGCCCTCAGTGCGGCTTATGCTCAGCTGTTGGCCATCCTGGCTTCGAGTCTTGCCCGCTGCATTTGCACCAGCTATAATCCCCTGGGCAGCAGCCTCTTCATATCCTGTGGTGCCATTTATCTGACCAGCAAAGAACAAACCCGACACTCGTTTCGTCTCCAGTGTGGGATACAGCTCGCGAGGATCAATGAAATCGTACTCAACACCATAGCCAGGCTGTACCACCTCGGCACTCTCCAATCCCTTGATGGCGCGCACCAATTCCACCTGCTGGGCGTGAGGCAGGGTGCACGAGATGCCTTGTGGATAACACAGAGGGCTGTCGAAGCCCTCGGGTTCCAGCCAAACCTGATGAGCCCTGGCACCAAAACGCAACACCTTTGATTCTATTGATGGACAGTAGCGAGGACCCGTCACCTCCTCCGTGACATGGCGATTCTGGTGCATATTCTCTCGCACAACCTCATCTACTCGAGGCGTTGTGTAGGTCAGGCATCTGCTCCGAGGCAGGCAGCCAAACTTCATCATTAAGGAACGAGAACGGCACGGGTGGATCATCTGCAGCGTGTTTCTCTAGCTGTGTGAAGTCTATGCTGCTCCTGGCAATGCGAGGCGGTGTTCCAGTCTTCAGGCGTCCCATGCGAAAGTTTAGTCGGTTCAATGCCTCGCCGAGCGCCTTGGCAGGCTTATCACCAATACGACCCGCCTCTCGCACCTCCAGGCCAATGTTGATGTGTGCACGCAGAAATGTGCCCGTGGTAAGGACTACGGCACGACTCTGTACTAGTTCTCCATTCTCGAGGAGCACTCCATTGCATCGTGTATTGCCACTACTACTGCTCTCATCCACATCGATTTGTAAGTTGTCGACACCAGCAGCTCGGATCTCTAGATTTGCAGTGTTAAACAACTCTCGCTGCACCGCCCGCTTGTAGAGCTGTCGATCGATTTGGGCTCTGGGTCCCCAGACGGCTGGACCACGTCGCTTATTCAACACCTTGTAGTGAACACCAGACACATCGCAGCAGCGAGCACAAACACCATCGAGAGCATCCACTTCGCGCATCAGATGACCTTTGCCGATGCCACCAAACGATGGATTGCACGACATCTCACCGATTGTGTCCAGCTTATGTGTGAGCAACAACGTGCGCGCGCCCATCCGTGCAGCAGCTGCACAGGCCTCAGTGCCGGCATGCCCGCCGCCTATGACAATCACATCGTAGATATCTCTGTTAGCTTGGGTACAATTGAATCGCCTTGTGGCCAGGCCACGAATCGCAAAATGCCGCAGTTGCTGCATTTAACGGTTTGATATTGAATAAAATTACCCAACGAACAGATGTGAACTGTTCCTCGTTGTTCTTTTGGCTAGTTCTTTGTTCTCGTTGGAACCGGTGCAGTTTTTAAAAATACGCAAGATTCTCTTCGATTCCAATAGTTCAATGCTTTGGTAGTGTTTTTTATTCATCATGTATATATTTATTCAAATTAAATTATAAGATATAAACTATATATAAGAAAACTATTTTAGCAAGCTATATTATAAAATAAAATCCTTGCCCAACACTGCTGCCGGTAACTTTAAGTACTCAGTAGCAAAAATACTCGATACCCGGGCAATTTTGTCAACAGCTGATGGGAGTAATTTAGTGTTTATTTTGTTTATTTTGTTTGCTTGTGGCAATGTGGATTGTGTACGCATTGGTGTTGCATTTACTGCTGCTGGGATCCATATTTGTGATATACTTTCGGTCACCAGTCATTGAAGGTCTGCAGCCGCAGTCTGCATTGAATGTAGAGGCGCCAGCAGATCGCCTCGTGCTGATAGTCACTGATGGACTGCGGGCTGAGTCATTCTTCACACAGAATTGCGGCAATGTGCCTAACCTGCGCAAGATATTCACGCAAGAGGGCATTGTTGGCATATCGCGCACCCGCGTTCCCACAGAATCGCGGCCCGGTCACATAGCACTAATTGCCGGACTATACGAGGACCCGTCAGCAGTGACACGCGGCTGGAAGGAGAATCCCATTGAATTTGATACGGTATTCAATCGCAGTGAGCAGACATATGCCTGGGGTGCCCACGATGTTCTCCACATATTCGAGAAGCTTGCCGATAGCGGTCGGCCCATGTATTTCGATGCATATAACCACGATCTGGACTTTTCCGGTCAGCACAAGACTTACAAGCAGGATGAGTGGGTTTTTGACAGGGTTCGCTTGCTGCTGAACCGAAAGCAGAAGGAACTGCGCAACGCCAAGAAGGTTGTGTTCTTCCTACATCTGCTCGGTCTCGATACCGCGGGACATGTTCACAAGCCAGGCACGCCTCTATTTCTGGAGAATTTGAAGTTTACCGAAGAGGAAATCTATAAAATTTATCAGAGATTTGAAGAGACATTTCCCGACAACCGAACTGCCTATTTACTAACCTCAGATCACGGCATGACGGACTCAGGTAGGTCACCAAATCAAGCATTTGATCGATATAGAAATATATATGACTTATTAATCTAGGATCTCATGGTGCTGGCGCTGCCTATGAAACTGACACACCCTTTATGCTCTGGGGTGCTGGTGTCGCTCGTAGTGCATACTCAGGCATCACGTTTACGGCCAATGCTGAAGGCTTAGAGTTGCCGCTGCGTGAATTGGAACAGGCACAGCTAACGCCGCTAATGTCTGCGTTACTTGGTCTTCCGCCGCCAATGAACAACTTTGGCATATTGCCTTTGGGCTACATGAACGCTGGCGATAAATATGAGGCGTTGGCAGCGCACAGCAATGCGCTGCAGCTGCTTGCTCAATATAAGCGTCTGCAGGAGCAGCACAAACGAGGAATATTGGCGCCCTTCTTAAACAGTTTCAAGGAACTTACATCAGTGGAGATCAATGCGTATATGGCCAACACGGCAGCTAATTTGCGGCTTAATGAATTTAAAGAGTCGCTGATCAACACGAACATCATTATGAAACTGGCTTTGCAGGGCATTGATTACTATCATGGATACTATCGCAATTGGCTGCTGATATGCACCACTTTCACATTCCTCGGCTGGATTTTGTATTTATATCGCCTGCTCAGCGATAATCGGACAACATCAAAAAAGGAAGCTAAGCATAAATTCCGAACGATGGTTCCACTCTGTTTAGCAGCTGTGCTGCTGATTGTCTTTGTTGTGGTGCAACGTGTTCCCATTTCTGTTGGATTTTATTTGCTGCTGCCGCTGATCGTCTGGATACTGGTGATGCGACAATGCAAGCAAAGCTCTGACGATGTTGGTTTTTACTCTCAAACTACAGTTACTCGTAGAGCACAGCCTGCACAGCTACTGTTGCTTATTGCTTGCGCGGAGCTGCTGGTCTTCACCTTCTTCGAACGTCGACTTATTTCGCTGTGCTTTATTGCATTTAATGCCTACAGAAGCTGGGGAAACTTTAAACCCAACACGCTGGAGTTCTACAAATGGCTGTTTCTTATAATCACACTCAGTGGTTTCCCTCTGCTACCGTCCTCGGTGGGTTACCAGAATAACTATTTGCTGCTGGCTGGCATTCTGTTCCTGTTGCTCCGTGCATTTTTGAGCCGTGATAGGTGGAGCTACAGTTGGCACACCAAGTTGTGCAATGCTCTGATAATGATTAACACCATAGTCTGTGTCTATCTGCATAGTCAGCAGTTAGCTGTGCCGCTTCCACTTAAGCTTCTCAGTTGGCTCTACTTAGTGTATGCTATCCTGTCCATTTATATTAACAAGGAGACGTCGTTGGAAGTGCGTTTGGCGCAGATTACCTATAATTTTGGAGCGCTCTACACCTTATTGTGCACATCATATGAGGCACTGTTTATCCAGCTGCTAACTATGGAGCTGGCAGCTTCGCTAGAAGCGCAAAGTTCAGCGGAATTCTGTGAGCCGAGTCATCTTCAGCATAAATCACTGCAATCATCCGTGCGCTTGGCATTTACCATTCTACTCTACACATTCTTCTCGTTTTTTGGCAGCGGGAACATTGCATCGATCAGTTCGTTCGACCCAAATGTTGCACGCTGTTTCCTCAGTCACTTTGCGCCGTTCGTGATCATGTCGCTGGTGTTGCTCAAGCTCCTGCTGCCCGTGATCTCTAATCTGGCCATTGTGTACACACACAGCGAGTATGCGCGTCGGCAGGAACAACAAATCTTCATATGCCTGCTGCTCATCTGCGATATCATGGGACTGAACTTTTTGTTTCTCGTGCGTAATACTGGCTCCTGGCTAGAAATCGGATCATCAATATCCCATTTCGTTATCATGGAGGTGACAACGCTGGTCCTGTTGCTTCTCGCCTATGCAGCCAAGTGGCTGTTGCGTCCGGATAACGGCGATCGTGTTGAACGCAAACACAACTGATTTGCAACAAATGTAAATAAATAAAATGTATTTTAGTATTTTAATATGTTGTGTTTAAAATATATTTAAAGCTTACTTAAATAAAGATAATATTAGAATCGGAAGAACTTCCTCTACCGAAAGTCATCTTATTAAAGCCGTTTGAAAGACTATCGTCATTTTTATTGCTTTATGTGAATCATCCTGACAGGGATTATCTGTGTAAATTTCGGTGCTGAAAATCCTTAAATAAATCGTGTTTTTTTAGCCCAGATAAAGCCTTATAAAAATTTACTTTAATGAAAATTTAAAATAAATAAAACTACTTCGATTCCAATTTAATAAACAATTTATTAATTGCCACGATCAGATATACATTATGTGCTCGATAGATTAGATGTAGAACTATACAAAAAGTGTCAAATTTATAAATATAGAATTATTCAAAGCTATTTAAAATCCTTCCATTTCCGCTTTGCGCTTGCGTTTCTTAATCTTCTGCTTCATATCGGGTGCTTTGCCTCGAATGACAGCTGTCTTTAGACGCTTGGCCACCTTCTTGCGCTCCTGCATGCCAGCCTTGCGCTTGGCCGCACGCACCGGATCATGGATCTTCTCCTGGGCAACAGTCTTGCGGCGTTCGGCACGTCGTACCATCAGCTTGGTCTGGACAACGTTGCGTAGCTTGTCGTAGAATTCGGCACCGATACGCTTCCGTAGTCGACTGCCCACACGTAATGTGAGCTGGCGTAGATCCGCATCGACATTCTGGTCCTCCTCAGACATCTCGCGCACGAGTGCCTGCAGTAGAGAAGGAGCTAAGCTTGTGACTGTATCAACGCTCAGCAGTGTGGAAAGTCCTTCGATGAGCGTAAACAGAGCAGTGCGCTAAGAATAAAAAAGAGAGTGAAGAATGAATCATAAGGATCACAGAGAGAGTAGTGTTTAGCAGCTACTTACAATTGTGGTGTCATGAGGTGCCTTGGTCACCTCCTTGTTTATCAGAATGCGTATGTTGCGCACCAGCCAATTGAGATTTATTTTGCTGGTAGTTGGCAGCTGTTCGGATTGTTCTTCATCCGCCGGCTCCTTTTTAATGCTAAAGGGCACATCCCGCAACATGTGTGCAACAAAGAGCAGCAGCTTGACTATCTCATCAATCATTTCCTGGGCCGTCTCACCGGGAATAACCTGAGCGCACAAGTCTAACACCAGACTTTTCAGATCTTGTGCTGGCTGTGCGTAGATAAATTCCAGTTCCTTTGCATCCTCTGCTTGTTCATGCTTAACGCCAACTAACTGCTGACCTACATATGCGTAATCGTAGTGCGCTAATATCTGTGTCAGCATCTTGGCTGCATTGCACCGAACCCAATTGTGCTCGTGTCCAAGTAGACGCTGACTGCCATAAGCCAGCTCATCCACTGTGGATGCCAGTTCCGTGTTAGTAGTCACTGCCTCACCGCAGTGTTCAAAGATTTTCAGCAGGCAATACTGCAACTGTATCACTTGATGGTCAACGTTGCGCTGCTGTTGTTCCACCAGTGCCGCGGGGTCGACTTCGGACCGCAACTGATCCTCATCCGCTGCTATACTCGAGTACTAATGGGCGAATAAAGAAAAATTCATTTAATAAATGTATTTTTAACAATTAATAATTATATTTTTGTTTACCTTACGTCGCCGTTTCTGGGGTAGATTTGACTCTTTCACTTCTAGAGACTCGCGTCCCGGAGCACGCACAAATTTGCCACCTGCATCCGCATCACCCAGAGTTAGGACGGTGACAAGGGTGGGCAGCACCATGTGCAATCTTTCGGCAAATCCCGCACGTTCTGCTTGCACAAATCGAGAGAGGAGTACAGAGGCCAACTCCCGTACACCCGCCTTCTCACTGGATTGCGGGGAGGTGAAGAAGAGCATGGTGAGGTCGAGGAGGGGCTGACGCTGCAGCTTGTTAAGCCTTCCAATCATCGCTTCTAGAGCAGCTGCCACAGTGCGACGGCAGGCGGCGTCCTCATCATTGACCAGACGCGTGCCAAGCGATAGGTATAAAAACTCCGAGTGCTTGGCCAGCAATTTCAGCGGGAACTTGTTGATGAGCGAGTGCATAAATTGAATGGCAGATTGGCGTCCAGCTGATTGCGTGTACGCCAACTGGACGGACATGAACTTCAGCAGCTGGTCGACTCGCTTCTGCAGCGTATATTCCATTATGTATGTGATGAGGATGCCACGCGACTCATCGCGCACATGATCCGACTGCGAAATGATGGACAAATCCGCCAGACGCTTCATCAGATCATGCAGCGAACGCGTGTCCACCTTGCGTCCAACGAGTGCTTTGAGGAGTGTGAAACACATTGTTTGACTGCTGCACTCGCCCTCCTGTAGCTCCTGCTCTATATGCAGCAGCAGCTGCTCGATCTGCTCCTCAGTCAAGCCATAATCCTCACACTTGCGGAGCAGGGCCACCACAGCCTTGAAGCTAGCTCGCACCAGCTGTGCATTCTCCTCCTGACGTGTCGCTCCAAATGTGGAAAAGTTCTTGAGAATCTCAAACATGCGATTGACCACCGGAGATAGCTGTTCAGTGTTTAGCTCCGACAGCTCATAGTCACCCATCCAGATGGCCGTGTAGCACTTTAGAGCATAGGTTGTTGTCCTCGCATGATTGCTGCTCAGGGCATCTCTCAAAAGTGGCAGCAAGGGATGCAGAAAGGGCTGATAGTCTAGATCCGTTAGCTTCTTGCGCTTAAGCACAAAGTGGAGCAGCTCTAGTCCGAACTCAACGAGGATGTGCGCATTCACCTGCGAATTTGACTTGACCTGCTTATTCCCGGTAGCGACGCTGCGGCGACCAGGCGCCGCCTGTATCAGCAGGCAATCGGGACGCGAGCGACGCATCAGAACCTGCTGCTTGGCGCTTAACTGTCGCTTCTGTGTGCCCGGCAGCAGATCCGTAATACTCTCTGACATGGTGCCATAGATGAAGATCAGTAGACTCTCTCTCGCTATGTGCGTATTCTCAACCAAACCGGCCACAATCTTGGCAAAGCACTCCTGTATCTTCTGGGTAACGCGACGGGAGTGAGTGCGCGCCAGTTGCTCCTTGAAGGGCAGCAACAGATCCAACAGACAATTGTCACGTATATGCTTTGCGGCGATATTCAACGTCAAATAGCTCTTGGCACTGGGTTTCGCTTCAGGCGTGTGCGCGACAATCTTATCCACCTCCTTCTCAGCGCTCACGTCACCAAAGATGTCGTTCAGAGCTACCTCGAGCAGATTCTGCAGGCACGACTCGATATGTGCCGGCTGCAACTGACCACGCAGTGCATCGAGCACGCCATGCAACGTCACCGAAAGAACGTGCACCTGGAAGCCGCGCGTCAGCAGCGATTGCAACTGTTCCAGCAGCATGCCCAACCAGCTGCCGCCCAGCGTGAGCATAATCTTCTTCAGTATATCGCGGGTAAGCATTCTTACGGATTTCAACGGCGAGCGCAGGAAAGTGCACACCTTCATGAAGATGCCTGAAAAGGAAAGGCTTGATAGGTCACAGCTTGTCCATATTGCATAGCACACTACTCACCTGGCAGACAGTTATCCAAGAGCTCGTGCGGCAGCTTCTGCAGCAATTTCACCATGGCCAGGGCGATGGGCACACGTTGGATTTCCTCCTCCTCACGTTCGTAGCTCAGGCGACGTCGATTGACTTTATGCTTGTTGTCATAGTTGGTCTTCTCGGTGATGGCCCGATTGAGGGTGGGCAACAGAACGCTAGTGATGGTGGCCATGACGCGCTTGGCTGCATTTGGTGCCAGTGCCTGAGAAAGTTTCTGCTGCTTCAATGGTTCCTCATCCTCCGCCTGCTCTTCCTCGAAGTCGATGAGTGTGCTGTCTACGGGTATTTCCTCTTTGATATCCTTTACCTCAGGATCCTCATCGTTTTCCTCCTCAGTCTCTGTTGGCTCCGACTTCTGCGTTTCTGTAATCATCTGCTTGAGTTGTGCCTGAAGATTGCCATCGGCGTTGCTCAAATCAAAGTGGAAGGCGTCCAGGATGCGAACTACCAAGCGGACGCACTGCTTCTGCTGGCCATGCGAGAGTCGGAGTCGCTGAAGGTAATGTCGGAGTACGGCATGGTATTGCTGCCAAGGAAGCAGCTCACACATGACGCCCACTGACTCGATAGCCACATCCACCAATGTATGCTTCCCGGCATGCTTCTCACTCAGCAGATAACGCGTGGTTAGCGGCATCAGAAACTGGGTAAGGGTACGGGGAGTGGGGCATGTCTGCCGCCAGCTGGCACCACCAGCCACATTGACCAGTCGCTGGAGTCCACGTCCGTGACGCTGTGCCTGCAAGTGCAGCATGTTCTCAAAGAAATCGACATCCGCATCATGGGAGTCGCACAGCGGTGCGAGATCACGCAGAATCTCATGAGCATCGGGACACTGACGAGCCAGTTCTCCGAGCAGGCCAATGGCCTCATTCCTAGCATGTTCGTGACGCTCATCGCGCAGGCAACGCTGCAGCAGCGGGAGCAAAGATTCATCCAGCCAAAAGTGAAGTTCATCGGACAGGTGTTTCAGCTGCTGGGTGAGCTGCGGGAGCAGCAGCTTCAGCAACTCACCAATATTGACACGCATGCCCAGATCTGAGACATGACGCAACATGTAGAAACAGTTATAGGTGACCAGCAAGCCCAGTTCCAGATCAATGACAGACTGACAACTGTCCGCCTCCTTGCGCTCCAGCAGCTGTTTCAGTTCGGTGAGCGCTTGGAGACGCTTGTCGTAGTCGGGCTGCTCCAACCAGCGCTTGTCCCACGCATTCAGCTGCAGCACAAAGCGAGCCCAATCCCGGAGTGATTCTGCAGCAGCCGTGAGATCTGTCTGCTCCTTGGCCTGCTTGTGCAGTCGCTTTGCCATCTCGGCGAGCATGTCGCAGAGCAACTTGCGGGCGGGCAGCACATGAACATGCTCGAAGAGTGGAGCCAGCTGTCGCACATAGCTGTGTGGAGCGGGCACACGCTGACAGAGATTGGATAACGTTGTGATTAACTGGAGTACGGTTTCGGGTCCGGCACTCGACGCCTGTTTGTTGAAGATGGGCAGCAGCGTCTGCAGTAGCAATTCACAGGTGTCCGGCTGATGCACATGCACTGTGAGAAGGCTCAGGATGTTCAACTCCCGCTTGTCGAGCGTCTGTTTGCCAGCACGCTTGTGACGCCAGCTGGCCTGCATCAGCTGCAGCACATCCGGTATATAAGGCTGTAGAATGGCCAATGCAACTGGACCGTGGGCCTCCTCGGAGCTCGCACTCTCAAGCAGTTGTTCCACCAGCTGGAGCAGAGCACGACGCACCACAGGCTTTGCCTTGTCGTTCATCAGCAGAGCCATCAGATGGTGGATGATGGGCGGCGTGTCAGACGTGGGACGCTGCTGCAGCCAACACTGATAGGATGCCTCACCACCCCAGAGTAGAAGCAGCTTCAGCAGTGGCGTCGGCGCATGTATGGAATCCTGCGACAATCGTTCCAATCCCGGCCAGACAAACACCTCACAAATAGCCTGTAGCTGTGCCGTTTGCCACAACTCCGACATGTCCAACAACTGGCCAAAGTAGTTGACCAGCGTTTGTAGCGCCGCATGCCGGACATTTTTATAGGCAGCCTCAACTTGATGGGATGTGACATTTTGCACTTGCTGGGAAACGCTGCCCGCCAGGAGCAGCAGCTTCAGCACATATTGTTGAAAGTCGACGCTTAGTCTACCTGCGAATTCCTTGCGAATGAGCTCGAGAAGATTCACAATGCGCTGCAGTTGACGTGCAGAGATTACCGCAGTGGGAAGGAACTGCGTGCGCACATGGGCAGGCAGCAGCTCGATCGGTTGATCTGTGTACTCCTCGAAGCGGCCAAATGCCATTTTAAGAAAACTAAAAATCTCCTGCTCCTCCAATTGGCCCAGGAAGCGCAGAATGAGCGTTTTGCGCTGCTGTCCACTGAGTTGACGTTGTCCGCCTTTGGTCAGGTGGCCATAGAGCACACGCAAGATGAAGGGCATGAGTTCCTCTCGCTGCTGGGCAGCCAAAGTAGACAACTCAAAGCCGGTGAGTATCGTCTTGAACTTGGCATCATCAATGAGTCCCGCCAACTCCTGCTTGTGCTGCACCAGCGTTGCGGGCTGCTTGTAGGCCACTAAACAATCCAGTGCCAGCTGCTGTAGCTGTCCATTCGAACCAGCGAGCAGCTCCAAATAGAACTCACGCATCTCCGCTTCCCGGTGCACAGCCTTCGGATTTGGCTGCTTCACGAAACAGGCCAACTTAAGCTGCAGCGTCTGCAAAATGAATTTCGCTTGTGAATTGCGAAACTTTCGCTTCTGACGCTCCTGGTTAGTGTTCCTCGTTGGTGTCTTCTCAGCAGTTTCGTTGTTGTCGCCATCATTATCGACATCGATGTCCATGTCGGCTGAGATATATACAAAATGATTAAATTAATACACAAATTCCTCATTTTTGTGATTGGGCTTACCTGTTATCTCGTCTAGATTCCATGTGTGTTCCGTGCGCTCCAGCTGGCCACGATACTCGTGCTCCACAAACGCCAAGAACTGACTCACCAGATCCCTGTTCTTGATTTCGGCCAGGTTGCCCAACTTGGGTATGCACTGCCAGAGCAGTTGACGATAGTTAAGCGCCTGTTGCAGTGGCAGCTCCTGCTGTTCCTCATCGAGCGGCAACAGAGTTGACAGGGCCTGGGAACTGAAGAAGCGCTGTGGCAATGGAGTCGGCTCCTCCTTGGATGTAATGCATGCAACTGTCAGCGAGAGTTTCTCATGGAACAGGGGCCAGAACTCATCGGTGGTCATCACCTTAACATATTCCGAGAGTAACTGTTGCACTGGCGCCCAAACGAATTTAAAGTTGTTGTAGAGCAGGCCGAGCAAGAGACTGACAGCATGCTCCTTGAAGTGGGGCAACTGGGCGTATTGTTTAAACTGTGCTCCTGTCGGCTCCAGCTGTTGCAGTTGCAGCAACAGCTCTCGGTAATTGTGCACGGTGAGCACAATGCTACAGGCAGCACCAAAGTAACCATACGGATTTGGCTGCTGCTTGCTGCTACCCAACAGCTCCAAGCAATGTGCGGCAATTCGGCGACACTGGCGATCCGGTTGACTCAACTGCTTGGAGACAGCGTTCAGAATGTCCTCGGTCAGTTCGCTTTTGGACGCCTTAAGCAGGATTAGCTGCAGGCAAGCCAAGGCACGCAAGTCCTTGTCGACGAGTGGGAGGAGTGTCTGTTGCAGTTGGGCGCTTAGCTTTTTGGACAACTTAAACTTGAGCAGAGCGTGTGTTTGCAGCAGGAGCAGCAAGATTTGGCAATCAGCTGGTTCATTCAGCTGCTTCTGTATGGCCAAGCTAAGACTCTCCTCCAGTGGCTGCTTGTTGAAGCCACGCATATGCGGCAACAGCACTATTAGCAATAGTTGTTGCTCCTCCTTCGGATCAATGAGCTGTATTTGTTGCTCCAAACGCTTGAAGGTTTTGGTTTGTTTTAGTTGCATGGGATATGGCTGCCAATTGGCTAGACTTGTGGCGTCTACGATCAGTGGACGTTTGTGTTGCACAATGCGCGCTAATAGCTCCAGTGCATCGGCATCCTGATGCTCCTCATAGTGTGCCACGACATGGGGCAGCACAAGAAGCTCAAAGAGCTTATAGTCCAGCATTTGCAGGACGAAATCCGCGTAGACTGTGCGCGAGACCTGGCTAACTTGGAGCTGTTTCTGCAGCAGGCAACTGGCATCCAATTGACTCAATTGCGTCAGCCGTGCCTGCAAGAGACCGCTGACTAACGTGCTCAACTGCTGCAGTGGCTCCTCCGTGTGCCGCTCGAGCAGCTTTAATATTGTGGGCACCAGCAGCGACAATTCCGCAATATATTTGCCATCCTTGTGTGCAATTAGCGGCAATATTAAATCGAGCAATTGCACTGTGGCGTTCACACTAACATCCTCTTTGGAGACAGCAGCACAAAGTTGCTGCCAGAGAACAACACTTTGATCGGGGTTCACAAAATTTAACAGCAGTCCAAAACAATGCTGCACAATGTCTCCCAGGAGGGTTGTCTGTGCCTCAGTGTGCTTGTCGTTTACATTGCAAAGGAGCTGAAGAACGTGGGCGAGCAAGTCTCCAGCACATGTGTGGAATTGGCCGTTGACACCACGCAGAATTTCGTAGAGCAGGCGTCCGCAGCCATGGACGCTGGCGACCTGCTCGCGCAACACCGTCTGCAGCACGTAGGCAAGGAAACGTGGAAAGTCGCGCACATCTCTCGCTATATAGGCGAAACATTCCACGGCAAAGTTCGTCACATGCTCCGCATAAT
Source organism: Drosophila dives (assembly GCA_035042365.1). NCBI lineage: Eukaryota > Metazoa > Arthropoda > Insecta > Diptera > Drosophilidae > Drosophila > Drosophila dives. The sequence continues at coordinate 1,342,983 of JAWNLJ010000437.1, forward strand.
GATGCTCATCCAAGAGTGGAAGAATGGCATTAAAGACGATGCCAATGTTGCGCTTCAAATAAGATTTAAGTGTTTTGAACAGATGAGCCAGACAGATGAGTGTCCACTCCAGTTGCTCAGCATCTTGTGTATTAAGCAGGCAGATCAAACGATCCAGCACGCGTTGAAAATATGCATAAAACTCTTCGCGAAGATCGCGTGCCAGTACATAGAGTAACTCCAGCAACGGTTGCTGGGATAAATTTGTAGCTGTGGCCAGGCGCTCTAGCAACAGATCAATCACAAAGTCCTTTTGATGCAGCAGTTGTGGCAGGGTTACAATTTTCCTGCAACGTTTGCTAAAGTCGTTGTACTCCTCCGTCAGATTGAGCACATTCCATTTTTGCAGTGTTTGTTGAAAGTAGGTCTCGTTTTCCGCTTCCTCAAGCTGTTCGTTTTTGTGGCCTATGTGGTAAAGTGCCAAGTGGCGCAAGTCAATCTCATTGACGCGATCTGTAAAAGATTTAAACTACAAATGCAAAAAAAACATAAATTAGCATATGTTGAATGTGCTCAGAAAATTTGAGAGCTACTTACCCGAAAAGTATTTGTCTCTTTAGACTTTTCTGTTATTGCCGCCATGTTGATGTATCTGCAGTCTGCTAATTATGTAAAAATAACGCGTTAAATGCCCTTAATAAGTACTACTTATTAGTTTAGTTTAATTTTAGTCTGCAACACGTGCGCATTGTTTACAAAATTGCGGAGAAGAGAACTGTTAACAGCGACTGTTAACAGCGGTTGTTGCACTAACAACTAAATGAAAAGATAACAGCTGTTATTAACAGCGTGAGAATTTTATTTGGCGGACAAATGCCGGTTATAATTTTTGAAGTCAAAAGGTATGAATTTCATACAAATAATGACAATGTACTTAACTATTTTACTTAACCACTAGAATCAATAGCTTGGCAGAAACGACATAGTGTCCAACAAATTTAAACTGAGCAACAGGTGAAGGCTCGAGTACTATCGATAGACTTCAACATGAATTCGTTATAATTATCGATCAGCTGTTCCAAACTAGAACCAGATGAGTGAATTAAATGCTCTGGTCACACAAAAAAACAATAGGAAATTTTACTACTCAGTTTAAATATAGGCGAACTTAATAAATCTGTATAAAATCATTTTTATTTTACATAAAATTGAATATTAAAAAAATTTATTTAATGCACATTTATGCAGATTCCTGTGCTTGCCGATAATCATGAACTGTGCCACGTTCGACAAACTTTTGTGTGCTTTCATTGGAAGATAAATCAACTTCGGATGCGTCATCTTTGTTTCCATATCCACCGCCACCAGGTGTTTTCATTGCGAATGTATCCTGTAAGATATAACAAATATTATAATATTATATTAGCTAAATATGCATGGGCTGAACTGCACTTACCCCCGTCTCAACATCAATACAGGTCTTGCCAGCGAGGGCAATAACTCTTCCATCATGCTTAACGACCAGATTGCGTCCGCGCTTGCCCGACTCTCCGCCGGCGAGTCCATACGGCTGCAGTGTACGACGTTCGGTGAGCACGGATAATGTAACTGGTTTGCGGAAGAGCAAATCACGCTCGACGCCCTCGCCTCCAAAGAATTGACCACGCCCACCAGAGCCATCGGTGCGCAGACAAAAACGCTTTAGTATCATGGGATAGCGTAATTCCAAGATTTCCGGATCAGTAATACGAGTATTGGTCATGTGCGTGTGTACACCACCAGCACCATGCCAGCCCGGACCAGCTCCCGAACCACCGGCAACGGTTTCATAGTAGCCCCACTGATCATCGCCAATGGTGATGTTGTTCATGCAGCCCTGGGAGGCAGCACAGGCTCGGAATGCCTTAAGCACAGTGTCCACAATGCGCTGTGAGGTCTGCACATTGCCACCAACAACAGCGGCACCTTCTGAGGGATCCAATATGGAGTTCTTGGGTATCACCACCTGAATGGGCGCCAGACAGCCTTGGTTAAGTGGCACATCGTGTCCCACCATGCAACGGAGGCAATAGATGAGAGCCGATAAGGTTATCGCACGTGGCGCATTACAGTTGCCCCACACCTCTTGACCGGAGCCGGTGAAATCGCACAACGCCGATCCGTTATCAGGATCAATGGTGACACGCAGCGTAATGGGTGAACCGTCATCCATAAACTCTTGGGCTTCGAGCACAGTGGAGCCGGTCCTCTCCAAAGTATCCTTCCCGATTTGGCGCAACATATCGCGCACGGCAAGCTCGGCATTCTTTTGTATATGCGTCATGTAGGCTTGGACGACATCCAAGCCATAGCTATCAATCAGCTCTGACACCAGGTGAATCCCCTTATGATTTGCTGCAATCTGTGCTTTTAGATCGGAGAGATTGTCGCTCAAATTCCTTGTACCGACAGCTCCTTTAGCATCCGTTGGCGTTGTCAGTCGTTGCACAATTTGCTTCTCCTGGAATACTCCGTTTTCGACAATGAGGAACGACTTGAAGGCGGCGCCCTCCTGGGCCAAAGATGTCGAGTGCGGTGGCATCGAACCCGGCGTGATACCTCCAATATCCGCATGATGTCCACGCGAAGCCACAAAGAATACTGGACGTGGTTGGCCTCTGAAATTGGACGAGAGTTATAAATTTGAAGCTGGTAATTCCAAAATTATGAATTCCTTACTCATAAAACACTGGTGTAATAACTGTCAGATCTGGCAAATGGGAGCCACCGGCCTGTGGATGATTTGCCAAGATGACATCGCCGTTCTTTAATGTGTCTCCTCTCACGCGCAACTGATACTGCACCGTCTCCTGCATGGCACCCAAATGCACTGGAATGTGTGGAGCATTGCTCACGAGTCCACCATCCGGGCCAAATAGGGCGCAAGAGAAGTCCAGACGTTCCTTGATGTTAGTCGAAATTGAGGTACGCTGAAGCACTCTGAAAAAGAAGAGACCTGTAAATCATCCATTCGACTGCCGCATAAAATTCGAGATTTACCTGCCCATCTGCTCGGCGATGCTCATGAAGCGATGGCTAAAAATGCTCAGATGAACTGGATCCAATTCGGCATTGATGCCATGCTTGCCGCTAGTTTGCACATTCATAATCAGATCACCATAGCTGGTCACATGCACGGCGCACTCTGGCTCCACGATAATCGTGGACAGTTGATCGATGAGCACAGCTGGCCCAGAGATTTGATGACCAGCCCGCAAATTCTTTGTCAAATAGATGGGTGCATCGTAGGAGCCCTCATCAAAGTGAACCTGGGTATTCCCCTCGGCAGTTGGTGTTTGCTCATCGGCACGTGCCACCTGCAGCTCCGGTGGCGTATCATTCTTGCCCAGTCCACGAATGCGTATGTCATCCACGATAATGCGTCGATTCTGCAGCACAAAACCAAACTCGGTACGGTAGCGTTCCAGGAAAGTCGCGTGGAAGTCCCCATAAGCAGAAATCAATGCTGATGCAGATTGAACTCCAGCAGCAGCAGCATCAGTTGGAGAACACATCAAAGCGCCATCTGTTGCCTCGTAGCGCAAATGTAGAAATGGCTGCAACTCAATTCGTTCAAATCCTTGCTGTGCGAGCTGAGCATGACACCGCTCCGACAATGCATCTAGGCGTGTTTTAAGGAGCTCAGCATTCGCTTCATTGAACTCAATACCACTGGGCTCCTGCACCTCCTGGACAACATCGGCAAGCGCCATCCCATAGGCAGACAATACTCCCGCATATTTATGGACCACTACTTTGGCAATGCCCAAATTCCTTGCTATGGAGCAGGCATGTTGACCTCCAGCGCCGCCGAAGCAGGAGAGCACATGATTGGCGGTGTCCAGGCCACGAGATTGGGTCAGAGCTCGTATCGGGCGACACATGGTTTCGTTGGCAACGCGTATGAAACCGAGAGCCACTTGCTCGATTGTCAACACTCGGGAATCACCGGTTGCCTTTAAATGAGCATTGATATCCGACTGCAACTCAACGAACTTCCTTCTAGTCAACTCATAATCCAGTGGTTCGTTCTCGTTCGGTCCGAATATCTTTGGAAAGTATTGCGGCAAAATGCGACCAAGCATCAAATTGGCATCCGTGACGGTTAAGGGTCCGCCCTTCTTATAGCACGCAGGACCAGGATGGGAGCCGGCTGACTCGGGACCCACCACATATATGCCAGAGCGGAAGAAGAGTCGTGAGCCGCCACCCGCTGCAACAGTGTTGATGTCCAATTGTGGCGCTTGAATTGTTACACCAGCCGTGGTGCTCTCAATCACGTGCTCATAACTCCCAGCATATCGAGACACGTCCGTCGAAGTGCCGCCCATATCAAAGCCAATTAATGGCAACTCCGTTTCGCGACAGCCCGTCAAAGCGTACCCGACGACACCACCTGCCGGCCCGGAGAGTATCGCACGAGCTCCGCGGAAATTCTCCATATTGGTCAGGCCACCATCCGATTGCATGAAGAGCACATCAACGCCACTCAGCTGATTCTCGAATCCTGACTTGAAGCTATAAGGAACAAATCCAAATATTAATAGTTTTATTTTTAATAATTTATTATATTAAATTAGTTATGCGAAACGTAATAAAACTATCAATATACACAGCCTAAGCCAATTTAATAATATATTTAAAATAATTAATTCTTGATTGGAAGCAGGCAAGTCGACTTTTTTGACCTCGACTATGCTTTTAGAGATTTTTATAATTTAACTCTACACACATATTTTTATTGTATTTTTATTTTTTTTTAATTAATATCGTTATCTTTATTGTTGTCGCGTTGTGGTTTTACATTTTTGACCTGTTGCTCAACCAAAAAACAAAACAAAATAATAAAAGCCGAAAGAACAATCTCAAAGAGTAAATTTATGAGCGAGAGATTAGCACTAACACATACCAACACACTCACAAGCACAAATAATCTTGTAAATATATATATATATATATATTTGCATATAAATGTACAGTAGCATCCACTTACCTGGCCAAGTAGCGATCAACGTGTGGTGTTAAATATGCCTCCGCACAGGCTGTGTAGCCTCTGGCCACCACCCGGCACATCGGCATGGCCTTGTGGGAGAGTGTCACATGACTGAATCCCAGCTGTATGGCAATCTCTCCAATACGCAACTCGTGCTCCGGACAGGCGTAACTGTGTGCCAACACTACGGCCACTGAATTGATGCCTTTTTGGCGAGCGGCAGCCAAGGACAGTCGTACGGCTGACTCATCCACAGGCTCCACTTCCAAGTAATTGCTACCAGTAATGCCCTGGAGCACTTTCCACTGGTGATCTGAAAGATAATTTGTAGTAAACAGGTGGTTAAATAATTTGAGGTTAACTTACTTAGCTGACAGCGATCGAGCTGCTCGGGCACAATGCGACAGTTGACTTCGACGACAGTCTGGTAGAGATTCGCCGGTTTGCGTATGTTGAGGTCAAATATCTTTGGTCTCGCCTGGTTGCCAATGTAGAGCAGATCACGGAAACCGGTGTTAACAACCAGGACAACTGGATCACCCTTGCGCTCAAGCAGAGCATTTGTCGCCACAGTGGTGCCCATGCGCACCCAACCAATCCTTGAAGTGTCCACCAGACCGGCGGTTGTCAGATCTGCGCCAGTTTCCTGTGATCAACACATGCCTGATTAATTTATTCCATTATCTACGGTTCTATTACTTTATACCTCTTTCAGTATGCGGCGTATGCCTTCACGGGGTGCGTCGCTGTAGCGTTCGGGATCCTCGGAGAGAAGCTTCATGGTGCGCACTCGACCGCCGGGACAGATGCAGAGTACATCGGTAAAGGTGCCGCCGCGATCAATCGCAAAACAATACTTGCCGGACGATGACATTATTTAATCCGTCGATATGTCTATCAAAGCAGAGCGCTCGCCGCTAACTGAACATGTGCCACAATTTCTATGCATATTTATACTAGTTTTAGAGAGCAACTGTGTCTCTCTTTTGCTCTCGTTTTCATATTTGTGGTTTTATTCTGTGAGCGTTTCGCCTGCTCTCCTCTCTGCGTTGAAAGATTTATATGTATTTTTAAGGCCAGTTGTTATCTCAAAAACTAAATAATAATAGAGTGGTGTGCGTGCAATTTGATGTGTGGGCATGTGTGTGTGTGTGTGTGTGTGTATGTTTATATTATGTAAGTGATAGCCACATATGTGTAATAAGTTTGTGAGACTAGGCAACCCAAATATCTTAAATAAGAAGAAAATTTAGAATATGTTGTGTATCAGATTTATTCTAATCGTTTTATATTCATACTATCATTATCACACTTGACAGAATAATTGCTCTGTGTTTATCTTTGCCTTAAGCTATGTGTTTGATAACAGTTTTTAACGATGACTTCCCATTTTATAAACTTTTAGAGCTATTTTCTGTTAATTCTTATTTCTTGTGTGATAATGTGATAAGACATATGTTTTCCACAGAGGGAAGTGTTGCAAATAAATAACATGCCTAAAACAGCTGACTGACACGTTGCGTAGAAACGTAAACAGAGAGCTAAAAGCAGCAAAGAGCACAACAGTTTCGCTGATGGTATTAGTAAAAGGAATACAATGCTTGAGAGACCTTGTTCCATAAAGTTTATCGAGACTCTCTTAACAGTTGGCACATATTGAGAGATCTTGCATATGTAAAATATCAATGTTAAGGAATTGCACAAAAACAATTGATATAGGTGCAAAAAAATATTTGCATTTATTAATGTTTATTTTTTTCTGCTAATTACAGGTTTAATAGTAATTGCTTATTGGAAATCGGTTTTTTTTGTTTCAGTTACTATGATTTAAGCAAACTTAATAGGTTTTTCAGCACATTTTCCAGGGCTATGCCATAAAAAAATGTTTGGAATTCCTCCAATCGATCCTTTTGCACCGTTGTCAGATGATCCATGAGCTTGGTTAATGTTTTGTACAATTTGTGGCCACGCAATGTTGCCCTCCATTTGGCACTGGATCCAAAAAGCTTCCACAGACAAATGACTGCCAGATGTTGTTCCATGTAAGAGTTTACGTGTGCTTCCCCTCCATTCTGCACCGGTTGTGACAAAATCTCATGCAATAGATTCATAAAATCGTTCATGACGAGCAATTGCATCCGGTTGGCATTGTCAAAGCACATGTTGCGCATAATGCGGAGGCAGTAAGTCCGCCGGTTGCTCAGTGGTGGGCAGCTACGAATGGTATTGAGAAGTGATTCGAAATGACAGATCTTCGAGCCTTGCTTGTAACGGGAGAAGGTCTCAAAAAACACCAGCCAGTACAACTTAAGAAGATCCGGCATTTTAGTTTTGAGGTCTGCCGCGAGAATCACTTTGAACATTTGACCGACACGCAACTTGATCAGACACTGACGTCCCTCGTCGCAGGCGCAGCAGTTGATCATCACGCGCAACGCATACTGGCTAATTTGGATGGAACTTTTAATATTGGTCGCGATGGCCATTATCATATAAAGATGCGTCTTGGAGTTATAAATTTGGACCGAGGTCCGTCTGCACATTTCCAGTGAGTTCTCGGTGAGCACCATTGTCAGACGCACGGTGCTGTTCAATAGCTGCGGCGAATACACGATCCAGGTCCACAACTGTTGCAGGACACGCACCATACGTGAAGCCATCAACGGATTCGTGATGACGGCAGACGTCGATGTGTGCCACGTGAGCAACATGTTGATCAGCGCATCCAATTGCCCCAAAATGGTTTGTGACTTGGCGACACCCATACGCTTTATGAATTCGGTGGCATTGGACATAACGGGATCAGAGGCGAACGCCTCAAAAAGTTGGATAACGCGCCTCAGCAGCTCGTACTCAGACGTGGCTGCCATTTCGATTGCTTGTGGCGACAGCTTGAGCAGCCAGCCAAGCGCCCTACAGATCTGTGCATTAATTATCCTTGTCTGCACGAAGCTCTCTTTGCCCGCCGAATGGTACACCTCAAAGATACGGTCCAAACGATGATAAAGCTGCAAGGCTGCACCCAATTTTGGCATTAGATCGCTTGGTTCTTTTGATTTGGTTTGTTTTGTTTGCATTTGCATTGTTTTTGGTTGTTGTTGGCTCAATGCATTTGCAGAGTTTGTCTCTTTGTCGCTGGTGTCCATGTCGTGCTCCTCCACAATTGTTTCGCCTTTATATTCAGCAAACATGTCTAGCAAATTGACGGCGATATTTGTATACACCTCATTGATCAGCAGCAACAATAGAGAAGTCAATGTAAAATGCTGCACTGTTTCATCGACAAGATCGTCTTTTAGGCCACGAAAGAGCAGATCAAGTATCTTAATGGGTGGATTGGGCATCGAAGAAAAACGATTTTTGTATGTGATTTTATCTTTAAAGAAAGAATATAGCAACTTAAGCAGTCCAATGTGTTGATTTTTGGGAATCGACGACTGGTTCGTCAGACAAATGTCTATCAATTTGTAGTAAGAAGAGATTAGCGGGGTGCGGCGATTGATGAGGTGTCCTAAAAATTGGCTTTGTTGCATATAACATAGGGCTACGAGCGGACAGATTTCGCCAGCGCACAGATCCATGTATGACGGGTACATTTCTTTTGTAAATTCTGTCATTTCTAATAATTCGATGAGGGCATTGGCAAAGCCGTGCTTGCAGAGAGTAAAACACCAGCTTGGTTTCAGGATGATCATACGGAGGGATATGCTCACATAGCAGCTGATAATCTTGGACGAGTGCTTTGGATTAGATCTGTCACTATCGGGGCTGATTTTCAGTGGCAAATGCAGTGTCTTTACATCATTTTCTGCCTCATCGAGGAACGATACGCTGTTCAACAGGCTCTCGCTCATTTTGGGGCCTATGCGCGGCATTAGAAGCTCAAATAAACGGCCGGCCAGTTCACGCACCATCATCACCTCGTGCTTGTCCAACAGCGTGCCGAGGGAACGGGAGGCCACACAGTAAACTATATATTGATTATACTTAGTCATGTTGTCACAGAACTTGAGACTGCCGCTCTTGCACAAATTGGCCAACGCCACCCAGGCCAGAGTGCGTTCCCTAACATCGCAATGAATGCAAAGTTCAAGCAGATGGTACAGCGTCTTCAGTCCTGAGCCAACGCTGCCCGTGTACTCCAACTTACATTTGGCCTGCAGTTGACAAATGACAAGCAGACAGTTCCTTTGCCACTGTGCTCCATTGTGATTGTTTGTTTTCAGATAGTAAGATAACTGCACAAAGTGATGATAAAACGACTATAAGTAGCAAAAAAGAAAGAAGAAGAGAGAGCGATAGAAAGTTATTAGTTTTATTTATTAAATGTCAACTAAATTAAATAAAAAAATATGTACATAAAAATTTAAATATAAGAAATATTTATCAGGTTTCTGCAAAATGGTGCAAAATGAAAAACCCAGGATAAAACCCAATCAGTTGAAGTTATATGTTTATCTAATCAAATGTTTAGTTGCGTGGGAATAATGTTGATATATAAAAATTGTATGGTTTGGAAAATGATATATCAAATATTTGCGCCTGATGCCTACGTTTTAATTAACTGAAAATATCATTTATTGGGTATATTCCTATCGAATGGGCTATATGGGGTTATATCTTAATAATTCTTATTGAAACATCAAGTAGCTAGTTTATGTTGTCGCTGAGATCAGTTGTCAGACAAACGCATCTATTTTTGATGCTGATCATGAAGTTATATACTCTAAGATGTGCTAGATAATTCCATCTTCCTGTTTCATAAATTTGTATAATAACAGTAACATTCTCTTATACATTTTTAATGATTACAGTCACAGTTATGAAAGTTATATATATATATATATCTGCTCACCTGCAGTTGGGTGTTATCCAAATTCAATTGCTGATCTATGAGATGCCGCAGGACGCTTAGCAGGCAACCAACGCGCTGCAAATTACGTTTCTCAAAATTGGTGCGTGTCAAAATGCAGAGCTGCATGAAAAGTTTGGTTTGCCAATTGATGTTGTTCTTCTTGTTGTTGTTGTCGTTGTTGTTGTTGTTGTTGTTAGCCTGGTGGCATGGCGAAGAAATAAGCATCACCAGACATTCGGTGACCAGATGCAGTAGATTCAGAGACACATCGCTAACGTCGTGCAGTATCTTAATAAAACCATGATCCGAATTTAATTCGAGGGCATCGCTTAGTCCCTGCTGCACCTGGGGCAAACGATGACGCAAACAACTGAGGCAGAGCTCCAACATGGCGGCATACAACTTACGATCCGCCTTGTTGCTCGGCATTAAACGCAGATGCTTGTCCAGCAGCGTCCAAAGTTGGGTGCATTGGTCGCGCTTAATATTACCGCGCAGATGGATCAGAATCAATTGAAGACTGACAACCAAGTGTTGCAGAGTTTTGTGGCTCCTTGTGGGCTTTGCCCCCTCAGTCAGCAGGTGTTGCAACTGGCGTTCGGCTTGGGTGGCATGCAACAAGGCCAGATCGGATGGCTTTAGCTTCAACGACTCCGCAATGTCCAGTTCCCATATCGTGGACAACGTCAGATTATCCACACTGCCAAAGACGCAGTGGGCCACAAAAAGACGCCAGTATTGTGCGTCATGCGCCACATTGCCCACAAAATGATTGGCCAGCACAAGGTCGTGCATAAAAGTTCCATGTGCGGTAACTGTGGATTGCTCGCTCTTTGTCAGCTCATAGGTGAACGGCACCATCAATGCCGAGAGATCCACTAGCAGCTGAATTCTGTGCTCTTCTGCCGCAATGTACTCGTGAAAGAGCGACAGGAATAGGCAGGTGCTCGCCTTGGCACGCATTTCTTCCGAATCGTGCATCTGGATAAGGCAGCGCACCAAATATATCAGCGAGTGCGGGTCTCGGGCAAGATCGTGGAGATTTTGTGTACAGCAAAGGAGCAAAGATTGCAGAAGACTCACCGACAGAAGCAGCATCTCACAATCATACCCCGCGCGGAATACAATGCCTAATTGTTGGGTAAAGAAGGCGCCGGCAGTAGCCCAATTGTTCATCAGGTTATTCACCTCAATAAGTGTCGATTTGTAAATGCTGAAATCGAGATCTTCCGTATCCAGCACACGCCCAAGCTCCTGCACCCTCGTAATGGATGGCTGATCGCGATTATGGAATATGTTGGCATACTCAATGGGTGGTTTAATCACGCACATATCGGGGTTAAGCAGCTGCGCATCTGTGTTAGTCGTCCATAGTCCAAAATTATCAATGCTGTGCAAATGATTGATAATGGAGATTAGGCGAATTAAGGCAGCCTGGCGTAAGTCCTTATCGGGATAAAAGAGAAAACTGAGATTGCACCGCAAAGCATGTATTGTGTCCACGCGTCCGTCAATCGAGTTGAATATCGTCCACAGCAGCTGTTGCAGGTCCGGCTGATCGATGGCCCGGCTAACGATTAGCGGAATCAAATCTGTCAGCATCTGAGGGAAACGGGGAATTTCCGTAGGTAGTGTTGGTTGGATGACACCGAATAGCATCGTTATGTAGTCGATGCACCAATCTTTTAGCTCCGACCCCACTGATGACTGCCATCCGACGATGAGCAGTTCGCGCAACAAATCCCTGCTCATCGGCAGACCCAAAATCTGCTGGTCAAAAAGCTGTGCATTGGTGCAGTCTGGCCAATAGTTCGTCCCAGATACGCACGCCTGATAGTGTTCGAAGACGGGCTGTCTTAGCAGATGCAAAGCGTAATTGCGCAATTCTTTATCAACTGGCAGATCAAGGAGTGTCAGCAGCAGCATTTCCGCATCGTTGCGCAACTCTATCTGGGTGAGAAACAAACTGGTGCACTTGACAATGGCCTCGCAGAGCTGTTGCACCAGAGACTTGCTGCCCACTTGCACAAGCACGAAACATATTTCTTGATAGTTCTTTATCAGCTCCTGCGCTGGAAGTTTGCTTTCGGCTAGTAGCTGACCAATTGCCAATTTATAGGCACCCTTGAGCTGCTGCATTTCATTGAGACCAAACAGATTCACTTCGTCCATCATGTAGTGCAGTTTGCACAGATCGTCCATGCGATGTGGCACACACATCATGTAGGTGTTGTCCATCATCAATGGTTTAAGCAAAGATTGGCCAGCCTTTATCATCACTTGATTGGTGTTGGACCCATTATGCTTAATCACGTCCAACAGTGATCCATTCAGTATGATGGATTCCAGTCGCGGTATCACTAGCTCTTTACCCATGTTGTTCGGATCACCAACATTTGACACATCTATCGAATTGCAATATGTTATATATTTGTGTGCACAGCTGCCCAGTTGGATCACATTCTGCTCTTTAATTGGAGCACCCAGCTGACCAAACGTTTTGATCACCTCCACAATCATTTCGATTGGAAGCCAATTTTGATTGCGCTGCTTCAAGTCCGGCAGTTTAACACAGTAGGCCTCCAGCAGCAGACACAGTGCGCTCGGAATGCGCAATTGAAACCCCACCTCCTTATTTGTGGCATAGTTGCAAATATTGCTACGTGCGCTGCTGCCACGCTGCATATGCTTGACAACCGCAATCAGTGTGCGTTGAATGCGAAACTGGGTTTCGATCGGATGCTTCACCTTTAGCAAGTGCAGCAAGCGGAGGAAAATGTACGGCTCCTGCAGCAGGTACTCAACGGGATAGTCGCCTACTTTGATTTGTAAGTTGAGCAATTGCTGCTGCAACAGCTGATCGCTATGAGTTGACAGCCCAACGGCAATGGATCCCATTGTGGTAAGATCGTCTTTGCTGGGGCACGACCAAGGCACTTCATAGTCTTCACTCTTCAGATCGAAGGCTTTAACCGAAAATATTGAGCGTTCCTGACGATTGTCTGGAAAGTCACGAATGAAATGTATTAATTCACATCCTCAAAATTCATTTATCTAAATACAATTACAAATACAAATACGTCGAGCAAAATAAGAAGCTAAAACAATATATTTGCCACCAGTGTAAATATGTTTTTACGTCAATGCAGACTCAATATTTATAAATTAACGGACTGTAGTGAAATATTGTTGTGCCACTACTTAATACATGCAAATAGTTATTGTATTGAGTTGCAGAAGTCTCATTTTCTTTTATATTACAAAAAAAAAATGTTTGTACTTACCTTCATTCAAAGACAAACCATAGGATATTTCAATCTCATGCAGCAGATCCGAGCAACGTTTTGCCAATAGATTTGCAGTGTTTGCAAAACATTGCGCACGAATTTTGAAGATCTTTTTTTGCAACAATTTTTTGGACACCTCAGCAGAAATCGCCACTTTGTAGTCGGAGCGCAATAACTCGAGCATCAGGGCGAGGATTCGGTCTGGGGCTTCCAATGGAGTAAAACCGAACCAGCATATCAATTGCCTTAGCAGTCGCATCGGATTAAAGCTGATTTTGTCCTTATAAACAATACAACGTATGAAACTTGTCTCAACTTGTTCAAATGCGCGCATGCGTATTTCTGCCGATTCATTTGTCAAATTCGCCAGTTGTTTGTCTCCCAGTGAAAACACATTTTTCGATAATTTTGACATTCTTAATCTGCTGTATCAGTAGCTAACTCGAACAGTTTAAATAGTTAGAACAGTCCTGCTTAATTGGTTTTAATTTTTGTCCTTTTTTTTACGCACAAGCCGTTTCATGCACGTCAGAAAAAATGTGAAAGAAGCGTCAGTTTTTGTGCTAGCTTTTGAAGCCAGCATTTATTTTTTGACGCCGCGTCGGTTGCCGTTAGTCAGCGCAGTTATTTTAAAATATCGCTCATTATTGCGTTAATGTTACGCAATACGTAACGATCTGTAACCAGACAGACAATTAAAAGAAAACGTAAGGCATTTTGCTTAAGAAATATACCGAATAAAATGTAATTCTTATTTGTAAATAATAAGTATATACCTAATCAGATATACACAGATATAAAACATATAATTAGCAGTTTTTAATGTTTAAAAAAGCTTTGATTTATTTATCAACATTTTAGTGGGGACAATTGACTTCCCAGGGATAGTTACAGGAATTAGTGGTAATATCGAAGTAGAGCCCTTCTACGCATTTGAAATTGTATCGGATGCCCCACACGCACTGATAAAACTTATTGCAGTCGTTTTCGTGCAGGAAGTAACCATCCGTGGAGCAATTCCCGTTAGATCCACCGCCACCATTACCACCACTGTTTCCTGGACTTGGGGTAGGTTTTGGAGTATAAGGTGGGCCGCCACCACCGCCCACATTTACTCCCACGCCACGATTCATTGCCTTCAACAGGGGATAGGTTTCACCGCAGTGCCCGCGGAAGTCATCGGTCTCAATGGACCATGTCATAGCACCACCCAAATTCCTCGACTGCACAAGCTTCATCTTGAGCTCAATACTCTGGACGTTGTCATAGCTAATCCATTGATTTCCTTGGAAAGCATAGGGCGATTGGCTTTGGGCATCAAATACAGTCTTCCAGTTATTTTGACATATTTCATTGTAGCCCATGAATCCATTTTGACGGGTAAATGGGCCAGCCGTACCAGGTCCAATGCTAGCGGCGCCGGGACGATTCTGCGAACTATCCGCCATCTGGTAGCTGTGACCATAGAATCCAATACCAAGAATGAGTTTCTCAGCCGGGGCGCCTAAGTAAAAAATCATGAGTATATATTCAAAATCGAGTATTGAAATCATGTACCTTGCTGTAGCCAATAGTCGATGGACGCTTCCACCTCAGGCAACGGGGCATTGAAGCCCAGATAGCCATCTAGGGACATATGGAAGTCATAGGTCATCACATTTATGAATGACAAATGTTGCGAAATTGCAGGAATATCGTACGATTGTTGGGCACAAGCCTTGGAAGCTCCCACAGCGATGCTTAACTCCAAGCCATAAGGATCAAATCTAAAACACATTAATTACAAGCGTTGTTAAAAAAAGGATTTCGTTCTCTTCTCTAGTTTAGCTTTGAGTAAATTTGAACTCGTTTTAGGTAAAATCTTCTCAATAACTTATCGGATGATTACTTACGCTTGCTTAATTTCCTTCAAGAGCGTCACAAAGTTGACTTTATCTGCGGCAGCGCCACCGCGTTGTGCAGGATATTCCCAATCCAAGTCCAGCCCATCGAAGCCATGTTGTTTAATGAAGGCTAATGTGGTGGAAACAAATGTGGCCCGCTTTCCTGGATCAGCCGCTATTGCCGAGTATTTGGTGGAGCCCTCATTCCAACCACCCACAACAGCCACCACTTTTAGATTGGGATTCCGCTGCTTCAGTGCAATCGTTTTACTTATAAAGCCTGCCAAAGAGTATTTGGGATTTCTTATATAACTGACTGCTTGCTGTGCTTACTTACCCAAGCCATCGTCCATATCCAGCCAGGTGTCCAGCGACTTGAATTCACCGGAATCGCTGATCCCAAAGAAGGTATAACTAACGTGGGTGCACAAGAATGGATCAATGTTGGAGGGTTCAAATTTACCTTCGCCCGGGCGATAGTTGGCCCAGGTGCCCCAGTAACAGTTGATTAACTCTGCAAGTAATTGCAATTATTACTCATCGTTTTATCATAACATCTTATCTCTATATCTTTTATCTTATATCTAATGCGTACTTACTTTTACTGGAGACCTGCCCGGGAAGACCCATGCAAGCCAATATTAATACCAGACAAGCGAATGTTAGCTTCATGTTTATTGTATTGCATTTGGATTCATAATGCCTGCTGCTTTTATAGGTCGGATTCTCTTACTTATCAGCAACGATGGTGACTATAAGCTGCTTTGATAAAGCTTAACAAATAACATTGTTCTCACATATTGCATCTGCTCCATAATAAAAAACCATGTCGTCATATTTTAAATACAAATATATCCGCTGATTAATAACACATTCCATATTTATGAATTATACATAAATAGCCACATAAATAAAGTTCATAACCCACCTATTTACATTTGACCGGAATTCCAATCAGTTTCCTTGACCACTTGAGTTTAATCTGGAGACATATCACCCCCTGACAATATCTGGCACTTTTATAACATCATTTGATTGACTGACTGAATAATCCAGCACTTAAGAAAATCGGTACTGTAACTGTAACTTATTATTTGTCACTGGTAAACAAATTTAAAAATGTTTAAGTACTAGTCAACAAACCTAAATATAACCTTTACTTATCAATACAATAAATTACACTACAAATCGATTCAATTAAGATTAAAATTAAGCAAACAAAAAACTGCTGCCTTTTTTTTCTGTGATTTGTTTGAATTAAAATTGTAAATTAGGCAGACAATGCATAGGGTCGTCAAACTGGCTATAAACAACTGCTGTAATTTATCTCTGTGATCAGGACGTACGATCCTTTCGCTTCGGGTTACGGAAATTGCTACCCGTAGGCAAAGCATTTATCATTTTGCAGGGGCCTCGTGTCGAGCAGCAAGCGAAGTTCCTTATTACCAGGTACGGACTTTCTCTAGTAGGTCCTAAAGTTCTATAAATGTATTTATATAAATCTATAAATAGCAGAAGTATTGCCAGCGGACCGCGCTGTTTATTAAATGTGTCCGATGACAGCAACAACACTTTATCCTTGTCTTTTCGGTACAATCTGGCACGCTATTTTCAGATATTATAGGCATAGGTTACAACCCTGTCCAAAGTTTGGTAACTTGACCATTACCCAAAAAAAAGTATGGTGTAATTCTAAAATAGGGTATTATTGTATTGACATACATAATTCTTTATCGACGGTTTCAAAGATAGATTTAATTGAATTGATTAGATTTATTTCCCATGAATTAAGCTTTTTATCAGTTTGATGACTGTTCACTTTTAAGTGATATTTTAAAAACTCGTGCGACAAACTTTTTTTTATATATGTTAATATGTCACAGATAACCAGCAGCAGGTTTTTACCTTAATAAGAAAGGCTATAGAGTATAAAAATATGAATTTTTTTTTTTAAATATATTTTGAAATAATGTTGAATTTTAATAAAACTGTATATTTCAATTAGCTTTTATATAAATAAAGAATATTTTATGAATCTTTCAATGCCATTCATTTTTTTATTGTCGTTTTGTAATAATTATTAAAAACACTCAAAAATATATTTCGCTGAATTTTACCAACGCAACTTTCTGTTGACGGTCTTTAGGAGTGGGTAGGACTCTCCGCATATGCCACGGAAATCATCGGTCTCAATTGACCACATCATGGCACCAGCCAAGTTCTTCCTAAGAGCGAAATCCATTTTCCACTGCACACTGAGCACGTTGTCATAGCTAACCCATTGATCTCCGGAGTAGGCATAGGGAGCTGCATTGTTCTGATCGAAGACCGAATGCCAATTGTTCTGGCATATCTCATTGTATCCCAAGTAGCCACCATCGCCTGTGTACATGCCTGCACGGCCAACACCTCGGCATGGAGCACCAGGATAATTCTGGGACGCATCCGTTAGCTGGAAGGAGCGTCCATAACTGCCCACGCCAAGCACAAGCTTATTAGCGGGTGCACCTACGAAACAGATAGTCAGAATAAATCGGATGTAAGTTGGATAAATATCTACCATTGTTCAGCCAGTAGTTGATGGAGTTCTCGACGGCCCATTGTGGGGCATTGAAACCAGTGCGCCCATCTGAGGCCATGGCAAAGTCATAGGTCATAACGTTAATAAAGTTGACTTGTTTGGCAATGTTGGCTATCTCGTAGGAAGAGGCAGCTATCGACTCTCCAGCACCTACAGCAATGCCCAGCTCGTAGCCATAAGGAGCAAAACTGTAAATAAAATTATTTCATTAAATGCTCATCGATATTGCTCTGCCAAATTGTTATCGATAATTTATTTTTATCGAGGTTACTGAAACAAATAAGAGGATTGATACATACGCTTCCTTGATTTCGCGCAGTAGGGTGACAAAGTTGGAACGATCCTCCCATTTGCCGCCGCGTTGATTGGGGTACTCCCAGTCCAGATCCAAACCATCGAAGCCATTGTTACGCAACAGGGTCAAAGCAGAGTTGATAAAGTTGCGACGTTTATTCCAGTCACCGGACATAGCGGAATACTTGGCGGACCCCTCGTTCCAGCCACCAACAACAGCGAGCACCTTAAGTTTGGGATTCTTCTGCTTCAGACCAACGGCCTGACGGATGAAGCCCAAATCATAGTCTAGCCACGAATCCAACGTATGAATATCCCCATTATTGTTAATTCCAAAGAAGGAATAGCTCAGATGGGTGCACAAATTAGCATCGATATTGGACACATCGAATTTTCCATTGCCAGTTCGATAATTGGCCCACGTACCCCAATAGCAGTTGACGATGCCTTAAAGGGGATTATATTAACTTCTATAGTTTTCCAACAATTGGTACACTTACGCTCTCCACTGATCAGAGCACTCAGTCCGAAAATAACGAGCAGTGCTAACAGCCTTGCCATTTCTAAGATATTTTGAAACTATTTACCTCTCAGCTGGGTGCCACGGCTTTTATATAGTTATCCTTATCTCTCGGCGGATGCGCGTGCTCTTATTTTTATGGTCTCTCATTTAAAGTGTCATGATTTTAATACGATGATTTAATTTTGTGTATATTTACTAGCCACTTTAATCTTATCAATTAGAAAGAGTTCAATAAAATTATCAATAATATGCATACCTATTAATCGAATAAATTCCGTTTTGAATTATTTATGCTTTTATAATTTGCTACCAAAGTTCATCAAACATTTAAAAGTAGAATAAGTTGTTTTTAAAAAATTCCATAGAAAATTCCATAGTCGTTTTCTTGGTATTAGTATACATGTATACATGGAGAATATTTTAAGATCTATTGAAAGCCTCTACAAATAATGCTTACAATTTTGTTATGAATTACCAGCTCAAATCTAGTTTCCAAACTTAAATGCAGTATTAATCTTGTGATTAGGCCATGATAAATAAATAATGCACTTCTGTGGAAAATCATATCAGTTCTGGTAGATATATGGCTGTTTTTTTAATCCAACTCTATGTGAAAAGAAATTTATTCCAAATGATATCCCACTTTTAAAAATCATATATAACAACTCTACAAATTTATAACATAAAATCTTAACACCCATAAGTAATAATACAATTTCCGATATCCTTAAACTTAAAGTTTATTAACATTTTAGATTAATTAAGCCAGAGTTACAATACAAAAGAAAATAATGCAAAATTAACTGCTTTTTGATTGCGAGATTCATTATCAACAATAAAAAAATAATTAATTTGACAAAAAACAAAAACTGTATATAAAATATATTCACATGCCAAGCATTTGAATTAACTAATGCATATATACATAGTATTGATTATTAAATAGATCTAGGACTCCTTTTACAGCAGCTCCTCGCCAGCATAGGAGATATAGACGCAGTAGGGACCACTACAAGGAAAGAAGAGAGCAGTTGCGTCGGCCTCATGGCCCACATTGTATTCAACGAACCCAGAAGAATTTCAGAATGTTTGGTGTTGCCACCTCGATCACAACTGGCTCCTGGCCATCCTACGTTTAATATATTTGATTAGATTTCCTTCTCATAAGGTAAACTTCTTATCAGTTTGGTGACTGTCGACTTTTGAGGCATATTTTAAGAACTCCTGCGAATAAATCTATTTTTATACCATAAACCGATTAAAAATGGGTAAGAAGGGTATAATGGTTTTGGGCCCAAGGCATGTAACAGCCAGATGGAAGCATATATATATTCTTGATCAGGAACATCTGTCTTAATGATCCGACGGATTTTAGAGACTAGAGGAGCTAAGAACTTGCTTGAAATTTGGAAGATAAGTTCTCGTGTGACCAGTGCAGATCAAGTTTGCTTTATTTTATCGATAGCTGGCTCCGTTTCTCGATTATTGATCATTTTCAATTTCCAATAGTAAGAAAAGTCATAATATTATATACAGAACCAATTTATTAACATATATTTTGCATATGCATATTATTGATCAACTGCTTAAATTTCATTAAGATTGGATAATAAACACCTAAGTTATAGATCAAAATATATTCCCATATTGATCTCCATTCTTTCCGAAGCCTCAAGCAATTTCTGTGTGCATAAATAGGCGAAGCGCATGTGTGAGAAAGAGATGGCATGCGAGCGTAAATTTTTTTTGTGCATATTCCCCCCTTTACGTACGATTATGATTATGTATGTATTTATGTTTGTATGTATACGTGTTTCTAGCCCGTTAATTAGGGATTGGTTCGGTCTTATGAATAAAAACATGCGCAGCATTCTTTTCATTTTTACTTTTGAGTGCTTGCTATAAAAAATTACTTTGCCTCACTCGACTACAGCATTCTTACTTGTCATATTTGTTAATATGTCATAGAAAAAACCAGCAGCAGGTTTTTATCTTAATATGAAAGACTATAGAGTATAAAAATATGATTTGTTTTTTAAATATATTTTGAAATAATGTTAAATTTTAATAAAACTATATATTTCAATTAGCCTTTATATAAATAAAGAATATTTTATTAATCCTTTAATGCCATTCATTTTTTTATTGTCGTTTTGTAATAATTTTTCTAAAACACTCAAAAATATATTTCGCTGAAATTTACCAACGCAACTTTCTGTTGACGGTCTTTAGGAGTGGGTAGGACTCTCCGCAGATGCCGCGGAAATCATCGGTCTCAATGGACCACATCATGGCACCGGCCAAGTTCTTCCTAAGAGCGAAATCCATTTTCCACTGCACACTGAGCACGTTGTCATAGCTAACCCATTGATCTCCGGAGTAGGCATAGGGAGCTGCATTGTTCTGATCGAAGACCGAATGCCAATTGTTCTGGCATATCTCATTGTAACCTAAATAGCCACCATCGCCTGTGTACATGCCTGCACGGCCAACACCTCGGCATGGAGCACCTGGATAATTCTGGGACGCATCCGTTAGCTGGAAGGAGCGTCCATAACTGCCCACGCCAAGCACAAGCTTATTAGCGGGTGCACCTACGAAACAGATAGTCAGAATAAATCGGATGTAAGTTGGATAAATATCTACCATTGTTCAGCCAGTAGTTGATGGAGTTCTCGACGGCCCATTGTGGGGCATTGAAACCAGTGCGCCCATCTGAGGCCATGGCAAAGTCATAGGTCATAACGTTAATAAAGTTGACTTGTTTGGCAATGTTGGCTATCTCGTAGGAAGAGGCAGCTATCGACTCTCCAGCACCTACAGCAATGCCCAGCTCGTAGCCATAAGGAGCAAAACTGTAAATAAAATTATTTCATTAAATGCTCATCGATATTGCTCTGCCAAATTGTTGTCGATAATTGGTTTTTATCGATGTTACTGAATCGAATAAGAGGATCGATACATACGCTTCCTTGATTTCGCGCAGTAGGGTGACAAAGTTGGAACGATCCTCCCATTTGCCGCCGCGTTGATTGGGGTACTCCCAGTCCAGATCCAAGCCATCGAAGCCATTATTACGCAACAGGGTCAAAGCAGAGTTGATAAAGTTGCGACGTTTATTCCAGTCACCGGACATAGCGGAGTACTTGGTGGATCCCTCGTTCCAGCCACCAACGACAGCGAGCACCTTAAGTTTGGGATTCTTCTGCTTCAGACCAACGGCCTGACGGATGAAGCCCAAATCGTAGTCTAGCCACGAGTCCAACGTATGAATATCCCCATTATTGTTAATTCCAAAGAAGGAATAGCTCAGATGGGTGCACAAATTAGCATCGATATTGGACACATCGAATTTTCCATTGCCAGTTCGATAATTGGCCCACGTACCCCAATAGCAGTTGACGATGCCTTAAAGAGGATTATATTAACTTCTATAGTTTTCCAACAATTGGTACACTTACGCTCTCCACTGATCAGAGCACTCAGTCCGAAAATAACGAGCAGGGCTAACAGCTTTGCCATTTCTAAGATATTTTGAAACTATTTACCTCTCAGCTGGGTGCCACGGCTTTTATATAGTTATCCTTATCTCTCGGCGGATGCACGTGCTCTTATTTTTATGGTCTCTCATTTAAAGTGTCATGATTTTAATACGATGATTTAATTTTGTGAATATTTACTAGCCACTTTAATCTTATCAATTAGAAAGAGTTCAATAAAATTATCAATAATATGCATACGTATTAATCGAATAAATTCCGTTTTGAATTATTTATGTTTTTATAATTTGCTACCAAAGTTCATCAAACATTTAAAAGTAGAATCAGTTGTTTTTAAAAAAATTCCATAGAAAATTCCATAGTCGTTTTCTTGGTATTAGTATACATGTATACATGGAGAATATTTTAAGATATATTGAAAGCCTCTACAAATAATGCTTACAATTTTGTTATAAATTACCAGCTCAAATCTAGTTTCCAAACTTAAATGCAGTGTTAATCTTGAGATTAGGCCATGATAAATAAATAATGCACTTCTGTGGAAAATGGTATCAGTTCTGGTAGATATATGGCTTTTTTTTAATCCAACTCTATGTGACAAGAAACTTATTCAAAATGATATATCAATTTTTAAAATCATATGTAACAACTCTACAAATATATAACATAAAATCTTAACACCCATAAGTAATAATGCAATTTCCGTTATCCTTAAACTTAAAGTTTATTAACATGTCAGATTATTAAGCCAAAATTACAATACAAAAGAAAAAATTCAAATTAACTGCTTTTCGATTGCGAGATTCATTATCAACAATAAGAAAATAATTCAGTTGACGAAACATATAAAAATATATATAAAATATATTCACATGCCCAAGCATTCAAATTATCGATTATTTTGCATATTTAAAAAATTTTCAGTGCGTGCTCTCCAAAGCATCTAAGATGCATAGTTTTGACAATAAAATACATTTGGGACTGGATCTCTGATGCATTACTTAGTTGGAGACATAGATTTCGAACTCCTTGTAGGCTAGCTCCTCGCCAGCATAGGGGATATAGACGCAGCCGTGGGATGGCTGAACCTTGCCCACTGTCACGGTGCCATCGTGGGTTGCACGGCCAATGAACAAAGGTTCGCCCTCGGAGGTCTCACCAGCGGGCACAGCAGTGGGTGGAATGTTACCAGCCTCAACCGGCACCCAGTGACCGCCACCGGCGCAGAGGACTTCGTATTCACTGTGACCATGTTCACCGCCTCCCCAGGCAATGTAGGTGACGCCGTGCGATGGATGCAGCTTGCCGGGAATAAGATCACCCTCATGCCGAGCACGGGCGATATACAGCTGCTCGCTACTATCGAAGCCACCCTGCATGGCATTTGGTGGCACCTCTCCATTGGCGGCAGCCACCCAGCAACCGGGACCACCGGAAGGTACGGGTGCCGAGAAGCCCATTGCTGGCGCCGAGGGTGCCGCATCTGTGAACAAGGTAAGGTTTGAGTGAATTATTTATACTTCAAAATATGAATATATGCTTACCATCTAGCAGCCAGGTGCCAGCTGCACCCCAGCCCGTGCAGATGCCCACATAGTTAACGGGGAACAGGAAGCCAGCATCGTAGGAGAGGAAGGCAGCTGCATCGCCCTCACGGCCCACGGTGATGACATTGTCATACCAACGTATCCAGAAGCCACGGAACTCGCCGGCACTCAGAATGTCAGGTGTTGGCACCTCGACCACATCTGGCTTTTGGCCATCCTTGCGAATGACAGACTTGCTATTCTCCCATCCACCCAGGAAGATTTCGAAAATGGGTGGAGTTCCTTGGGGGGCCGAGGTGAGCGCAATATGGGCATCCTTTGCTGAGCGGACCTTGAAAGAGAAGACACCACCGTTGGCCGGAAAGAACTGATATTCCAACTTATCGGGGGTGTTGATTTCTAAAAAAAAAAACCAATAATAATTTCATTAAAACATTGCTTAATAAATTATAAATTAATTTGAATATGCAAACTAGATAAAAATTTTATATATTTTGTTGATGAGACATTTCCCAAAGTATATGTTATTGGGTTTGGTTTTTTATAGAAATACAACGCATTTGGATCGCATGATGTCATTCAAATAGACGCTATAGGCCAAACGCTTAGTCATTCAACGTTAAGAGTGCCACTTGGAGCCCAGCTCCACATTGAGCTAAGCTTTACTCAGTGACATAAACATAGATACATACATGTGTTTGTATGTTTGTATCTATTTCTCACTCAATTAACAAGTAGAATATATTCTTAGTGTGTTCTCTGTGAGACATTAGCTATATGTATGTGAATATTTAGATATATCTGCATAATTATATATAAAAGCTGTCGACATTCGAAGCTATGTTCATCTCACTAAAAAAAAAAACAGATGTTTCCGATTCGCAAATGAAAAATGTTTGCTGAAATTTCGCAGCGACTGTTTTCGCGAATGACATCATTTTGATACACCCGAGGTCAAGTTTTGTAGACAAGCATTGCTTCTTATTGATTATTGTCAAAGTTCAAAGTGGAGATAAGAAATTCAATTACTTATTTTATTGAATGACTTAGCAATGCTGTTTTTTGATAGACATTACAAAGAAGAAGCACTTTTAATTAGCTCTATATATTAATTAGAATAAATATTTTCAAAAGGAAAGGTGAGGTAAGCCACAGAAATATAAAGTTATGTGTTTTCAGCTTCAATTAGATATATTATTCCGTAATTTGTTTGCACTAAAAAACATCTTGTGCATAATTATTGTCATTTGACTCCATGATCTGTTTACAATATATTTTATTTTTGTTTTATTTTTTGTGTTAATATTGAACAGTTTTAGTAAACAAAATCTATAGCCAAAGTATAAAAAAAACGGTGACCACAAATTACTTTTATGCATTTCTTGGATGCCGGCCAAAAATAACTAGCCCAATTGCAAAGGAAAGTGGGAGAGGGAGAAGGAGAGAAGAAGGGAGAACGCTGTCGTTGCCGGGCTTGGCACTATAAAGCTTGAGGTCAATCAATTATTCCATTTAAATAATATCCAATGGAAAACACACAAATAAAAACAACAACTATAAAGTAGCACTCACGACTCACCGATTGGCATGATGGCTTATTTTTTGTTTATACTCAACGTTTGTCGGCGGACTGATTCATACTGACGACGAGAATTTTCTCTTGCCAAGTCAACACCTGCTACGCTGCAAAAGAGAATAATAGCACGAAAAAGCTCTGAGAGAGCTGTCGAGCTCGAGAGTTTTGTTTGCTTGTCGGAATACAGTATCATTAATGTGTTTGTGCGAATGTGTTTCAGATCGCAACGGCCGGTGGGATGGAGAAAGTGATCATTGTTGTTGTTCACTGAATGCTAGTCAGTCAGTCAGTCAGACTGTACCAAATAACATGCAAACGCTCATTTTATAACCTCTGAAATTTCACAGTTAATGCTTCAAGTTAGGGTAACCGCAAAATATACTATGGTTATGTTGTACAATTTGTAACATAAGTTTAGAGTTCATAAGGAAAAAGTTAATGCACTTTAGATTTTAAACTAAATAACAAAATAACACTTAGTATATTAGGAGATTGATGTTAAAGGAATAATAGCTGTTCTCATCTTTTATAATTATGCCAAATTATTTACCACATGGTCGATGTGGTAATTCATTTTCTCTAACTGACGGTATTGGCTGCTTTTTAAACTTGTTTGTCCATTAGGTTAATTCCTATCATGAGGTGTTTATTTACATTTAAATATTATGTGTGATCTACACAAGGTTTAATTAGCATAGCCCTAAACTAGCCGACTAGGCTGCAGAACACAAATAAACACAAACCAACAAATGAATTTTAATTGTTCAATATGTAACATGTCAGTTGAGAAATTTAATTGCTTGAAGTTAGGGTAGATTGCATTATTCATAAGCTGAGCAGTTACAAATCAAGCACATCAATGGTTAACATACTCAACAAAACAGACAAAAAGCTCTTGCATCTGCTTAGCTTTTTTGCTTTTGAATTGCAACCGTTTTAAATAAACTGATGCCGTCATTTGATGTGTTTATTATAATATTTGTCATTCAAGTAATCTGATCAAACGAACACAAAAAATAACGTCATGGAATGGCTTGAAACTGTTAGCTTAAATAAATAAAATAAAATAAAAATAAATACTACTCTAAAATAACATAAATTAATTAATTAAAATAAAATATTCTATGTTAAACATATTTATATTTTTTTTTATGAATCTGATATAAGAAGATGATAAAACTTTAAAGCATAACTTTAGGCTGATCAATCAAATATGTTTAAATTTTTAGAACATCTGCCATCATTTTTTAGATAAGCTTAGAAAACAATCATTATTTGTAATTTTAATTTCAATTCAAACAGATGCTTTAAGTAAACTAATTATGAATACAATAGATTACGTAGAATACGTAGAATACGTAGAATAATGTTCAATATTGAAAATAATAAATAAGAAAAACTGGCCACCCTAGACCAAAGCCCTCTTCCTCCTTTTCTTTCATGTTTATCACTTTTTCGATTTCTCATCTGGTCTTAGATTTTGCTTTGCTTTATTGCTTTGCTTTGCGCATGCGTTTAAGTTGTGTTATATTTAGTTTTTTTATATTAAAATAATTACGTACAATAATAGTTATCAGTGAATTTTTCATTGCAAAGAAAACTGAATGCATATTCAGCTTATTTACGGTGGAATATTTAAATGTGCAACGCATTCAAATAAACAAGCCCCTTAAAATACCACATAAAAATACTTCAACTAGCCAATTAAACTTTTGCACGAGAGTAAACAAGTTGATTAAGTTTTATTTTTTTCAACATATGGCGCTAAAAATTTATTGAATCTGGTTTTATTTGCATCAAATTTATTCCCAATACCATATACAAAGTATACCTATATACAAAGTATCATAAGCGTTATTATATGCTCCTCTCAACAGTTCATATACAAACTCATGTATACAGAGATACAAATGAACTCGAATCGATGATCATAAAACAACTTAAGGAATGCAGTACCTTGGGACCAGTTGAATTTACTTTGTGTATTCTGGAATAGTAAATAACTAACAAAATAAATGTATACTATTTAATTAAGATTTCCGTTATGGATTTGCACATTTTATCATGAAATTGCGCCATGTTTGAATGAGCTCACACAATTTACGTTGATTTAATTCTCCTTCTTCTTCTATCTCACTGACGCAACCTGGTGGCCTAACAAGCCACCAGACGAGGCCCCAACCGACCAATCCATCCATCCCACTTGTTGCCGAATAATTGCTTAATGCTCAATGCTATTGTGCTTTATACTCAATTGAGATAAAAGTGAATACTTTTGTTTAGAAGTAAAATTTAACCATTATCACAATAAACGCGAGTAAAAATTTTACTTTATTTCCTTTACACCTAGGAAAAAAATTACAATTCGATTCAAAACGTGCTTTTAAAAAATCAGTGTTTTTTCTATTGACTATATAAATATATATATATATTTTGTTTTTTGGTGTTTCTAATATATTATATTTTAAACTCAGTCTTTTTTAAATACAAATACAAATATATCATACGCTATTATGATATTTATAAGCAATTTAAATACATATATACAAATAAATGTATTAGTATACTCAGCATACGACGACGAGCCCCTCTCTCACACACACAAGCGAACACACAACAAGCGAACACACAACAAGCGAACACACACACAAGCGAACGCACACACACTCAAATGCACTTTGCACGCAGCAGAAACTTGTTTTTATCGCATAACTGTGGTTCGGACATTTAAAAAATTGCGATAATTTGGCAACTCATTATAATGTAATCTTTTGACTCATTGCGTCACGTTCAATGCGACACATTTGTAGTATTTAACCGAGAATAAATCGCTTGAACATTCCCTTAAATGTCATGTCCGAAGGTCATTGTCATTCCATTCGGTATTCAAGCGTGCTTTAATTAACTAATATTGCTTGCTATTTTCACTCATTGTTGAGAAAAAACTCGAGTTTTCGAACCGGTTCGCTTTCAATGGCCGTCTGTCAATACAGAGAAACCGACAGCAACAGTTGGCAAGGGCACCTTGAAACCGATCCAACCCAAATGTTTATCACAACTGAATACATATGTATATAAGTAAATATATATACTTCATATATATTGTGTTTACCAGAGTGTTTAACAAAAATTGTCATATGGCTAAACATTTTGTTTGGACGAACAAATGCGGCAGGCACTCTGCCATCAACACGCCACATTTCAAGTGTTGCTGCAAATTGCATCAGCAGAGGCCAAAAACGTCATTCGTTTTGATTGTTAGGGAAAAGTTAGGGAGAGGAATGTCCATGGATATGTTAAGAGAACTGTCGATTACCGGCTACATGCGGAGTTTTCCACGCATGACGCATTAACTCTCTCATCTCTGCTCTCAGCTTTCGTTAACACTCATGCGCATGTAGTATATTCAGTTTGCCGCACATATTTATGCACATATGCGTTGTTTCTGACATTATCAATTTAGTTAGAAAAAAACGTGTTTATTAAAAGCCGATTAGTTTTACTATTTATTTATCAATCATATACAATAGCTTATCAAATACACTTACAGTTAAGTTAAATATTGGCTACAGGGCATGTGCAAGTCGGGAATCACAGTTTGGCTACAAAGTTCATTATTGCTTTTTATCATAACAACCGTCATCATTCGTTGCGTTCTTTTTGTTTTTCGCTCTCCATCGCTCTCTTCGCTCTTTGGCTCGGCAACAGCTGGCGTTGCCCCAAAAGCGTGCAAACTTAGATATGCAGAAACAGCTTGTGTGTGTGTAAGTGCTAATCACGAGAGCGGCAAAAACTATTTATTTACGTGAGGGCAACTTTGCGATCGTCGTTAGTCAATGTGGTAGCCTTTATCCAAGTGGTCGCACGCGCTTCGTTCGCTCAGACGATAAAAATTGAACGAAAATAATTTTGTTTCATGTGATAAAAGCAAAACAAACAACATACACGTTTTAGTGTAATTACAGTTCTCAAGTTCTCAAACAAAACACATAAAGCAATCAATACGATTACAAATTTTAGACGCGTGGCGTTAAAATTCAAGAACGACAAAATTTTACAAATCAAAACTCAAATTCGAGAGGAAGCCAACTAATTCAAACATATAAAATGAATTCCAACTGGTAAGTTTTACTGTTTTATTTTCGTCTTCTCGTTATCGAATATGGTGCGAAATTGCATTTGCATTTGCACAAATTAGTTGCATAATTTGCGTTTTTCAAATCAAGAAAAAAAGACAGACAAAAAGTCAGACAGTCTGTCTGCCTGTTAGTGTTAGGAGGTGCTTTCACTTTCAACCCCGAAAAGCTTAACAACCGCTATGCGTAAAGTGTGTATAAATGTATATATATATATATGTGTGTGTGTTTGTGTGTGCAAGCAGTTGTGTTATAAATACTCTGTGTTTTTTCGTTTATTTTTCTATGTTTGCGATTTTGTCTCGTGGCTATCCAACTATTCTCTCTTTCGCACTCGCGACACATTCAAAAATGTTGTTGTTGTTGCCAGTTTGTTTATCTTATTTCCTCAAGTTCCACACAGACGGTATATTATCAGAAATCAGATCTCAGTTCTCAGTCTGAAGAGAAGTCTGGAACGACATATTTATTGCTGCACTTTGTTTTTATCCCGAAGATATTCCTCTTAAAAAGTATTTTTTAAATATTTAAATTAATAGATTTTTAAATTTGTATTTTATTGTTACAAAACCAAATTGTGACACTTTCAGTTGCTTCTGAGTTATTTACCAAAATCGAGAACAAAATCAACTTTAGCAGACACGTCAGTTTTTTAGACGTGACTAAATATAACTGCTTAAACCGCAACAATCATTAAAAAAAAATGAAGCATAACAACAAATTATTAAGCAATTCAACACGTGTTGCAGTACAAGGCCTATAAATAATTTTATACTTTAGAGACTTTGTAGTTGCTATACTTTATTACCCATTATGGTAAAAAAGGGTGAGCATATTTGGCCAGTATCAATATCAAGTCAATAATGTAAATCTTATACTACTAAATACTTTCCTCAATGATCGCGCTATTTCCCACGAGTAAAACGAAAGATTTCAATTATCACTCACTCTATTCCGATTTTTGACTCTATTCATCACATTTGCTGATAAATATTTGTTGTAATTCAGTGATAATACATAGATTAGGCTTACCCTTGAAAGTCATTATTTTTTTACTTAAAATTTAAGTGGAGTAGCTTTAAGAGTGTTTTAATTAACTGATAATTTTTGCATATCTTCACAAATTGTCGGTTAATAAACATAAACCACAATGTGTGTAAGACTCGCAATATGTTCGAATATCCTACAATTGTAGCTGCCATCAGTCTAGACCTACCAGTTGCTCTGACGGGGCGATGGCAATTCCCTTGCCAGACATTACTGGCACTAAGCACCTAAACGAACATATCTGGCAACATCTTGTAGAATAAATTAAAATGGCGAGACATAATTTCGTAAACAAAATGGGTACTATTATTTTTAATATTTTATAACGCCAAAATTACATGCTTAACATAAATGCAGATAAATTGACTGCGAATGGTCTACAGTTAATATTAATCTGCTCAATAATGACCAGTCTTAAAACCAATGTCAGTTTGGTTTTTGGCATTTAATGAATAAAGCAATCGACAACAACACCAGTCTGCATACATCAATCTTAAGTCAGTTTTTCAGTATTTTTTCAGCAAGCACAGGCGACAGAAATTGCACTCAAATCATTTTCATTTTCGTTCTACGATAAAAGTAAAACAAATACAACACTTGTCAAAGTGATCAAACTATTAGTTTTTCAACAAACAAATGTCAAGTTGCGAAAACAATAGTGTTCAAAACAATAAAAAAAAATGTTCGTGTTAAATTTCCAGAGGAAGGCAAATATTTACAACATATTAAATGAATTCCAACAGGTTAGTTTTATTGTTGTTCGCTATAGTGCGAAATTGCACTTGCATTTGCAACTGCACAATTTAGTTGCATAATTGTTTTAAAAAAAAAGAGAAACTAAAGTATAGAAATTTGAAAAATAACAAGAAAAGCAACTATTAAAGTAAAACAAAAATATAAAATATACTTTACCAAATTAAGGTTAAAAGTAGATTTATCCAAATTATTTGAGCACAATTAATTTTTGTTGACAACTTTACAAATGTAAACAAAAATATTGCAGTTGAAATTTCTGTTGCATTTCAAATTGTTAGCTCTGTGCTTTATTTTTAGTATTTTGTTATTGGCATTAAAATTATCATGGGTTATGCAGTTCAATTTTACATTCTACAAATTTATCGTATGTACAGTATATTATATAGACTATAGCACATATATTCGTGCCAATGAACTTATTAAACAACAGTCTCAGTACTTACCATCTGTAAGCGGAATCTGCCAACAAATTAACGAGCCAATTGATATATTTTTAATGCAATTCTAAAATTACTTCGAGCGGTAAGGGAAACTTTTGGCCAGATGCGTGATTTTGTGAATGTTTTGCTCAACAGCTGACCAGTTTGTCGATTTAACTTAATTAAATTAATTTATTTTTGGTCAATTTGTTGACAATACGTTGGGAACCCTTTGGATGACAGTTTCTCACCATTCCCGTTTGCGAATATGAATTTATCACACTTAGTTATCTGTACAATACGATGAAAGTTCATATCAATTATTAGCAACAGAATTCTAAAATATTAAGGTAAACAGTTAACATGACTCACTTGAAAAGTCGAAACCCTTATCACAATAACTGTTGCAGCCATATCAGTAGCAGTAGTGGAATTTGACTTCTGTAAAAGTTGCACTTTAACTGATTAAGGTTTTCAAAGAAAAGCAAAAGCAATTCTTTATTTAGCTTTTTTAAATTATCTATCAACATCTTGCCAAAGAAATTTGATTGGTATTTCTCTAGTTCCACATGTATGCTTCTAATATTTACCAAAAATATTTGGTAAGTGCTTTCATATTTTCATAGTATTCTTTGTCATCACATTTCTGATTTCTTTTTCAGAATGAAGATAAAAAAACATTCTGCAATGACCATAATAAATGAGAACACAAAATGAGCTTAAGTTGAAGGAAAGCTCAGACGATCTGCTGGTAGTTGAAACTTTTAAGGTCGAATGTCTATCAGAGTATAAAGATTAATAGGTTTAGTTATAGAAATGAGTTCTTGTCAATTGCAGACGGAGACTCCATATCTGTCTATAAATCGTCGAAGTTACTTCAACATATTTCCTACCGCTGTAAGCTTAAAAATGGCTTTAAGCACAATTTGACTGGCTTTAAATTTCAGTTAAAATAAATCTCTGAGTATTATAATGACTTACCTTTATTTTAGAATCCGTCCAAACTCTCATTGAAGTTATTTTATTAAATCAGCTATTGTGTCAGTCTCAATGTCTCAAATGACATTATTTTTTTGCATTTTAAACTAAATTCAGTTGGCCAATAGCAAAAACTTGTTGCCTACTTTTAGGTGGCGTACAAAATTGGCATGCAGCTCAACAAAAGCTGATTGATATAAATGCGCTGAAGTCAGTTACAATTTAAAATTGCTAAAAAAAAAAGTTACTCTACAGAAAAATATAAATATTGTCAATCTAAGCAAATTCGGCTTATTTATTTTTTTAACATTTGGAATATTAACAAATTTATGGGTTACATTATAAGCATCTTGCAAAAGGATTAAATTAAGATAAAATGAACATAATTTAAACATTTAGCTTACCCAACACAGCTCCAATCTAAAGTGTGACCAGTACGAAAATATTGTTATTTTATATATTTATATTGAAGATAAAAGTATATTTTCCTAATAATTTTTTTTTTGTTGTAACCAGAACATTA
Source organism: Drosophila dives (assembly GCA_035042365.1). Classification (NCBI taxonomy): domain Eukaryota; kingdom Metazoa; phylum Arthropoda; class Insecta; order Diptera; family Drosophilidae; genus Drosophila; species Drosophila dives. The sequence goes on from JAWNLJ010000437.1 coordinate 1,375,899, forward strand.
TATTAATACGTAGAAATTTGATATATAAGCTAACTTTATTCATGCCTATGCACTTTCCATGTGATACTCAGCAGGTGTGCAATAAAAATCTTAATCACGACCTGCTCTTACAAACACTTGTAGAATTTTGCAGTTTCTGATTTTCTGTTCTGTGATTGGCCGACACTTTGGCGGTGTGTCCGTTACGTATACGTAATTTGAATTAGAACTCAAACATTAGAACGCAACAGGTTGTTGGCATTCTGATCACACGGCTTCTGTTTTGTATTCGTTGTTTTGTTTTTGTACTATATAGTATATATATACTATATATACTATATATTCGCACCTTAACTCGCTGGTTGACTATTCGTATAGACGGGGGCTTGACTAGCGAAATGTTAATTTGTATGTTTGTCGAACGGTTTCTGATTCTAAACATCTTAAACATTTATGTGTATACGTGTATACATATATATGTGTGTATTTATATACCTATGCACACATGGCACTTAAATAACACCCAGAGAAAATGTGTTTTTTCTAATTAACTATTTATTTTTATGTTTTTGAAATATATTTCTTAATAATATATACCTCTAAAAAATAAAACTATTATTTGAGAAAGTTATTTTTAAAAAGGTTTTTTAAATGCACATTGAACAAATAAAAATATTATTATACACACATAAAAGGAAATTTTCTGTTGGTAACAAATTAACTTTAACATAATTATAAAACGGTTCAAAAAGTTGATGATTTAGAAATGAGAGCCGAATTTGTCACAACTAATACTAAAATATAAATAAAACCTCTCAAAGCATTATAATCTGCTCAACAACTACTTTTGTCACTATCAGTTAACGATGCTCTTATCAAAATAAGCTAGGAACTTGAACTAGACAGCAATTCACTTTCAGTGAGACTCATCAGTCTCATCAATCTCAGCTCGTAAGCGATTCTTCATAATGAGTCTGCCCAAAATAAGGTTCCTATTCCAATTGGGGCATCTTCAATGCGAATTTTTGACCTTGGTCAAAAGAAATGTTGCAAGGGCAGCACAGGGGGTAAAAAGTGTCAGCTGGTTTAATAACAACAGGTAAGTGCCAGATATGCCAGGCAAGCAATAATCTAATCGCTGGCAATGCAATAAACTTTTGCTGATTTAACAAAAAAAAAAAAAAACATTCGCTCGAAATAAGTACCGCCAAACTGATTCTGACTGATAATGTTAAGTTTGTTTTTCTCCGCTAAGGGCACAAAAACAATGAGTTATTATCACATAGAAATACTTGTAGCACTATATTAAATCTATATATCGTTATTTGTACTCTCTTCAGAAGTTGTAATTAATCACAATGCTAAATCACTCTCAGTCGACTATGGACTTTATAACCAGAGATAAGCTCACTGACAAATATCTTTGCTACAAATTTTTTAACTTTATTATGCCGTAAATGCCATGAAATAGAGCAATTAATAATACAGGCCAAGAATAAGCCACATGGGAACTTCACTCACCGAAAAATGTTGCTTCTAAACCATCAGATTTTTATCGTTTTGTATTTAAAATTTCAAACTGAAAATTATTCTTAAACATTCTTAAATAGAAGTAGAAACTAGTTAAAAATTATAAATCAATTTTAATAGAATTTGAATAAAATTGAATAATAATTAACATAATAATACAATTTTTATGTTTTTTATTCACAACCTTAACATTCAAACAAAGATAAAAGTTGCGATTTTTTTTCAAAGTACTTTTTGGTCTCAATTTTTGTTTCTTATATTTTTTTCCAGTATATTAATATTCATTTTAAAATACGAGCTACAAAAATCGCTTGTTACAGCTGTGGTCGGCTAAATATTAATTTAATATGGATTAAAGCGAGTACAGAAGGGCAAACAACTGTCATTGGGAGACTGGGGTTGGTTTAAGAGCAAATCTTATTTAAATTATACTCAGCATTGGGTTTGCTGCCGCAGTATTGAAACTGCTGTCAAACGCAAAACATCGTGTCACGGTTCGTAATCAGATAAGAATTAAAAGCCAAGAAAACGACGAAGTAATCATGAAAAACATTAAAATAAATATAGACAGTAGTCACATGGCATATCTACATATATTGAGAATAAAGGCTTAGCAATCGTACTGAAAATCAGTGCACATAATAATGGAAAAAACCAAGTTGGAGTGCTTTGCAATCACAAGTGTTCATAATATCTGTGTGCAATCTCTGAAAAACAATTAAAGTTTCAACCACACACAGACCAATGCTCTCCGCTATTGTGCATAAATATTCGTGTATCTAATAACAAATTTAAATTTAATAATTGCAATTAACGCTTAGCCGCAGCCAAACAAAAGCCAACACTACAGCAAATTATCGACACAATTATAATTTTCCAAACGTAGTTGTTTCTAGTGTTTAGCACACTTTTTTCCAAGTTGTTTTTACTGTTATTAACAATTTCGAACGCTGCCAACAGGGTGTCTACTTTGAAGGCAAAAAATGCAACCACAAAACCCCAATTATTGACCACAACAAAAATAGTACGTTTATTATTGACACATAAATGTAAAAATTCTCCTTATGCAAGCGAGGGTCGTTCAATAGTTGTAAGAAAAACGCAAGCTTTTCAAAAAACATTTATTTTATAAATTCCATTATAAATATATATACAGACAAGACCTTCCCGACAGTTGGCTCCACATTGCCAAATTCCGATGCATTGTTTTTTTAATTGCTCAAAGAAACGTATTTAAAATATAAGTTTAAATACTTGGATTATGGTTATAGTATTTCATTGTTTTGACTATTGTATTTTGCTTCACACGTATAAAAATGTTTCTTTAATATGTCTTCTTTTTTTCTGATTTATTATCTATATTCAGTATAATTTCGATTTCATCGGCAGATTGCTTATTTATTTGTTTATTTAATACTTTGGTATTATCTGTTTTGGAGTAAGTCAAGTTGGTACCACATGGTGGCAATTGACCAAGTAGATTTGCAATTAAAGATTAAATTCATTGTCAAGTGCAGGATTTTTTTTCAAATAAACTTTCCGAAGTTAATCTTATCTTGTTTTCTTATAAAAATTGAAGGGTATTTTTCAAGAACATTACGAACTTATATAAAGAATTTAATCTTGACATGATTTCCAATTTCTTTTTTTCTTTTATGGGTTTTGTTTTTTCAAAACCAGTTAATTTACCTGAGCATGCAGATTACTCATTTCCATAAATATATGGGAAATAAGGTGAATTTATTTCTTCAGAAAAACATGAGTGCAAACTTTGAGTTCATTAACGAAAAATTCACAACTTATTCAAATTATCTTTAATATTTTTTATACGTTTGTATTTTTACATAAAATCAAATTGTTTTAATTATTTATTTTTCTTCTACTCTTACCCCGCAATTTATAAATTTTTGAGGTTATTGATCGGTTTTAGTCTATGTCTATGCTAATTAAATAATTTTTGGCCATTTATTAATAAATAACAATAGTTTTATAATCGTTGTCCTTGAATCTTAATCTTGAGCACGAACGGTTCTTTGCATATGCTACTGACTGCAATTAACAAAAACTTGCTTAATTGGACCATTTAATGAAACGGGTTTTCTAGCTGATTGTTGTCAGATTTCTACACATTTTTTGTTTGTTTATTATTGTGAGTTGAGTTATTGGCCAAACGAACAAAGACGTCAACATAGCCAATAAAACGATTAGCACGTTTAGCTGCACTGATAAATAGTTATATAGTTGTTAGTTATTTATTAATTTAATAGATAAATATTAATAACCCATAATACAATTTTTTAATACAATTTATTTCCTTGGAAAGAATCTACGAATTGTTGGTACTTTATACAAGTTTGTCAGTTTTGTTATAAATCATCTTTATATTAAACCTGAGTTTAATCGCGTAATAAAAGTAAAAGTGTCTTTTCACGATAATTACTTGACTCAAGTAAGAATTTTTTAATCGAGAGAACACGATAAGCGATTCCTCAATGCCATGATCCTGATCAAGAATATATATAGTTAATTGGGTTGGAGATTAATAATTCCTTCCTGTTACTCAGTTTCAATGAGTTTTGAATAAATCAAAAAATTTAATTTCGGTTACGCATCGCTCTATAATTAATATAAATTACCCACAAATTTAACCGGAATTCGTTTTTTGATTGAAGCGAAATTGCAAACAATTAAAAACTTTATAATATGAATGTTTTTCATGGATGTGTGTATAATTAGGCTAGTTATAATAACTATTCCAAACACGTCGAACAACTGACGTCTATTTGTCATCGCTTGTCGCCGTAATTATTGAAAAGTCCATTACACCCGTTTAAATATTTGTACAGCAAATTATACAGTCATAACACTGAAACGACCTTGCTTATTTTTTGGGTGTTTCATTTATGAACAAAAGCTTAATTGTATTTATTTATTTATTTATGAGTTTCGTAAAAAGGAAGCCTTCCTTATTGTTGAGAAAGGTTAGCCTTTAATATTTTAATATAATTTTTTTTACATATTTTTTCTAATATATGTCAGATGTCAGTAATAATGTTAATTAGATAAATTATAAATGATCAACATACATATGATTTAAACTGAGTCATTTGCCTGTAACTAGACTTAAGTATAGTCTAGACAAATCTAACTACTTATTAAAAGTCAAAGCATGCGCTAAATCAAGCATCAAATGTTAATGTTTTACTAATGAAATCACGTTTCGACATCGATTGTGACATGTTTTTTTGTATTTGCCATTAATTTATTTTGTTTAATTAATACGTTTAATTCAGTTCCGTTTTGCTGTCGTCACAAACACAGCTAGAAATGTGCAATTAAGTTGCACAACTGTTATGCTTAGCAGGTCAATTTTTCCCAGTGAAATGAGATCTGTTTTGTTTCTGGATGCCTTAACAATACGTTAGTCTATTGTTATATAATAGCTGTAGACTGGCATAAAAATTACGTAGTTAGATTGTGGCACATAAGTCAAAACAATATGCCAAATGAGAGTAAATATATTCTATAATGAATACAACAGCTGTTCATTTTTGTATTTATTTATGCATGTGTAGAATTCTAGTCAAGTGAATATTAACTAAATGCGATAAATCAGTAAAAAGTGCGACATGCGACACGAATTTTCCGGTCAATGATCAGATGCCGAAAATGTATACATGTACTATATACATACTATATAAAACAGATATAATATATAGCATGCAAATTGGGTTCTGAGTACTTTTGATTATCTGAGGCGTAGATGATGATCTTCTATATGGTGATTTGATGACGTTGTGGAATCTTATTTCGGGTTCACAGACTAAACCGTAGTCAGCCCATGAGTTAAATTAAGACTCATTGTTGTTGGGACTCACAGATATCTACATATATATATATAAATATCACTGCGAATCTAAAAGTGTTGCGACGTAATTTCAACTATTATTTTGTATAGCAGAAAACCGCAATTGAATCGTGGCAGTATTAATAAATGTTTCAAACTTGTAAACCTAAAAATAGTAAGTAAAACCTGGAGTAGTTTACCTAGTTTTTTGTGTTTTACCCATATTGTAATCTTGAAAAGCTTCCATTTGAGATATATATATATTCAAATGCAGTATATATTTATAGGCTTGCTTTTGGGATTTACACTTTTTTTTTTGCTCAAATCAGTCTGACACTAATCGTAATTGGAACAGTAGGCTGGTAATTATTTGGATTTGTGTTTTAATTTACATTTGAAGTATGCCTCAATCTGCCCAATTCGTTGTGAAACATTTCATTATCATGCCAAAAGTTAATGAGTCGACAAGTCATATCTTGTGTATAAACCGACGAAACTGAATGCGATTTGCAGGCTACAGTACGGCATCGCAATAGTGACTAATTTCGAAAGTTCGTTTTGAAAATAATAATGACAGCTTCCTAATGAAATCATGGGAGAGTTATGAAACATGCGGGCTGTTTATCTGATTAATAAATATATTTTAGTATGATTCGATTAATTAACATAACATTGGATGTAACTTTAAAAAAATATTTTAATTCAATTTATTAATTTCACAAATTTAGACAAGAAATTTTTATTTCAGCAGCATTTATCAGTTGATGGTAACGCCCATTATAAATGTTTATGGAAATATGACTGCATAAAGTGTAGAAAAATGGGGTTATTTTCACTATCATTTGCATTTGAAGAATAATGCGAAATACCCTGCTTAGTTACATAAAATATTTGTGTTGCATTAAAGAGAAAATAATAATATGCAAATAAATAGCTAAGTTATCTAAGATATACACTTATTAAAAAATTATACCAAAGTCAATGTCCCAAATAAGAGAATAATTGTATTTAACAGCAGAAAAACAATTAAAAAATAGTTTTACATTTAAATATTTTGTGCTTAAGAAATACAATACACGTGCCAAACGCATAATTAAGCCAAGTCAACTCCAATAAATGCAAAGAAAAGCTATAGCAAAAACAAAGAGAAACAACAAGAACTAACGGATATATGAAAAATCACCGTTGATAAATGGTTCGGCTCGGCTCGGCTTCGGCTTAGCAGCAGTAATTGTCACAACAGTGAATAAAGATTATATAAATAGAACAACACAAACACCCCACGCACACCTCGTTCTCGTGCCTCGTGTTTCGTATTTCGTTCGTACTCGTGCCTTGTGCCGTGTGTCGTGTGCCGATCACTGATAACTCGCTCTTGATCGGCAATAATGTACCGATGTAGTCGTTGTCTTCGTCATCGTCGTTTCGTCGTCGTTTCGTCGTTAGTGGTCGGACATTTATTTATAAAATGAAAACGGTTGAAACAGTTAGAAGTATTCTTGCGTTGACAGGGCACTGGTTGTGTCAGTCTCGTTGACGAAAATTATAGCTGTGAGAGCGAGACTTCGTGTGTGTTACAGTTGCAGTTACAGGTTCCTGAAAATCCTGCAAAAAAAATACGCGCAAAGTGCGGTTCACAAAATAACTGTATGCTAAAGTTAATTGTGCTGTCGTCTCAAAAGTAACTTTTTGCTTCAACAGTGTTTTAGTAATTGCGTTACTTAGACGTACTTATATAAGTATATACTGTATTTGTATGTGTTTGTAGTCGCGTATTATTATTATTAAACAAGTGAGCGCGACTAAGCGTTTAAATAATAAATTGTACTAAAAATAGATATACAAATAAAAAATATAAACATAAAATTCATCAAATACATCACAGTTCCTTAGCCCCGTTTCCCCAGTAGAACAATGAGCAAGTTAAATGGTCTCAATTTATTAATAACTCTCGGTTTGTGCTGCTTAGCAGCTCTTCCGCAAGTTAGATCAAAAAATCTAAATGATAATGCAATTGTTAAAACCGACGCAGACGATGAAATCTACGATTTTCCCTCATGGTAAGTTTGGAAATGTCTGTTCGAAATCATAATTAAAAAATATCCTGTGTGAATGTCTTTGAAAAGCACCACAATTAATAAAATTGTCTGCTTAACGAATCATTATACCATTTTACAATAAAAACTGAAAACTAAAATTATACGAAAGTAAATATTTCATACGGGTAGATTTATAAATATATAAATTTCTCCAAATAAATTAAGCCAATTTTTTTAATGGTACTTTCTCAATTCAGAAAACCCAAATATATTTATAAATATGCCTTGAAATATCATACTTTTTACGCTGACAGCAGTAATTTGTGTATTTTTTATAAAATACATACATATCCATTGTACAGGCAAACCGAAGTATAAAAAAGTAATACATATATATTCATCGGCGTACTTTTACCCATTGTATCAACTGGTTTCATTGCCTCGTCCAACCGGTCGACTATTATTAAAACCAAAATTATCAACTTTTGTACTCTTAATTTGCAATCAAATCGTAAGCTCAACTAAATAAATTAAGTTTTCTAACTTGCATTAACAAATGCGATCGAGCTCAATAAACGTGACGCGTGATCATCGCTAGTCGTGCCTTTTTAGAATATTATGCTACTATGTTTATAATATATACCAAGAGCAGATCCTATCAGACAGGTGTTCAATTAGGTTCTAACAAAAGCAGCTCAACATTTTGTAATTGCAAACAACATTTCTTTTGACTTTATTATGACTTTTATTGCAGAAACACTGTTAAATCTATGGGGAAATATTATTAAATTTGAATCAATGAATAACAAATATATTTTTAGGGGGGGTTAGATCGGTCTCCTGCAAAGCATTATCTCAACAATATTATAACATGGGTATACTTCAAAATTTTGTGATTACGATTAAAAACCTACGAAGAAAGTACTTGATGAAATTTTCTATCTACTCAAATTGGCAACTTAAGATATTGCTTATCGGATCGTTATAAAAATAACATTAAAATGAGTGCATACCTCAATACTCAATTGTAGAACAAAAGATAGAACAAAATCCAAAAAATGTAGTTATATATATATACATATATATAAAGTTATATTGTATAACAAAAAATTACTTTAAAATGTTTTTTATTTTGAATTTAATGAAATGTAAAATGGTAATTTGTTACTAATAATATATATATATATATATATATATATATATTGTATATATATATATTTATATTTTTTATATTTAACTAACTAAATTTTATCCTTTTTCCATGTTGTTATATTTATTATAGCCAAATCTATTGCTATGGACCCCTGCTGCATACCGTACAAATGGCAAAGCTGTTTCGGGACTCCAAAACCTTTGTGGACATGAAACTATTATTCTCGCCTGACAAAACCATGGAGGATTTTAATGCGATGATGGCAACCACGAACAATAATCCCAACGAAACTGAAATACGTAGCTTTGTTGATGTGAGACCCAAAAGAATTTGAACATTTCTAATAATATTTGACTAATTGAATTATTGGTTTTAGTCTCATTTTGGTGAAAAGGGCACCGAATTGGATGCGTGGACGCCACCGGATTGGGTTGAGCATCCCACTTTTCTGGATTTAATCCATGATCCCGATCTGAAACAATGGGGTGTGGATTTGAATAACATCTGGAAGGAGCTGGGACGTAAAATGAAAGATGATGTGCACAAGAATCCCGAATATTATTCCATAATACCCGTGCCAAATCCCGTTATTGTGCCAGGCGGTCGTTTTATTGAGTTTTATTACTGGGACTCGTACTGGATCATTCGTGGTCTGCTCTACAGCGATATGCAGGACACTGCACGTGGCATGATTGAGAATTTAATGTCCATTGTGAAGAGGATCGGATTTATTCCTAATGGCGGTCGTGTATACTACGGAGGACGCTCACAGCCACCACTGCTAACGGCAATGGTGAAATCATATGTCGATTTCACCAAGGATGACCAGTTCGCCCTTAAAGCGCTGGAGACACTCGAGCACGAGTTTGAGTATTTCATGAACAACCACAGCGTCCAGGCCAAGGGATACAATCTGGCCGGTTACCGAGACACCACAACAGGGCCACGTCCCGAATCCTATCGTGAGGATGTGGAGACATCCAGCAGCTTCGTAACACCGGAGGCCAAGGAGAATCACTACAGCGAACTGAAGGCAGCTGCCGAATCGGGAATGGATTTTAGCTCCCGCTGGTATATCAACAAGGATGGCACCAACATTGGCAACCTTACACAAATCATGACACGCTCCATTGTCCCTGTCGAGCTGAATGCAATCCTGTACCAGAACGCCAAGATCATTGCCCAGTTCCATTCCAAGGCGGGCAACGTTGAGAAGGTGACCGAATATGAGACAAAGGCCAAAAAGATTCTGGAGGTAAATAATAATCAAAAAAATAAAACCTTACTTTCATTTTACTACTATTTACTACTAATCTACTCCTATTTTACTACAATTTACTATTGCTACGCTATTGCTACTTACTACTATTTTATTAATTTTGCTACTATTATTTGCTACTCCGTCTACTGATATCACAGAACTATTACTACTATTTTTACTTCCACTACTAATCTACTACTATTTTAATCACACTCTCAAATTTTACAGGCAATCCAGGCTGTATTGTGGAACGAGGAAGTTGGCTGCTGGCTGGATTATGATTTGATCAACAATAAGCCAAGGAACTACTATGTGTCCAGCAATCTGTCTCCATTGTGGACAAAGGCATATAATATTTCGGATTCAGAGAAAATCTCCAAATCCATACTAAAGTACATTGAGCAAAACGAATTGGACAAATATGCAGGTGGCGTACCAAACACCCTTTACCAGACCGGTGAGCAATGGGACTTCCCCAATGTGTGGGCGCCCTTGCAGTATATGGTTGTCGAGGGTCTGGATAATTTGGGCACCCCAGAAGCCAAAAATCTCTCCAAGAGCTGGGGTCATCGTTGGGTCTTGTCCAACTTTGAGGCATATCGCGAGACATTGTCCATGTTTGAAAAGGTAAGTATTATAGTTTTATAGACAGTCTGACCTGACTTATATATATTTATATGTTTTCAGTACGATGCAGAAAAGTTTGGTGGTCATGGCGGCGGTGGAGAGTACGGCGTACAGACGGGCTTTGGCTGGAGCAATGGCGTCATAATCGAGTGGCTGACCAAATATGGACGCGAGATCAACGTGAAAGGCGCTGCAGGTGAAAACGAGAAATAGAACAACCTCTAAAACACACCAAACAAACCAAATCCATACATCACGACAAACAAAAAAAAAGCAAAATCAACAACGCTATCAAAATATTTGAATTCATTATAGGCATTAAAATGTACTTTAGTGTTAAAGCGTAGCTCACAGAGATGCTCACAAATTGTTGATAATATGTATTTATTTGTAAGATCCGGAAACCCATTATAAAGCGCGTATCCATACTACTTACTAAATCAATCCATCGATCGATAGTTTAAGTTATTTACCATCACCTGTCGCCTCTCTGCTGTCTATAACCACGCTCTGTAACGGCAAAAATCTACAATGCCAAATTCAACAAGTAAAATTAACAATAATCAAAATTTAATCGTTCATCACTGAGCAACAAACACCAAGAGAACACATCCAGTTCTAGGTTGACTTTCAGCTACAACAACTACAACAACTACGACAACAAGAACAACACACATCTCTCTCAATATATAATTGCTACAAATCGCTTTTCATCTGCCTTCAACTTTGCCCTTTTTGTCTTCGCCTCGTCTCGCATCTACATCTGTATATGTTTCAAATTGAAGGAGTGTTGCATCTTCGCTGTTCTATTGTATAAAATTTTACACGTAAGTGTCTTCAATTCGTCTCTTCTTAATAATTACTATTTTCATAAGTTAAGTTTTCACTCATCTGCACAGAAACTTTAACAAAATCATCTTAACAGCTTTAACTCTAGTTTTTGTTTGTTTAGGTTAATAATTTAAATATGTTTTTGCTTCTTTTTGAAATTTGTAATATTTTGGAGCGTATTCAAAAAGATATATAATATAAAAAAGCACTTGAAAAATTTAACTTTAATAATATCATTAACCAATTATTATAAGGTATCTTGCATAATATTTAATTAGGAGCTTAAAATAATTTTAGTTGTTGAGCTTTTCTGATTTTAAGCTAGAAAAGTTCGCTTTCTTTAATCTGCTTCTTATGCTTTAAGCTTGTTCTTGTTACCAACATTATTTTCAATTACAGCTCCCAGCAAACGGCTAATCAGCGTTTTGGGCGTGTCGGTGATCGCTTTAGTCAGTGTTGTTGCCGGTCGATTTATTTGGTGAGGTAAGACTTTAGACTAGCAAAAACTGTCTTTAAAAAAATATAACTTTTGTCTGTGAGCAAAGCAATTGAACCTGATATTATTGCACATCTTATCGTTACAGGAAATGAATGACGTTGTGTGCCGACCGTAATTGCCCTATAAACTAAAATGTGATTCCCCCGCCCAAACTTCCGTGTGCTTGTAGTTGTGTTTTGTGGCCTAAATACACGAAAACCCTCTAACAGTTAATGTCTTGTTGAATGTGGAGATTGCAGTATTAGATATTTAGTAGTATATACAATATACAGTTGACTTATTCTTAGTTGAAATGCAGTTGTACAGAATTTAGCGAGCATGTCCACACTGTTATTATTATTTGTTTTAAATAATATTATACAAGTATTAGGAGCAAAAATGTACACAAATTTATCTATATTTACATACATATAATCCTCGCAAGCCCCATGATGACACAAAAGTTGCCAAATTGTTTGCTCTGTTTTTTTTTTTGAAAATAAAACACATATATTTGTTGCATGAAGTCCTGTTTTCTTGTTGTGTGTAATTCGAAAATATACAATTACAATTACAATTACAATAATATACTTTTCAACTTTGCAGGCGGAATTGGTTTAAGTAATTCATTGCAATATGAGCAGCACAAGCATCGCGTGTATATAGTGTTTTTTTATTTTTATATTTTGGCTGCCAATTTAATAATGGGAAACTTAACTACCAACAAAAAAAGAGCTAAAAAGGAGAATACGTTTATAGCTAGAAGACTGAGCTGTGACTGGATATGACTCGGTTCAAAGGGGAACTTAAAATTCCACGAAAAAATTAAAATTCCAGATAAACAATTCGAATAATTATACTACACAGTAAATAAACGAATAATTATTTGATAAATTAGTTGGTTTGCTGCTGCTGCTGTTGCTGCTGTTGATGTTGCTGTGGTTGTGGCTCATGACTAAAATAGGGAGCGGTGTTTGGCGTGAGCAATGTGTGACAAATATCACAGACGCGGGCGACACGCTTACGTGGTCCCGATGGCACCGTTTTCGTTAGACATTTATCGCAGTAGATGTGGCCACAGTGGCGGCAATGGATCTTCCGCACCATCACAGTGAAGCCCGCATTACATGTGGGACAATTGTTTACATCATCGTCGTCCTGCCAGCGTACCTCAGTGTCGGCGTGCCGCAACTCCTCCAGGGACATCTTAAATACCACAATACCACAATTACGCTTAAGACTTCTTTTTTAAATTATAATAAATATTTTGTGGAATCTGTTTATACCTGAAGCGTTTGGGATAATTTGACAAAATCTTTTTGCACCGTTTCCATTGTAGACAACTCCTCCTGAAGAGTTTTTACCTTTATCTTAAAATCGGAATTTATTTTCGACAATTTTTCCTGCATAAAAATTAGCTTTTTAGTGTGAGTCAATTGGATACATTATATAATAGCACCTACGTTGCCATCCTGTAATTCTATAATCTCAACACGGTTCTTGGACAGCTGTTTGTTAAGCTCAATCTCCTTGCGTTCCAATAGTGTTTTGGCTGACTCATGCGATTGCACGGCAACCATTTGCTCCTTTATGCGATCTCTTTGGAGAGTGTTAAAATGTATTTAAGACCCGTTTTTGGCATTTAACTTATATAAGACTTACTCCAGCTTCTTAAGATGTAATTCAACTTTGCGCTTGTAGTCGCGTCTCTCACTGTTGCTCTCGTCCAGCTGGGTGCGCAGTATTTGAATCTCATCCAAAGATGTCACACACTTTTGTTTCTCGTACTCGCTGCTCACACGGGCCTGGATTAATTCGCTCTGCTGGCGCAGCATTAGTTCCTGTAGCTCGACAACCGTATTGGGTAGATTAATGTATTGGTTCTCAATCTCTTCGGAGGTGGCGAGAAAGCAGCCCGATAGAAAATCATTGTCCGCCTGTAGCGTCTCCAGCTGTTGATTGACTCGCTCGCGGTCATCGGTGGCGAGTTGCAATTGGCGTAGCACATCCTCCTTTGTCTCGAGAAACTTTTGTTGCAAATTTAGAAGTTGTTGTTCGTTGTTTTTGTATTGCTCCCGTAGGTTTTGTACTTCGCTCTTGTGTGCCTCACGCTTCGCTTGCCACTGATTCTCCAAATCATGTCGCAATGCTGCTTCCTTGCTCAGTTGCTCGCGGGATTCAACTAGTTGCTTGTGGACCGCATCCAGCTGCTTTTGCTGTTGTTTGACTTGTGCACTCAGCTCATTTGTCAGCTGTTCGCTCGCCTTGCAGGCACTACAATTATTGGCAGCCAGTAAATCTGTTGACGTTGACTTGTGCATGGCATCATTCATACTTGATTCCGCCGCCTCCTCGTCCTCTTTAAGCGATTTGGCCTGTAGCTGTTCGTCTTGTTGCCGCAACTTTTCCTTGAGCGCTTTCATTTCCTCCTGCAGTTGCTCAACAATTGAGCTCATCATATCGTCATCTTCTGTGGCCTACACAAGTAAGTATTAATAAGGATTTCCTTTGTAATCCATGTTTATCTACTTACAAATTGCCTGCTGTTGCTCTTGTTTAGACCGTGCGCATTGCTGACCTCGGCAGGCTCCTGTTGAAAGCTGTTGTTTAGGGATACTAGAGTTTTCTTCACCTGACTCATGACATGTGGCGCCAGGCCGCCATACTGCTCGGCCTGTGGAGCCGTGTACTGCACTTGCAGTTGCTGTTGTTGTTGGCGCAACTGATCCGCCTTGATGCGCTCCAACTCGTCCTTGTATATTGTCGATTCTCGGAATGTGTCCTGCACCGCTTGATGGAGTGATAATGTTTCCCCTTTTGCCAACATAAGGTGCGTTTCTAGCTCATCTTTTTCGTCCTGCAGCATCTTGCGCTCCATCTCCTTCTGCATGTAGAGCTCCTTCATTTTTGCTCGCTGCGTATTAAACTCGTTTTGCATTTTGCGCATCTCCGCCTGAAGCAGCTCCAATTTATGCTGGTATGTCGCGTCATCATCCCCTGAAAAGTTAAATTATATTGATTTGAGTTGGGTGGTAATTATTAAACATCCTACTTACCGTTTGTAACATTATTTGTGGCTTCTGACGTGCTCTCATTTTCTTCCATTTTACATTAATTAATACAAGGCAATAACAACAATGTTTAGTTTACACCAGGGATGCAACACCTGCAACTTAGCGATGAGCAATATTCTAAGAATAAACGCCCAGCACTTTCATACCCGATTGCTGAAACGACTCGTGACAATGTATAAAGAACGTATATGGTTGGAATTTAAGAGTACAAAACCAATTAGTGGTGTAGTGTCGAAATAATCCGCTTTGTTCCGTTCTATTACCGAAAATATGTGTCGATCGTCTACTCAAATACACCACAAACATATCGCGATTAAAAATATCGATACTCCTAAGTGCATATCGATGTAGGTGACACCCATATATCTCACCTCTAAATACATGTGTTTCGGAACGCAATTGCTACGAAAATCGCACTCCAGTTTTGAAGGAAAAACAACGGCAGCAACAGCATAAAAATGGTAAGATATGCATTGCAAATGAAAACTGGTCATTCATTGGGTATATTTCAATTGTAGGTAAAAGGAAAAAAACCATACATTGACAGGAAAAAGGCTGTCACTTTCCACTTGGTGCATCGCAGTCAGCACGATCCGTTGGTGACAGATGAAACTGCGCCACAGCGAGTACTGCTTGAGGCGAGTGCCAGGCAGCCACAAGCTAAGCCTGCTGCAACACCAACAGACCCAGCCAAACGTCAGGAGGAGCTGAAGAAGTTTGGCATTCATTTTGATGACGACTATGACTACATGCAGCATCTGAAGAAGCGGGAGAACGATGTCGTCTGGGAGTATATGGAGAATCCCAACCAGGCAAAGAAAGCAAATGCTGAGGAATCGAAACAGCATAATCTGCTTATGCTGCCTAGCTCCGTATTTGCCAGCGAGTTTGAAGAGTCCGAAGGCATGCTGAACAAAGCGGCTCCTCAGCCCGGTCCGCGTCCCGATTGGGATCCAGACGTTGTGGCAGCTCTCGATAGCGATTGTGAGGATAACGAAGAACTGGATGACGATTTTGTAATGCAAGCAATGGGAGACGAAGATGATGAAGATGAAGAAGGCGACGAGGACGAGGACGAAGACGATGATATGGACTTTGACTCGGATGATTTGAATGAAGATGAGAACGAAGATGAACTTATGGATCGTCTTGGGCCGCTGATGCGTAAGAGTCGTTTCGACGACGAGGAAACCAAATCGCGCTTTACGGAATACTCAATGTCATCGAGTGTGATCCGTAGAAACGAACAGCTTTCCCTGCTCGATGATCGTTTTGAGCAATTCTATGCCAGCTACGATGATCCCGAGCTGGGGGATCTTTCCTTAGATGATATCGAAGGACACTGGCATCAGAAGCATCCCGTTGTAATGCAATGTTTCAAGGAGTTCAAAAAGAAAAATGATGACATTAGCTACAACAAGGACTGGGATCGCGAACGCATCAAAAAATACTGTGATGTCGTGGATGGTGAGCAGGATCCGATGGAGGAGCTCGTCGACTACGAGGTAAACGACCAGAAGGATAAGAAATGGGACTGCGAATCCATACTCTCGACCTATTCAAACATTTACAACCATCCCAAGCTGATCGATGAGAAGCCTCGGTCACGTCGAGTCCAAATCGATCCGAAAACTGGTCTTCCGCTTAATGTGCTCCGTAATGGTATCGATGGACAGCTGACGGCCAAAGCGCTAGCCAACCTGGACGACAATACGGCAAATGCAACGGGTCCCAAATCGCTGTGTGCCAAATCTGTGGTATCAACGCTAAGTGTTCTCTCCCTCCGCCCCAAGGATGAAACTGCAGAAGAGAAGCGCGAACGAAAACGTCTGCTCAAGGATTATCGCAGCGAGCGTCGCATTGAGAAGAAGGCAAACTCGGAGGCCTTTAAGGAGGAGAAGAAGCGACAGACACATGTGAAAATCAATCAACGTACCAATCAGCAGGGCTCGACTATTGTTTAGTTGCCTTCAGCGATGGCAACGTTTAGTTTTAGGATGTGTTCATAGTTGGGAAAACACTAGTTGTAAATCATGTAAATACGCAATATGTATGCGTGACCACAAATATACATATTAAACACTAATCTAAAATTTTTCATTAACTATTTTGCTGTTTAGCCTTAGCAAGGACAGCCAGTCATTACGGTATATAACTAATAAACCACAAATGCAAATGAGTGATCGGATCAGGAGTAAGCCTTATAAATATATTTGTAACTCATCCTCGTTTAAGTAGTGGAAAAATACCTTGACTAGGAGATACGCTTAACGCAAGTCTTTACCTATTCTGTAAAGTCCTTTAATCGGATCTCGATTTCTTAGAAAGATTCGCTCGGATTAGCATATGGTATTTGAGAGAACTCTGAGATCGGATCGTTCAGACAGATGGACACGGCTATTTCGATACTGAATGATTGATTGATGCTGACCTGCTTTTTTTACCTCTTACATACATTTGTAAAACTTCATTATATCCCTCTATGAATTTAATATCTTTAATGTGGTAAATAAATTTGTAACCAGGAAGATAAAATGCATAATATTTAACCTAAAGCATACATTTAAGTATGTGTCAATGAACTCATTATATCACATTTAATTCCTAAAACAACCATTTAGACTCTCCCACGAGACATGAGTCAATTTAACCTGGCTAGTTATTACCATACTAATTGGGTGTTGTCGGCGCTGGAAACTCCAACTGCTATCCAACTAACTTGCTATCCAACTATCTAAGGGCTATTATTATTATTTATATTATTATTATATTTTAAGAGTATAGACGCTTATGCTTATATATTATATTCGAGGAAATTGACGTAGTATTTGTGTGACTTTTGCCGTCGCACTTGTTCAGGTTTTGGTTGTTTTGTGGCAATTTCAAAGTCGAATTGCATAGATTTTATTGGAAAGCCCAACAATGCCAGTCATTTAGTCAATCAAGTAGACAATTTGTATCCGTGTGCTTCATGTCTAAATGGTATTTTGCATTGCATTGGTATTTGTGTAGAGGTATTTAGCAAATACAAAAAATACTATAAGGCTAACAATTTTCGACATGTTGACGACCTTCAACAGGACCTTATTATTAAAGTTATGGGATTTTCTCATGAATATGCAGGTAATATTTAGTATATATTTTAAATATAAACGTTAATTTATATTCATATAAATAGATAGAAATACATATAGATTTAATCTAGGGATGTCATTAAATTCCTATTGAAAATATCATACTATAGTCGGCTTCAGAAACCCCTCGAAAAAGGCAAATAATTTAAATTTAGTTATGTCGAAATTATTTACAAAAAAATAGGTATTACGCAAAAATACTATATGGAATTTAGCATACTTTACTATTCAATACTTATACCGTAATTACTGTCGCCAGTCGGAACTAACGTATTATTCGGAATGATTAAAAATCCACATGGCCAAAACATTTGCATGGCGCCTAACGGAACCTAATACCAATTTGGAACCAAGCTCCAACTCGCACGCTTCCCCAGCACGCTTACTCACACAGAACTCCTTGTAAATGGAAACCGTCACAGTTGTACTGCACAGTCCCCACACACCCTTGCCAACTTCACTCCGCCCCTATCGGACGGGGGCAGCGTTAGCGCCGGCGTCGGTTTTGTTGTTGGGACCGCCGTTTGCTTATATATGTACTTTTTATTTTTTTTTTTTTATTAAAGTGGCAAGAAAGCAGAAGGCAAAGAAATTCGCGCATTTTCAGTTCCGTTCAGTTCCTGAGCGAAGCCGAAAGGATTCGAACGCGCGCGTCGGTCATCAACGCGGTAATTCTCACAAAATTATTCTACCATTGGCCAATTATATATATACATATACTTAATATATTTATATGTATATATATATTTATATACATTAACCATATTGTTATGAGTTCTTTTGTGTTAACACACTTTGCACTTGAATGGTTTGGTGAATGCGGTTCGGTTTCGGTTATTATTCAAAACACAAAATTCAAATGTCGTAACAATAAATCTAACAAACAAATAATCTAGGCTAATTATGGGGCATCATTGATTACGCTAAATAAATTATTGTGTTTGTGATTGAAAATGTGTTGTGCAACCAAAAAATATCGTTCTCGAAAAAGTAAAACTTTTAAAATATAAAAAAATTCTAAAGAGTTGTTCTAAAAACCAAACAAAAAATAAAAATGTTGCAGTCATTTGATGCCTTCACTTAAAATAAATTTATATTAATCTATGCGAATAATATAGTTACGATATGATACTAAAACTAACAGCAAGCATAATTAATACAAATGGATTTTCTGATTTAATTAGTAAACATAAAACTACAAACAAACATTTACACAAAAGCACAAGAGATTTTATGAGTTTAAACCAAAACAAAAAATATTTAAGTAATTAAAAAGTGTAATGAAAGCATTGCAAAAAAAAGGAAAGAAAAAAAATTTAAGTTGACCTGTGTATGTACAACATATATACGCTTCAGATCTACATCTAAAATGTGTGTGACAGTCGCAAATGATTCTACTTGGGCTTAGCCGGATATACTTCATCTTGCGGTCGGTCCACTCATTGAAGTGGAATTTTTAATTTTGAACGGCGCGAAATGTCAGTTCCATTTCCATTCCCATTGTCAGTGCCAATGTCAATGTCACTATCAGTTCCTATATACTATGTAATACATACAATCTAGCTGCATTTACCTATCATAAGTACTTGGTTGAATGTGTCAACAATTGTGATATATATCGGTAATTGCTTATAATACCAATTGATGTCAATTGAATAGATAACTCAGTCAATACATCATTATGACACTTGGATATTATATCTGCTTGGATTTTTGACGTATAGAAGGATAAATTAGGAGAAAAAAAAGGAATCTGATAAATGAGAAATTTAAAAATACTATTTTACTAAAATCAATTAAAATTTAAATAAACGTAATGTCGTGTTTAAAATTCCAATTTCGAACTTAATCAGAATTGTTAACATAACTTAATTTATTGTATTATAATTGTGTGAATCAGTGTCGTATTCAGTTATAATAGATTATGAGAATTTTGCATTTTTTATGATAATGTCATCAGCTATGATTATAAATATATATTAAGGGCAATAGTTGTGATTAAAGACAAATATGTAATTATATAATTATATCTTTGGAAAGAACGCTGTTTCGCACTTATATAGGAACTGCAAGAGTGGGTTAATCTAAATAGTGTCGTGTCATGGTGGTTCACATTATAGATGCATAGGTATGTTCTTCCATTATATAAGTCGTATGTGGTATGTGGCATGTGGCATATGCATATGTGTAAGTAGCTTAGTTTTACGTACTGTCCAAATTGTAACGATAATATTTAAAGCGCGCGCTTCTTAAGTGAAATCGGCACGCGATTCAATTGTCTTACATTGACCGAAGGCGCGAAGTGTGCCGCAATTACACTCAAATATATATGTATATAAACATATGTATTTATGTATGTATGTGTATGACTTGACCGCTTGGCAGGCAAAGCTTGCACATCTCAGTAGCTATCATTTTACTCGTAGTACAATCTACAACAACAACAAAAACGCCTGCCTCCCACACAGTTGGCCGGATAATCGCGACAATCCGAGAACATATGCGAACCTATATATCCGACAGCAAAAATCATGAGATAAGTGCCTTCCACAGACTCGGCCACTGTCCACACAGCCAAGCATATTTATTTACATGCACTCAGGAAAAAACATCAACTAGAAATCAAAAATTGCTGTTTAAGATTGGTTTTTTGGAGCCTGAAAATAGTAAATAGGCAAGGGGACGAAAATTTAACCCCATAATATATATATTTATATTTGTAATACCCAATATCGATAGTATTAGATTCTAAACATCAGAAAAAGTTACATTTTTTGAGATGTCTAAGCTAATTAATAATAAATCGTAAAATCGTAAACTTCAATATTTATTTTAATATTTAACAAGATGCGCAACAGCATGTAAAATCATATCGTAAATTATGAAATTATTTGTGAATAAAATCATAATGTTCCTCTAGGTCTAAGACACTTTTCGAAATTCTAAGACGTAAATATTTTTTGTTGAGTGTATGTATAAGTATGTATGTATATATGCATACCCTACTCGTATTTAACTTTATATTTACATATAGACATATAGACATATGTTCTAATGTCGTAGTAGAAGCAGTTGCTGCCGAGACTGGTTGGCGGTTTATTTATTCGATATTTGGAAGTAAGCTGAGCTAGTGCATCGAGTCAAAGTGGATCCAGCTAGCCAGCTGTGCACACACATCATTAATTATATTGTTATTGTTGTTGTTGTTGTTGCAAACACACACACAAGCACACACACACACACATACAGAAAGAAAGATAAATCGCGAGCTTATCCTAATCACATTAAATAATTTGCCAAACTTCCAGTGCTCGTCCATCTATTCAAACAAATGCATTCTACACACGGAGTGTAGCATACTTAAGCCGTGTGTGAATTTGAATGTTGAGTTTAATATCGATAACGGTATCGTGTTGCAGATTTCATAAAGCGAACTATGAAATTCCCACGTCGATGTAAAGTGAGATGATTTGAGAGATTTGGTTTCATTTTCTGTTTCGTCGTCAACATCATGCTGGGCAAATACAACATAAAAGTATTCATATCGCTTGGATTGCCTTTCTTATTGATGTGGTGAGTTTCTTATTACACTTTCACCATTATCTTTTACTCCCTTATACCCCGAAAACCAACGGAAAATGTTCATTCGAACTGCGGTCAGTGTAATACCAGCTGATGACAGGTGGCCAGAAAGTGTTTTTGCAGCTTGAGTGTGGCTCAGTTGCCTCAATAAATAATTTATTTATAATTACCTTTTTTTTTTTGCAATTTAAAGATTGTAGATAAATATTTGACGGATGCCAATAGCAACCTATTCTAAAATTTTTGCTGACCCTAGCTTTAAATGGAGCTTTATCGATTTGTGTTAATCTGGTCGAATCCACTTCAATTTTAAGCAGTAGACAATATAAGAAACTCTTCTATATTCGATATCAGCGTATAATGGGAACAATATTTGATATATAAAGTACATTATTTTTTTGTAAATTTCTCATATGCTCTATTACAATCAATGAAAACACGACTCATTCACGTCATTGATTGAAAATTGCATAGGCAGCATTTTGTTGGCCATTTTATCCAATAAGAACCCCAAAACGGTATTTTCGAGAAATGGCAAGTCATTTGACAAAGCCAACCAAGGTCAATCGAATCACAGCAAATGTGGTTCCAGCACGAATATTAGTCAACTTTAAGCTATGGCTATGGCCATAGTCGGGTAAGCACAGAAGATATTTGTATATATATATATATGTATATATACACAGCCAGACAGCCCCAGACACGAAGTCAGTTAATTTGCCGTTCAGACTTAAATTGACAAAGTTTACAATAGTTGCATGTTGCCCCTGAGGGCCAACAAACAAAACTGGGCCTCAACTCCATGTCCAAAAAAAGAGGCAGTCGATATGCACAGACATCCATGCACTTTACAATATATATACATGTGGGTATATATATATATATATATATATATATAGATATATCCGTTATTGTATTTTTGGCCACTTTCAGGATTAGTGAGGCCACGGACGCCCACACGAGCTACAACTACACAGCGAAGCCGCGAGTGGTTCTTCCGCCTAATTATGTCAAGGGTAAGTTTTATTTCTCTTCTCTCCTCTGCTCTATGCACCCAACTCCTACTTTAAAATTCAGTTTTTGCTGGGTTTTGTGTGATATGGCGAATTTAATGAATGGTGACTCAGTCATATAAAATTACAGCCTTTTCCACGATTCGCTTTTTTTTACTGCACGGATTTTCATTTACCCTATTATTGGGTAGATTACCTACGTCACATGATGTGTATACTTATTAATTAATAGGATGGCTATATATATAGATAATTTAGGCGCCAATTTCTTTTTCCACATCTTGTTTTGAAACTTGCTTTTTGTAGATGGAGTTCACATTTAAATATTGGCATCAATTTAGAAAATCTCACCAGATTTTGTTGATATTTTTAATGAATTTTATACATCTGTAAATTATTAATTTCGTTTTAGGTTTGCTGTTTAGTTTAGTTTCGTAATTTATCAAATCTGAGGGTATTTTATATTCAGTGTCTGTTGTTTCTTAAAGACTAGTTTTTTTTTCAATTGCCGAAACATTGCGTGTTGCGTTTATCGTGACACAGCCAATTTCAGGGACTTTTGCCTGCAGAGCTCCATTTTTTGTCTTCCGAACTAACGGTATACTTCTTAACTTCTGTAATTACTACTTATCTACACACATATGTATATGCACTGAACGTATATAGGCTCGTGACGTCAGCAATGAAATAGCGAGAAATTAGCTGAGAATGAAAGTTTTGGGAATGCCCTGTACAAAGCCCTAAAACAACATTCCATAGAACTATCAAGATTACGTCTTATATATTAATAATTTGCAATATAAATATAATACAACATTTTTTATAAGACAGCCATCTCCGATGACTTTATTCGTTGTTTCTATTGTGCATTATAGATTTAATCACTAATAAATTTTCTTCTTTCACACTCAACCAAACATAAATTTAATTTTTTAATTAATATTATTATTATGATTCACAATTTTTATACTAAAATCGATAAGCAATGGGTTACTCTAATTTATTATTTTGCTAGTGGATCTCTCCAGCAACCGCTCTTACAATCTTTACTATGTCTATTCTCAATGTTAATACACATTTATGTTGAAGTGTTTGTATTAATTCCAAAGCTTTTTAAGTAGATTTTTATTATTTATTTTTATTATTTATTTTTATTATCAGCTTGTGCTGCAGCCCCATATAAATAGGCAATATTTTTTTTCGTTTTGCCTTTCGTTCTTTCGGTGGCACAATCAACCGATTACCGTTTCTTTGCTTTACACTTTTTGAGGCCACTTAATGTCATTCTTTTATTACTTGATATAAGTCCGGCAAACACTAATCAAAATAAATATCACACACGATTAAGAGGTCTTTTGCTTAAAGACAAATCAGTCAGATAAAAAGACAGAATATGAAAAAAAATACAATCGACTAAAAACTAGTTTAACTTTTAATCTATGCCGAATTTCAATTAAAATAGTTTTTAAATAAATACAAAATCTTCGCAGATAACATATTTTCTTAATATACCATAGCCTAAGTAAAATAAATTATTCACACACACTTTGCCTACAACATTATTTGTTGTTAAGCTTTAACCTAAGCCCATAACACCTCAATATCGATTTTCACTGTTGTGCAACTTGGCTAACGATGTCCATGAACTTGAGTTCCCGAAATCGTTTGACTGGAACCCATTTACCTCCACATTTACTCTAAAAATAGTACACTGCACGAACACGTCAGGAAATATCGCACGATATTGTTGACACATTAAAAGAAAAAACCGTTAGCACCTCCTTAATGCGAGGATTACAATATAAATGGATTAATTTAGCAAGAATGTGAATAGGTTTACAATTAAATATTTGATTTACTTGGTGATTTTTGTTTTTCAGAAATGCGACCGCCCTCAAAGAAGGGTTCCCCAGTGATAGTAGACTTTAGCATTTTTGTTGTAGATATTAACTCAATTAATGTAGAGGATATGGACTTTAGGTAAGTGATCGATAAACAACGCCGACTTTTCAGATGCCATAATGGGAATAATCATAATGTTAGCCAGCCATTACATATGCATTTTCAGAGTAGACATGTTTATACACCAACGATGGATGGAATCGCGACTGGAGATCTCGGATGACATATTCGAGGAGGGTGACGATTATGTTACCTTACTTCCCGAATTCTTCGACAACCTCTGGCAACCGGATCCATATTTTCTAAATTCAAAGATTGCCGGTAAGTATTCCAAAGTTTCTGACAGTTATGCATGTTCGCAAGAGAGCGGCTTTATCAATAAGTAGGGTACTTATAGGACCTTTCACGAACTCACAAAAAAAAATGAAATAAAATATATATTTACATATATATATATATAATTTCTATGACAATTCGAGATCACTTTAGAAGGTCTCTTGAATGCACTCGAAATAGTATCTCTACTATTATCTACGCCTTTGATTTGGTGTATAATAATATTGTTTTTTTTTTACTTTTAATTTTTATTGCTTTTAACATTTCCAAATACAAAAACTAAAAAATACTAACAACAACGCAAACTTCTACTAGGATTTGGAAGTCCATATGTTTCCTCGGTTTCCCTACTACGCAATAAGGATGAAAGAGAATCGAAAAACTTTCATCTAAACAAAACTTTAAGTATACATAATACCAAATCTAGAAAATGTGTTTTTGTGTTGACAATTTTGTGGTGTCAAATCAAATCAAATCTCAAAATATACAAACAATTCACAATAATTCTCATGCTATAAATAAGCTGTCTTCGGCAAGCCGAACACTAAAATACCCTTGCAGATCTCAATTTTTTTATGTTACTACACCAACTCTGTAAAACCCTCTGCAAGGTTGTATGATCCTCAACATTCATGAGCAAATCTCACACCAACATAATTCAGATAACTCGAATTACACAACTTTGTTATATAATATTATTCACTAAATTATCATTTCCATTGTGGTATTTTATGTCTTGTGAAAAACCCATCCAGGCAGACCCTATACAATAAAATATACTGTTCTTAATTTGAATCTATCAATGCAGCCAACTTAAAAAAACAAAAATTGAATTGGTTTTGTTCATGTTTATTATTTTTATCTTCTCAACACAGCCAACACTTGTTATACTATAATTATATACCCTTGCGTGCAGCTGATAAATCACCCACATAGTTTCTAAAAATGGTTTTCGGAAATGGGTTCCGATTCCACGCCCACATATTTAACAAAAAAATACCGATTGCTGGCTGGCCATTAAATCGCACGCTGACCAAATCCCATTTCAATGCCAGGGCCAACTAGAACCTGGTAAAACACCCATTTGATGGTAAAGCCAAATTGTAAATTACCTTTGCTGAAAATTGCAGTTGCGTTGGCTGCGATAAGATCTGGACAAGGTCAGCTAGTCCAAAAATCGATTCACACATTGTTTCAAAAAATTCCAACAATGTTTTTTGTAGTCTCTTTGTATTTGTTGTGGCTTTGTTTTCATAAAGGAGAGTTCTATTAATAATATCAAGATATTGTCATATTATTGGTTATTTGTTTGCCTTTGCCCACTTTTATAATTTTTATTGATTTGTTTGTTGTGATTAATCAATTCATGGTTTTGCGGTGCTTTTGTTCAGTACATCATATAAATATATATTTTCTTCACTACTATCAATATCAATATATTTTTGAATTTGTCGTTAAGTTGGCTGCATCTGCTTAAGAAGAATAAAGAACTTAATTGCTAAAAACTAAATGAATACTTAGAATGCATTTGGATAACATTCATAGTAACTTCTCTTATATAGCAATTATTTAGATAGAATAAAACACTCGACATCTTGAAGTGAACTAAATATTCGTATTCTTAAAAAAAAAGTACTTCAACATATTGAAATGCAGCTCATTCCAGGCACTTGATGTATTTTGAACAACACTCGAAATACGCATCCGAGTTCATTTTGCTTGTAGTCGTACCGTACTTCCAAGACGCACACGCAAATATTATAAATACCCGTACACTCGCATACCCCGTCCATTTCAGTAGCAGCAAATAACCGACAAAAAAAAAATACAAAAAAAAAAACAAAAATCTGAGTGCCAATTCTATAGTTCTAATCGAAACTACTTTGTTCCGCATCTCTGCAACGTCTTTTCGATGTCTCTCTTGTCATTATAGAAATAGCTACCCTGACGCACAAGTTCACATCCGTAACGCTCTATAAGAATAAAACCGTACGCTATGCGGCCCGGATGCATGCAATTATTGCCTGCCAGATGGAGTTCCAACTATATCCCATGGACATACAAGTCTGTCCCATTTATATTGAGAGTTGTGAGTAACTTAATCAAATACGCAAAATCTTCATCATTAAGCTATATTTTTCCATTTCACATTTTTAGTTTCGTCCAATAATCAGAAAGTAAAGCTACGCTGGTCCGATTCTGGTGTAACGCTCAATCCGGAACTGAAACTGCTGCAGTATAATCTTGGACAGCCACTGGAGCTGGAGGAGAGTGATGGCTATATGCCCGAGAAAGTGGGCAATTTCTCACGTCTGACCGTCTACTTTCGTTTTGAGCGACAAATCGGACATCATCTAATACAGACCTTTGCACCCTCCTCCCTGGTCGTAATGTTGTCCTGGTTCAGTTTCTGGCTTGGCCTAGATGCGATACCAGGACGTGTTACACTTTTAGTCACCTGCATGCTAACGCTTGTGACCATGTTTACGGGGCTACGGGCGGATATACCACCCGTTGCGTATGTGAAGGCAATTATCTTATCATCTCCACCTTTAAATTCAATATGTTAACTAACAATATATACATATACATATATATATATCGGTTATTTAGGCTCTAGACCTATGGATGGCCGGTTGCATGGTGTCTGTATTCGCTGCCTTGGCCGAATTTGTTGTCGTCAAAGTATTGGACGTGCAGTACCAGTACCAAGTGAATCGTATACCAAAGGTACTGCCGATGGTAAGCGACCAGTTCGGTTATAAATAATATACCCACACACACATTTTCTATATCATTCTATGTGCAGCGCATTAGCAATATGGAAAAGGGTCAATGTGCAACGGTCGCCAGCTGGGAAAGTGGTGCAGTACGTTCTCGGAAGGCCACACAAACGCCAACCACGCCCGGACAGGTAATTTGTGCATTTTTAAACGTGCCCCATCATGTCCCAAAACACCTCAATTATTGAATCGAAGCTGATTGACGAGTGGGCGTAGGATTTATAATATTTGCATGCAAGCACTCTGAAAAAAATCCCTGTAATTTTAAAGTATGGAGTGAATTAAGTTCTGTTTATAATTTTATTACAATTTTGAATTTAATAATTAATAATGTTATGAAGTATGTTCATTATTGACTTCTATTCCATTAAGAGAAGATTTACAATTTACTACATAATGTAGAGGTTTAAAAAAATCGCTAAAGTGGCAGCTTATTTTAAGTAGAAGTTCTCAAATCGTGAACACAATTAAATTTCAAATTAATAAATTAATATCAATCTAACCTTACTTATCAGTTCGTCAGTCTGAACATTTAGAGCAGAACAATTTTTTTTTTAGTGTACACTTTTTTTTTAAGTTCAGTGCAGCCTATAATTTGTTGTGACCCATTCTAACTTCTATGAATATGCCACTTATTTCCTTTATGCCACAGACATCGCTGCAGGGCAACGGAGGACCCCCAAAGCCTGCGCGTCGCCAAAGTCTGCTGTCCGTTGCATGGACGGACACGGATACGGGCGTGGAGAAGATCATGTGGCGTGAGATTGATAAAGTTTCACGGGCGGTGTTTCCGATCTTGTTCTTTGTGTTTGTACTGCTGTATTGGCCCATATTGCTGATGAAGTCGTCCTAGGATTTGGGGAGCTCCAGAACACACATTTCTGGACTCCGTTAAAAATATTTAAAAAAAAAATAAAAATGGAATTCAAACTCACAACGAAACTGAAATTCAATTCAAAATACACAACACGGTTTTACACAACAATTTGGAACATATTTAACTATCTAATTAATGTACTGCTTTAAGCATATCACTAAAATACATAATACGGCATCTTCTACAGTTACCTATATAAACGAACGAAAGTAACGAAATTGACACTTGCTCATCTAAATACTTATTACTCTAATTATTTATAATTTTTATAGTCATACAACTTGTATTTTTTTGTTGTTGTTATGATCTTGAGTACCTCACAACATAATGAAAAGATACATAATAAAAAAAACGTATCTTAGATGGCAATAGACCTATCAAAAAGATAAAAACGATTACAAATTATCTGCACAACTCAACAACGGAATTTATATAAAAAAAATCGAATTTTCATATTATTCATGTTTATAGACATTGTGCACAAAGCTGAATTATATTTATTTGTAAGTTAACGAAAACACTATTTGCTAAGAACACCAACCCAAATCATATTGTTATTGCCTTTGCCTATTTATTTAAAATTACTATTAAAAACGAGCTTTTTTTTTAATAGGCTTAAGCAAAACCGCCATACAAATTAATTGGTGCTTTAAAATGATAATACAATTTACAAAGGATCGAAACAAAAAAAATATATATATGTATATGTATATATATATACATATTTCAAATGTAAATAAGTAGAAAAAGTGCTATTTAGGAATTTTTACACACACCAAATAATGAGACAAATAATCTATTTAGCGATTTAATAAACGATGCGAACTTTAGAGCTGTGGCTTTATATATATTTATATTTTATACATTTACCAAGTAGTTCGAATATCGCACACTTAACAAAAATGCTAGAAATACGTATACTTTCTAAGTAAAATAAAAAAAATGAGAAGATGATTCTATTTTGTATAACAAGACATGCTGTAAATAGTAAATAATACATAATTAAGTATATTACACCTAGAAAATTGATTTACTGTAGACAAACAAATAATAATACTATGTGTACATAAATTTCCGTCGGGTAAGTTCTATATATTTCACAGGACTTTTTTTTACAAGGAATCGATCCTAATTACTAATTGCTCTACAAAACTTAATCCTTAAAGCTTTCCCAAACTAACTAAAATCAAAACCGTACACAAAAATGCATGTAAAAACCTGAAGTAAATAAAATTGATTTTAACCCAAAAAACAATAGACTAATGCAATAGTTTAATTCATAATTACATTTAATGGGCATAATCGTAGTGTCTATGATAATAACAAAACTATTTTACGTAACACTATGCAGCATCGTCGTCCTCGTCATTATCCTCGTCCGTATCTTCTTCGCCTTGCTCACTAAAGTCGGCTTCTAAGGCTTCATCCTCTTGGCGACTAATTAACAACATTTCACTATCACTATCACTATCCTCATTTTGTGCATTATCTTCCGATTCCTTAATGTTCTTCAACTTGTCTGATCTGTCCAGTAGCACGCGTAGTGTATATTTGTTGTAGTCACATCTGAAAGTGGATAAAATCAGTATTCTATTGTATGTAATTTTAAATTCAAGCTTACATTTTGTTTAGCATTTCATATTTGTGCGACAGACTTTCGTGCAGGGCTAGCAAAGCCGTTTGCTGAAAGACCCCATCACGATTGCCATGAATGGTTAGAAGGCAACAGCACCACTGCAAATAGAACTCAATGTGGGGCGAGGGCTGCAGCAGGCGGGCCAGTTGTTGCAACAAGCGTTGTGCAAAATCGGGCGACAGATCCGCGCAAAGTAGCTCAACTGGAAATGGGAAAAAAGGTCGAACAAAACATTGAATTAAGTATATATATGCAGACACGTGCATCATTGGCAAACGCAATGGTAATTAATTTACATATGTGTGCATGTGTGACACAGAAGGGGTTATTAACAATACAACAACAAAAAAACCACAAGTGGAAACTATCTTAAGCTGGCTGATATTTGCATGCCCTTGCAGGAGGGATTCACTACTTGGAGACATTGAAACTGAAGATTTTATTTGAATAAATAGGCAGTTTATTCCTATTGGAGTAATAGGATATATTAGTGTGATGTTGATAATTCTTTGCAAGCATAATATTCCGTTACACACTTTGTAGCAGAATCATTATACCCAATGCAAGGGTATCACAACTTGATTTGCGTGCAAAAACGCTTTGTTGGCCACGTTAATGCAGAAAGAACCTTGAAAGTTGTGTTTTTTAGTTAACAGCAGAAAAAAACAGCATACAAATTTACACATTCGATCCATATGGAGTTGGGTAATAAGCGCCTTGAATGCAAGGGTGAAATATTCAACATTCATCTATTTTTGGACATGCGAGCAATTGCTATTGATTAAAAAAAAAAAAACAAAAAATAAACAAAAAAAATGAATAAAAATGGTTCTAAGGCTGACTCCGTTTGCAAGGTCGCCGTAAGCCACGTATTCAGGCTATTTATGACTTAATAACTTACTATCCCTGTAGGGTACGCGCTCCAAGACTAAGGTAATCAAATTGGGCTCATTTAGTTTCAAGGACATGATGAGTGCCTTTGTGAAATCCCCTGATTTGAGTGCCTCGTGTGCCGCCTTTGGTGTCACTTCAAGCGTTAAATCGAACGGATCGAAAACCACACCTAGATAAATAAAATAAATTATTTAAATAAAAATATTAATAATTGCAGCTATTGGGTCTGACCCTTATCCAGTGCATATATGCATAGACCCTCGGTTCCTGCGGCAGCAAACGCTTGACCCGTCGGTGAGAAGCGCACGGTGAATACTCTCACCTCTGGCTGAAAGCGACGCGAGGACATATCGCCACTGCGTACGCCAGGCAAACGGATCGCCACATTGCCGCCTTCAAATTCCTCTCGCTGCTCCACCAAAGCCATGTTGCCAAATTCGCTTAGATGTTTGCGGCTAATGAACTCCTGGGGGGATAGAAAGTATTTATAAGAATTTCTTCTCTTTCTTTACTTCTTGCGTCATTTATTCCACTCACATTTAGGCCATCCAAGCTGTGGTTCTGGGTTATTTGGAATTTCTTGAGCAGTATAGCCTCACGCACATGATATATACAAATGTTGGCCGATTTGCCAGCAGCCAAAAGACATTCACCATCCGCTGAATATTCGATTGTCGAGAAGTAACTAAAAATAGAGGTTGGTTTAAGCTTCAATTTTAATGCTTAACTGCTGCCACACTTACTTTGATTGTGAGTTTTTTTTGGCAGTAATAACATCCGTTTCCAAGCGTCCGCCTCCCAAATCATTGCGTCCCTCAATTGTGACTACTTGTGTAGCTGATTTGACGTCAAAGATGATTATGTTGCCGACAAGCGTAGCAACAGCGACCTGAAAAAAGCACATTATAGTTTAAGGACATTAATGTATATGTAAGCACTTACCTCTTCACCACTGGGACTAAATGCCACACAGGTCACATCGGAGAGTGCATCAATTGTCTCGTGCTCACTGTTGTTCTCCAAGCAATTCCAAATCTTCACCGTTTTATCCCACGAGCCGGAAATGAGGGTCGAAGAGGTGCCGACTGGGGAAAATGCCACGGAAGTTACAGGACCCTCGTGACCACTAATCACTTCCAGCAGTTTGCCCGTCTTGATGGACCACAAGTAGATGTCAAAGACATCCTGCCCACCAGCGACAACCAGCTCCCCGGAATAGTCCAATCCGACGCACGCAAATTGTGCTGGAGTTGGCGAGGTGAATGTTCGAAAATTTCGATACCTAAGGCAGAGATTTACATTAAATCAAGTTGTAGTCATAAATGAAGTGCAGATCATACCGAATGATGTCAAAGGCACGGACAGTGCCATCCAGCGAGCTAGTAACCAGGAACTTTTTATTTCGACTGAACTGCACTCCAGTCACGCCACTCGTGTGCTCACTGAACGTAACAAAACAGAAGCTATTTTGTGTATTCCACAGTTTCACTTTGGAATCCTCTCCGCCAGTGGCGATATACTGGCCATCTGGCGAGTATGCAATGCAGGACATTTCACTACTATGTCCCTGTTGCTTCATTATATACTGCTCGCTCTGCCACTCCCATACTAGTAGTTGGCCAATCTCCTTCGAGGCCAACGCTACCCAATCCCCGGTGCAGTTAAAGACTGCCGCCGAGATGGGATAATCTGAAATGCTCAACGAATGAATCATGTTCACATCGGGCAGTTCGTACAGATAGAAGGCGCCAGTGCTGAAGGCCACCACCAAAATTTTAGT
The DNA here is from genome assembly GCA_035042365.1 of Drosophila dives. Lineage (NCBI taxonomy): Eukaryota > Metazoa > Arthropoda > Insecta > Diptera > Drosophilidae > Drosophila > Drosophila dives. The sequence goes on from JAWNLJ010000437.1 coordinate 1,408,655, forward strand.
GCTACGATTATAGTTGGCTGCCGTTAAGAATGCATCACGTTTCTCCTTCCGCGGCTCGTCGGCTAAGTAATGCCTTCCCAGCTTCTTGTAGAAGAATGGATGTGACTTTTTAATGCCTTCGTCTTTCAGTTCATTTTGATCCTCGCCGACAGTTTCTAATTCATTTTTTACGGTCTGTTTTTCCACATTATTGTCGACATCATCTTCGGATTCGCTCTCCGATTCGACTTTGACGGCCTTGCGCTTATGGGCTGGCGGCCCAGTTTGATCATCCTGTATTAAATCCGACGGCTCCATACTGCACTCCCAGAGGCAAAGTTGTCCATTCTTGCTGACAGTGTTGATGTCCAAGCTATTGGCTTCGAAGAAACATGAGACTATTGCATCCGTGTGCCCGCTTAAATTATATGTGCGAAAATTTCTTGTGCGTTGCATGCCGCACACTTTGGTGGAGCTATCGCGACAGCCGACGGCAAGAAACTTCGAGTCTGTAGACCAGTCCAGCCACGTGATGTCATCGTAACCACCGAGGAAACTGCGCTTCAACACAAATGGACTATACTCTCCAGTTATTTCACCGGGAGCAGCAAACACCAGCACAATATTCTCTTTGGCCACCGCAAAATAGCTGCCATCCGGACTAAATTTAATGCACTGCACACCAGTTTGGAATTTGTGACGATGTATCACTGTGCAGGAGACCATGCTGATCAGGTGTGCATCGCCCTGCTCATTGATAGCAATCATCAAAGTGCCATCAGGAGACAATTCGATGTTGGTGTAGTTGTAACGAGACTCCAAAGACAAAGTACGCGATTTGTTGCTGCCAAACGAAAAAAATTATTAAATGGAATTATAAGCACAATTTCTAATCTTACTTCTTCAGATCGTATACGGTTATTCGGTTACCCACTGGACTGATTACTGAATTGCCATCCGGCGAGAAGATCAAGTTTCCATTGCGATAAATTGTGCCCAACAAATTCGAAAACTGTAAGTAGAAATATTAGTAGTCAGTCTGCTTACTAATAGTATTTAACTCACTTTGTAAGAAAACTTCATGGCGCTGTTTTATTTAATAAACCTATAATATTAAAATAAAGCGCTTCAGCGATAAGTATAAACAAAAAGCACTGCACGTGTTGCGTTAAGTATAGCGCTAAAACATGTCAAGCATATGTTAAAAATACCGAATACATCTCGCAATATTTGTTGGTATTTTTAATAACAGCTGACTGCGCTGCCAACTTGTCAACTCGGACTAACAATTTTAGACAAAGAAGAACAAGAGAGCCAACTTCGCAGCAGCAAGAAAATCAGTAAATAAATATAATTATTTGTGCGTCCATAATGGAAAAGAGCAAAACGACTACAGACAAGTTGGCCGAGCGTAAGGCCCGCCTACTTGAACTGCACAAACAGCGCCAGGAGGCGCGCACGCAGAACCACCAGGAAGTCGTCGCTGAAGACGCTCGCAAAAAACTGCCCAGCAATTGGGAGGCACGAAAACGCCAGGCAGAATGGCTGCTAGCTGATGACAAGGCACGCGAGGAGGCCCAATCTGCTGGCAAGGATTATGAACGCCTCAAGTTGCTGGAGGTCTCAGCTATCGATGCTGAACGCATCGAGAAGAAAAAGATGCGCAAGGATAATCCCGATTTGGGATTCTCCACGTACGAGGCGCAGACGGCGAGGCAATACAATCGGCTGGTGAAGACCATGCCCCCTCGCGATATGGCCAAGTATGAGAAACAAAAGGCTGAGTTGGGAGACGCTTTCTATGGCGGCCCCAATGTAACGCTGCACTCAAGGACGAAGGATACAACGAGCGCCATTAATAACATGGTAAAGGATCTGGAACAGCAAATTGATCGCAGGAAGAAGTACTCTAGGCGTCGCATCTATAATGATGATGCTGATGTCGATTTTATCAACGAACGCAACTCGAAATTCAACAAGAAATTGGATCGCTTCTATGGCGAGCATACGGCTGAGATCAAACAAAATCTGGAGCGTGGCACAGCAATCTAAATTAAAGTCAATTTTTATCTTAATAACAAATAGTTTTAAGTGCATTGTGTACCTCACATTTATAAATACTTTGTTTATATAAGGACAATTTAAATTTAATATAAAAGCAAATAAACAAAAAAAATATGAAATGCTTATGGAGGGTATTTTATCGTGAAGTGAGATTTAACGAGTAACTTAAAGTTACTGTGGCTTAGAAAATACCACGGTGTATTTTAAATACCACAAAAGAAACTAAAAGCTGTCAAGATTTGTTTACATCTTTGATTGTTCAGTTTCTTTGGTAAATTATGTTATTTGATCATAATAATGCAACAGTTGAGTGCACGTGAAAAGTATTTGATAACAAACACATTGAATAGTTTGCCATGGATATTGCAAGGACGCGCTGTGCTCATAGATCTGCACAATGAGACATCCGTGGCGGGAATAATTAACTGCGCCGATGGCCACATGACTTGCGAATTGACGAATGTAGTCTTCATAGACAGAAATGGAGGGCAACATGCTTTTGATTATTTCATGATACGCAATCGGATGATTCGTCTGCTGCATGTGCCTAAGGATCTGGATATCAAGCATGAGATCGAGAAACTGCAGCGCAGACCGCCCAAGAAGAAAACAAAGCGAACTTTCAAACTAAAGCGCGCCGAAGAGCGTCACAAGGAGACTTTGGAGAGTATTAATGCGCAGAAACCGTAGATGGGATTCTCAATTGGGAAATAAAGAAAAATAAAACAAAATATGCAATTATTTAGTTATCTTGATTACAAATTATTATTTCCTTCACATAATTATATTTGCTGGGCAATTATTTCTTGGACTCCTTTTCCTCTTTGTACTTGTAATGCAATTCCATGCAATCTGTGTCTGAAATTTTGATCCAACCATTCGGGGTCATATGATAGACACGAATAATTCCACCGGAATAAGCATCGCGGAATGTGGCATGGTAAATAGCACGACGACCCAATTCCTGTGCCTCAGTGTCCTTTAAATCCCAATGGTAGCCAGAGTCGAGCACACCGAAGGCGAAAATGGAACCGCTGCCCACGGAGAAGACATTGCCGGGTGTGCGAGACCCCTCCGAGTCTACATAGTAGAGACCCGGACCGCGCTTATCGTAGCCCGCCAGCATCATGCCCATGCTCAGGCCCATGCCCTTGTACTCATGAGCAATGTTGGCCATAATTTTGCTGGCCGCCGCCACCGAAATACGTTCCTTATTGCGCAGCTCATGCAGGCGACATTCCTTGGCCAGCACGCGATCCCAATAAACACAGTCAGCAGCTCCGCCGGCCAATGTGCCCAACAGGAACTGATTGATTTCGACAATCTTTTTCATTGTCTGCGAACCAATATACTGGCCTCCAGTGGCACGCGAGTCCACGGCCAAAATGACTCCACCTTGGTACTTGAAACCGAGAGTTGTTGTGCCATGATCAAAGTTGATTTTAACACCAGTCTTGGCAGCATTTGCCTGAATCTTATTTAGATTATCCAGAGGCTGCAGTAAGTCGTTTTAATATGTTAATATTTTATACTCATAGAAATATTCATAATTGATTCACTTACATTCTCAAATGGAGGCGCTGCCAATGTGTAGGGATTTGCAATGTTGCTGCTGTAGGCGTTCAGCTCGTTCTCGACTTCGCTTGAAGTCCACGCAGCTGGCTTCATGTACGAAGCCTTGGAAATTTTACAAATTTCTGCTAATGCCATTTTTTGTTTTATTAAGTTGCCGACGCGAGGATTGCAAATATTTTGTGATGAGATGACAAAAATTGAAACAATCTAGCGATGTGAGAGCATGGACGAGAAGCATCGATTAAATCTATTTATGTCAACTCGACGTTTATCGATAGGTACAAATTCTGCAGTGGGCACCCCAAATACGTTAACATTAGCTGCTATGTTATTGTTAATATTTATTATCATTTACACCACGGTGTTTATTACATATAATGCACAATTAAGTATTATTAATGCCTTAAAACTTAAATTCTAATTGTTACTTCCTACCAAGTTGTTAATAGAAAAGTTTCTACTAATGGCGGTAAATTTTAAAAAGCAAACGGCAAATGACGATCATGTCTGATTTGAACAGTGCAGCTGTTGTCAGAAATGATGTCGATAGCCACCAAGCACATCAAATGACTATTTCGATAAGTGCAAAGGGGAGACAACCATAAACTAAACCTGTTGCCAATTTTGCAATTCGCCTCAATTTTCTCTTCTATTTTCCTTTAGGCCTGGCTTAAAGCCAAATTAACTCTGGGCGTATACAAAAATGTAAGCAAATGTAACACACAAGTCGATTTAGAAACAAAATGTAAACCACTAAAGTTACAAATCGGTCAACAGCTATAAGCGTAACGTATAACGGATTGAAATTAAAAAGTTATTCAAGTTGTAAATCGTGAAAATTTGTGTTAATTCGCTGCAAAGCAGTTTGAGCTCCATTAGCGAAAAACTTTCAGAGTTTTCGTGAATAATGGCAATAATTTGAAAAAAATTGTTAAATACACTATTGAAATGTGTATAAATATGTGAAAGGATTGGAATATAAATTGACACAAATGCCTGTTGTAAATATGTGCGGTGTATTTATAAGGCTACTTATTGCATATGTGTTTGTGTGTGTATGTGTGTAATTGTAAAGCACATTATAATTTGAAGTGTGTAATAAAAATATTGGAAACGGTTTAATTATTTGTTTAATTAAATTGATTTTTTTTAAGTCGACTTAAATTTTTGTAATTAATCTTCAGACAATGCAGCATGGATCACACTCTAAAGCAGGAAGCCTTGCCGAATGCCATTTCCGGGGTAGGTTTAAATGTTTCGCATAGCTTAACTCAATATTCTAATTTAAAATTTTACATTATCAGCATGACTGCAGAAATTGGACGGCTTTACATGAGGCTATTGCCGCCGGAGATGATAAGAGAGTTCAAGTTCTGCTTTCGAGCAATGCAACGGATCGCTTGGCCAGGGAGTCCAGTCAGGGGAATACCCCATTACATGAGGCCGCCAGTCGTGGATTGAGTCGCTGTGTCAAATTGCTTTGTGTTCCGCCCACATCCGCGAAAGCCCAGCCGGGTTTCGGCAAAGAGAAGAGCCGTCTGAAGACGCGGGTGGCGAACACAATTGAAGCCTTGCACAACAGCACGCTGAGCATCATTAATAATGAGGGACTTTCAGCTCTGCATTTGGCTGCCCAAAATGGTCATAATCAAAGCTCACGGGAATTGCTTATGGCCGGCGCCGATCCGGATGTTCAAAATAAGGTAAGTACCCTTAATCCCTAGTGTTATTTGTAATAATCCTGCAATGTATATTCAGTACGGGGATACGGCTCTGCATACGGCTTGTCGTTACGGACATGCGGGCGTTACCCGTATTCTGCTATCGGCCCTGTGTGATCCTAACAAAACCAACCTGAACGGAGATACCGCATTACACATCACCTGCGCCATGGGCAGGCGCAAGCTGACGCGGATTCTGCTCGAGGCAGATGCGCGCTTGAGTGTGAAAAATGCCCAGGGAGACACACCACAGAGTATTGCAGTCCGCAAGAATTATCGGGAAATAAATGAAATACTTAGCACGCCAAAACGCATACGTAATCGCAGAGAAAAGCCAAAGGAGAATGAGAAGACGGATAAAGCACTGGACAAGGATAAGGATAAGGACAGGGATAGTGTGGATAAAGCTATCAATTGGTCACCCTATGGCTGTCATTATTTTCCCGATCCACGCAGCTTTCCATCACCCAAGCTAGAGACCTTACCCAAAGAGCCGCTGAAGCAGGGCGAGCAATATTTTCTTGACCTCGCAGGACACATCCATAAGGGTCCTGTGAGTGTGGGCAATACCTGCTACTGCGGACCCTTCTTCCGGCACATTGAGAACAAATTGAATTGTAATCGCAAGAGCTTAAAGAAATATGTGCACAAGACAAAGGAGCGTTTGGGACACAAGGTTCAGGCGCTTGCAATAAAGACCAATGATCAAATTGAGCAACTCACTCGCACCATGATCGAGGATCGGATGCGCTGTGAGAGCAAGCGGCAGTATCTCAACGAATATCTACGACGCGGCGAACCAATGCGCTCCACATTCGACAATCAGACCAAGTGTACCAGGATTGAGAGAACATTGTCTCGATGCCGTAGCTTGGATCTGCTGGAGAGCAATTTCGAGAGCAATCAAATTCCCAACTCAAAGAGTGTTGATGTTCTCGAAGAGCATCAAACCGTCGTGGATGTTGTTTATCACGGCCACTCAAAAGATGCGACAGCTGAAAGCGATTCAAATGAGGACACGCATTCCAATTCCAGTGCGGGTGAAGTAGAGGATCCCATGGCAACACCCCATTTGGCAGCTCAAGAGGATTCAAAGCAAACGAAACTGGATGAACTCAAGCTTGATTTTCTGAAAGTATCAGAGCGACTGGGTGATCTGCTGGAGAAGACTACTCTAATCATGGAGCGAGACAATGAACAGGAAAACAAACTACAGCTTTGCTCTTTATCACCGGAGCAAAGTAATCCGTCTATGCACAGTCCGGAGAATCAAGAAAACAAAGAAAGTCCCAATTATGATGGCTATGCGAATGGGCAACGACGCTATCCAAACTCGAGTGAAACATCAAATCCCTCACAGAACTCTAATAGTTGGGAATTCGGAACGACCCCGCCGGATGCACAAAAGTATTATCATCATTGCATTGGCCGGGGTGAAAATATGCTGAATACAGTGATTAAAGCACTGCGCAAGGATGCCGCCTTTGCGGAACACAATCAGGACGACGTGGCGCTCAACCAAAATGCAGACAGATTGTGTGGCGATAAGTTGATGTATAAGGAACAGATCCATGAGACACCATCGCCATCTTGCAGCACAGATGCGCTACAGCTGTACCCAAGTAGTCACAGATCCATGTCCAATCTAATGAAACGCCAGCCACTGTGTCTGGAAGATAACTTTGCAGCACATCCCGCACTATTATACACAAACCCAATGGGTATGCCTCAAATTTCTCCCGTTGGATTGCAGATGAGACAAAGCTCCAATGAGACTGCCGGCAAAGTGGAAATTAAAAACGGCGAAATTAAATACCTAAAGAAACCCAGTACGGGTCAAGTCAAAGATATGGTGGCACAATTGCAGGGTAAAATTGATTGCAATCAAAACTCTGATAATGAGCTGGCCTTGAGCTCCGATTTGCACAACGTAAATTACGGCTTGCGGGGCATTGAAGACTCACCTCGACTACCCCTGCAAAATCCTGCAGCTCTCTACACAAGCCACATGCGAACGAATCCCCAACAGCTGAGGCACATACCAAAAGATGCATACTTCCACGATCTGCCAAATCGATCGAGAGAACCGCCAAGAGTTCAAAACATTTACTCAGCAGATTTGGCTAGTGCTAGATATATGCGAGGCTATGGTAGACAACCGGAATCCCAATCTCCCAGTGCACCGCCAACGCTTCACCTGCAGGCAAATCATCATCATCATCATCCTCAGGAGCTAATGCCGGCTGAGTATACAAGCCGGAATTCGAATTTGGCTAATGGTAATCAGCCTCAACATCTGCACGGCAATGTGTTACCCAGCTCTATAAGAGCACATCCGGTAATCTTTCGAAATCCCCTGCCACATGATGATGACGATCTAGATGTGGATGAGATCGCCGCTGTTGGCTTATACAATAATGTTTCCAGCCTAGTTTAAGGACAAAGTAAAGAATATATAAATGTGCTGATTTTTTGTAGCCAACATTTTTTGTAAATAGTTGTCACAATGTATTTATCATTATTTTTAATGTATATGGAATCCTGTTAATGATGGACTCTATACCAGATAAATTTATGTCAAATTTCTGGACGTTGTGGCCGGCAAGTAGCAACAATTAGCAAACAGTAAAAATTGTAAGAATTCGCAGCATTTTGTTTTTGGCACTATTTTTTTCTGTAAATATATGTATATATGCATTTATGTACTTATATTTGTAGTTTTCTGTGTGTGTTTGTCTTCACTCTATAAATAACTACGTATATAGTGTTATTATTGAATTAAAATATATTTTCTTTAAAAAATTTTTTAAATATAATAGTTTTTTAATGTATGTGTAAATATCAGAATGTCAAGTACATATTTATTTGATAACAGATCATGTTTTGGTGTTTTGATAGACATGCGGCATAAGACATTGTAAAAATCAATTGTTTTTTTAAATGTTTACAAATTATCTGATGATGACAACGTTTGATATCATTAAATATAATATACTTTATGTTTAATATGCTTGCTTGCTTGTTAATAAGTTTTTGTTTAGCAAATCTCCTACAAATGATTTCTCGATGTTTGATACATACTATTTAATTGAAAATTCTATAAATTATGCTGCCCTTCTGCCGTTCATTTCTAATCAAATTACACAATATCGGCCACTTAATAATTATCTTAATATCTGCATAGTCAAATTACATGTTACAATAGCCAATAATTTATTCGCTTTTAAATGTAGCCTAATATATAAACCTATTAACATTATTTTGTTTTCTTTTGCAAACTACTGGAAATTTTTCTTCTTTTCTTGGCTTTAATGAAAAATGAGTGTCGATAACCCGGCATTCTCCTCTCGATTTGAACTTAAAAAATATTGTTGTTGTTGTTGTTGGTCTTGATGACAGCAGGGATGAGTTACGCTCGATTGGGAAATCTACGTGTAACGAATATTTTATATCAGGTAATGTCTCAAAGGGGACTGTTGTCCGAGTCTTCGCGCTCTTGGATTGTAGTTATGCTTTGCTGCAAGGCATTCGGTGTGAGCCACTCCCTGAAAATTGACAAATGGTATGTATATATATATATGGATTTATGTGACACTGATCAAAGCAAAACTCACTTTGGTAGGCATCTTTGTAAAAAGGGTACACAGGAGCTAAAATGTGCTAGGCGATTAACCCAGCTGGGTATTTCTTGGCCGCAAAGTATCTGACATTAATTAAAATTCAATTAATACAACATACACAGATGAGTATTTCGGACACATACCTGTGTCAAATTGCCCGAAAAGTGGTTACAATTATTGTTCATAAGATGATAACGATCGCCGCGAAATTGATTGCCCAACTCCTCGACAAGACGACGCACTTCTTCATATGTAAAATCCGTGCAGCCAATTTGTATGCTCTGCCGGAATTGAAACTGTTCGCCCAGCTCGTCGTGATCACGCGGACTGATTTCAAAGACTCCCGTAAACGGGAAAGGATGTCCGCCATATGCGAACTCAGTGCCGAATGCTTCTACGCCGGAATGGAATACGCCCAGACCAATTGAAGTGGTATATTCATTAATCCAATACTACAAATAAGAAATCAATTAACTTCAATTTAATTATAATTGAATAAATTTCAATTCTTACCATATCATAAACATTGAGGATAACTGGTTCTCTTGTCCCCATATTGGATGGCAAGAGTTCCTCGTTGCCATCTTTTGGGACACTTAGGCAGCTCGGAAATGACAGGTTGCAGGGCAGCCCGTTGGAGAACATTGATTAAATGCGTTGTTGGTTTTTTCTTTCTTTCTATACTGCAAGCAACATTTCAAACTTTTAATACACAGATATTCTCACAAACCTTCTTATTCTTTGTTTTATTGTCATATTTGGACTTTGAGGACTTCCACAGTTGCACATCACACACTTACATACATGTGTGCGTAAAAGAAAGTTTGTGAGTGTCAAAAAAATACACTTGTCTACGCACATATGTTCAATTACTTACATATGTGTATATATTATATACTCTCATCATATTCATACATACACACAAATATGCGTGTCGCAAATGTGTCATAGCAATCAACTTACACAAGTAATGCAGGACCCTAATATCCCATGCTCCGGTGGAAGTTAACAATTGACAATTGCCAAAAGTAAAGTTTTATGGATATATTATATTATTTACTTCCGCATCCGTTTTTAGTTTATACACAAGATTTTTTTTGTTTATGGATTGATTGTAGAGTTGTGCTGGCCCAGTTCAGAGTATCGTTCATTAAAATCGCCTTATCGAACTACTCAAATCGGTTCTTCGATAGCTTTACTTAACAATATATCGTACTTATTTTGACGCGATATTTGAACAAATAATACAAAAGTTCGTTAGAAAATGTTTTTAAAATACTTTTTTTTTTAGTTTTTTGCGAAATTATGTATCAATATATATATGAAAAAATTTGTAATTGTATTTAGAGTCAAAATCTTAATTTTAAATTTGAATTCAGTATTAGCTAGTGGTATGTGATCAGAAAATTTTGACACCAAAAGTTAACTCTGCGGTTATTTTTAGATAATAGTTCTACATAAATTTCACATAATGTTTAAATGCAGTATGTAACTGGAGCTTAAACCGGAATCAAAATACATTACTTCGATTATTATGTTTGAAAACAAAATCTCTCTTTACAACAACAAAACAGAATTTGGCGAAGAACAGCTGTTTTTCGCAATATTTATCAAAACGGTTTTTCAACAACTGCGCATGTCAGAACACTTAATTTACAAACAACACGTGCTAACCAAAGCTTTCCCGCCTCAGTAAATGAACATGAGTCGATGTATGTATTTAACACAACAAATTTAGCCGGCTCTCTCAGTCGTTACGGCGTCATCGTCAAGTTCTCATTGACAATCGAAAGAGGGCCTAGACACAAATATCCTCCAAAAGCCCACCCGTGCTCCCAGTCTTTGCTGGGCAATGCGGAAGAACGGCAAAGGTTGAGTCATAAAAAAACGAAAGAAAAAAGTCACAGAACATGCAGTACTTCGACAAAAACGGAAACATAAAAAGTGAAGAGATTAAGCAGTAATTTCTTGTGAATAAAAAATTTAATGAATGTAAAATTACTCATGTTTAATTATTAAAACGAAATTCATACCAACGCACATTTGCCAAAATACAAACAACCAAATGTTATTTAATGTTTCTTAAGTGCTTCCTTTAAGAAACTATATTTGTGCAAGAAAAGTCGTTTCACAAAACAATATACATACATAAAAACACACATATACACGGAAATAGTTTTTTTTTGGGTGCTTCTGAAAAAGTTACAAAAATGTGTTAGTGAACATGGAAAGTTCGCCGTCCAGTTCCATAGAAAAGCAAATGGATCACTTTTTGGAGCATTTTAAACGTAGTGCTTCCAAGGCCATCGATTCGGATTGGAGCAGCGCCTCCACGGATATCAACAATGGGCCCTCGAGTAGTCCCCAGCGGCAGCCGCCGCTGCAGCGTTTACTGAAAAAGACAAAAAGTCGCTCAAGTTGTCTAGACATATCCGAGATGTCTGGTAAGTAAATCCAAAATATATTTCTGATTAAAATTAATGTAGTTAGAGGTTAATTACAATAATATGCGGTATTTAATGCAAAGTTCATATACTTACTGCTCTAGCGAGCATCAAGGTTACTGTTTGCCTTTAGTCCACCCCATCCAACCCATGCATTTTCCGTGTATTGATTTTCCATGTATGGCAACAGCAATGGCATTTAACTTCTCCTTCAGTGTCACGACTAAACTGTCGCTCCCTTGTTACATTTATAATCCTGGTCATATTTAATGATATGTTTCTAGTGCAACTGTAGATTTTGCATAGAATAGGTGAATAATACTAACTAAATAAATTATAATGCGGTTTTTATGCCCTTGCAGTTGATGTGTAAATGATGTGTCTATTTTTCTTAAACAAACTTAACGATACATTCAATAAATATTTTTGTTAGTTATTTGCTAAAGACATTTATTGATTTTAAATATATTTTTGGAAAAGTACAAATCTATTTTAGATTTTATAGCTTTAACTGAAAATATAAACAATTTGTTGAAATTGTATATGTTGGTTGAAAATCTAGCAAAGAGCTCTTGCAAATAGGGACACCTATTTATGTAGGTATTTACATATTCATTCGGAAGTAATTGTATACGTTTTGAGTACAAAATGTGAAATGCATATTGCACTTTTCATTTAGCTGCACTTTAATGGCCGCTTTTATGAAATACGTTCGCACACATACACATGTGGGACTGTGTAAATACATAAACGTTGCAAGCTTTACCCCCATTTCAATTGGTGCAACGCTGCAAGGGGGTTTCAATACTATTTAGGGTACACGACGCTTAGTGCTAATCACCGGTGCCCACAATTCTCATTTGTTGTTGCCTGTTGCTTTGCGCTTAGCCCACGCAGGTAATTATGCATACCTTTCAAATTTTATGTTTATTTACGGCCTTCGCTTCTAGTTTTTCTCCCAGTCTAAACATGTTTTATTTAAATTTTAGTTTTTATATATTCAAATTCATTTAAAAATACCGATTCTGAATATACCAGTCAACCAATTCTTTCTTATCGATATCGATGCTTATTATGGAACCAGTGGATCGCTGCTAAGATCTTAATTCGATCGGCTGGTATTTGCAGAATTTGCATATTCAATTTCCATTATTTCTTTTAGTTTTAAAACATTAGTTGTTCCTAAAGTGTGTATAAATGCTAATTTGAATCGATCTTTCGATATTTTGTGTTAAGTTCACGAACCAATAGCTGAGTCGCTGCTAATAACAGATTCTGATATGTTAAGTTGTTCGATATTAACAATAGTCTCGCTCTTCTTCTTGTGCGTAAAGTATACCCGGTGCACAATTGAAGTATATAATATAAAACAAATATTATTGATGTTTAATTATATTTACGCAAAATTTAATTTTAATTGATATTGATGCTCATGTGCATGTGATTTATATGATTGAGATGATGTTCGTTTGCTGTTATGTCAGTGAAAATTGCAACTAATTCTGTGCGTATGCCAATACATATATACATCTCCCAGATGCGTGTATGTGTGTATATATTTTCGGTACTTATCAGCTGTGCTTGATTCAAGTTGCCATTGAAATGATGCGAGTTATAAAAGCGGCAACATTTGTGATTATTCTCTTGAGCAATTATTCGAAGTACTAAATTTTCGTTCCTTTGCATTTCTTTAGCAAAATTTGAAATTTTTGGCATACTTAGAAAATTGATAAAGTGATCCACGTCCTTACAAGAAGAGGGATGCACAATATTTGTGCGTGTGTGAGTGAGTAAAATTTTATGTGTGTGTGTATATACGGGCTTAGTAAATTTGTAACCTAATTATAAGAAATACGTTTGAAGTCACCTGCACAATGATAATCAGCCACATACAAATACTCCAATGAAGCATTTCAAATCCCGTCGGGTTGCTGAAAACTGAGCGTAATGCTTTTCAGCGTTCTTCCCTTTTTAAGTGCAGTGTATGCAATTACGTGTGAACATTATTAACATACTTTATATGAATGTGTGCGTGTGTATATATTTTCATTATTTTGACAAATTTGAGCACATTGTCTGATCATACAATTTTTACTGAAACTCGGAGGATGTAAAAATATATACGTTCATCCACAAGACTCTGGAGATCAATATCAAAAATTTTTGATCTAATTTATTTACAGTTAAAAATTCACATTTACAGTTGTAAGTACAAATGATGTCTACAGTACCCACTGACTGATTCCCATGACTTACAAAAACAATAACATATTTTGTTTGCAAAATAATTCAGGAAAATTAAAAGGCGTGCTTCGCAGTCATCAACTAAATAATATACTTTACTTAGGGTCAAAGTGCATTACATACTTATTTATGTAAATATGTATTTAAAAAAAGATTATGAGCGCTCTAAATGGGAGTTACGTAATTAATTTTTTACTAGCCATACATACATTAATGCCTCGTACGTACGAAAATATTCTCTTTAGTACACAGACACATAGAAATGGGATTTATTTATTTTTTTTGCGCAGCATGTATATAAATTTAAATTATTATATTTTCTATATTACAGTACTTTGTTATATTTTTCAAAGTTCTATACTTAATGCCCAAAATGTACATACACCTGTGCACATAAATACATAAACCTGTCTGCATTTAAATGTAGTCACAAACACATGCATGTTTCGCTAAAAATAAAATTGTAAAAAATGCACCGCAATTTGCAAAAGTAAATTAAATACAAATATTGTAAAGTTTACTAGATTGGAGCCGAATGGTGGTGTCGTGACGTCAGCCAGTGAGTCTGTGGCGACAAAAGTAAAAGTTTACCATAAACAGCTCGTCATAGTTAATTTTAGCAGAAACATTTAAACAACGAAAATAATTATCGGTTGTTGTATTTGAAAACTTTTCTCATTATTTATACTTTCTATTAGATAATGTACTTCTTAATGTATAACAAATATTGCTTAGCAGCACCCTTATCACTGTCAAATGTAATATATGAATGAAATGAATAGCAGATTAGCATGGGAGACATCTCCGACACTCACAACTAGGATATAACATTAAAAAAATGCATCATACTAAACGGTATTAATGACGTTAGTAGCTAATTACAGCCATTAAAAAACTAACTTGGAATTAATTGCTGTAGCGGGAAGAGCAGAGAAGTTGAACAGAAAGCACTGCGCAAATCTCTATAGATTTTATTATGCTATCCACTGGATCAGCAGATTTTACACGCTTTACAGCCAGCCTCAACATACAAAACTCATATTAATAATTATCAGTAGTTATTTGAAAAAAAGCATTATCTAAAAGAAAAGCACTTTTCGTAAAATAAACAAGGTTTGCCATTTTATTGTATGAAAAATGCCAAATACAATTTGGAAGCACATTTCTTACATTCCTACTGGGTATTTTTCGTATCTGCGTGCATCTCTACGAATGTGAGAGATCTGAAGTGTTTCATTGACTGACTCTTTTTCGCGCTGCTCCAATTAGGTGTTTATTTGTGTGTTGCAAACGTATTTTGTGTGTGCAGCCGTTGCACAGGCACACTTCAGCTCGCTCGATTAGAAGAAAGCTACAGAAAGAAACGACCGGCTAAAAAAACTTGAGCAGTTGGTGCTCTTTGTATGCTTTTTTTGAATTCGTCTGAAATTAAATCGTATTCTGGTGATCTCGAGCAATCACCTTCATGGCACTTAGTTTCGCAAGTGCCAGCTACTTTTCTCTTATGCAAGTTCTCTCCGTACAACTCTTCCACTTCACCACTCTCCATCTCCTACTCCCTCTCTCTCTCTCTCTCGATTCTCTGCGGTTGGCAGCAGCTGATGTTTTGTCGAGGCCAACCATGCTAAAATCACTACCAGAGTCTCGTCGTTTATCGCAGTGGCAATAACATACGCTGCTTTTCAGTTACTAGAATTTATTTATTTATTTATGTAGTTTTTTTGTTACTGTAGTGCTATGTGACGGCTAATACGGCTAACAATATTAAGAAAAAAGCAGCGAAATATTTGTGTTACTCACTTGTGGAACATATGTTTATATGAAGTTATTTGGTAAAACTATATCTTCAGCTGTGTATGTCTCCATATGGCAAAAAAGGAAATCAGAGAACAACGCATGTGAAGTTTTTACGTTGACGGGGCGCCATAATCAGTTTTTTTTCTGTTACGAAAAATATTTACATACTTATCTACACTAGGAAAATAGATATAATGGGCAACCTGCAAACATTGTCTGTTGGTATGTGATACTCATGATATTCATGATAAGAATTTCCTACATTTGTCTATTTTTGTGCTTTGACTTAACTTGACCTAAGATAATTATTAATATGCGGTAGACCGCAGGCGTGACTGAATTATTTTTATAATTATTAATTATGACTGCATTTGAATATACAAAACCACACAACGATAATCAAACACACATCCGTACTGCAGTTTTCTTTATTGCTGAATTGAAAAATGGAAAAGAATGAAACCAACCCACACCTAAAGTGCCCTAAAAACACTCTCACCAATACACATAAATTGAAATTTGAAATGCATATTCACTGTATATATAATCTAAAATATTTGTAATAAATTTGTATATATATAGAACAATAGGCAATTTATTTTGTGGATTGAAACTATGAACATTAATGTAAAAACCTTCTGCAAATATAAATTTTCTTATTGTCATATTAATGTTTTTTCGAATATCTTGTTTTACTAGACAATGAAGTGGAAAACGCTTTGGCCGAATCGCAGGCAATTGTGATGAGTGCCTCGCAGACACAGCAGCGACAGCAGCAGCTGATAAGCCAACATATGATCGACTCCCAGATCTCTGTGAGCAGTGGTGCTTCCATCCAGACGGCGATCTTTCAGTCGCTAACGAATTCACCGGCTCACACAAATCGCAGCACAGGCCACCTGCAGCACACCACCTCAACGATCAGCAGTAATTCAACAACTTCTGTCAACTCACAGGGCATCTCTTTTGCCTCAGAGGCGCTAAATGCGCAAAGACCCCCAGAGCAGATTAACTCGCTGCTGGAATACATAAGTCCCGCCCAAGCGGCTGCCACTATGAGTGGCGAGGGAGTGCTCAATATTGCCGATGTAGCCGATCTGTTGCACCCGCAGCATGCCATCATCACAGGCGGGCGTTCTCAGGAAGGATGCCCACTCATCATCTTCCCGGATAACAATAATTTTAATTCAATCGAAGAATCTGAATACCAGAAACTCATTTTGTACCTTAGCTCCGTGCCATCGTAAGTAGATAATTAGTTAAATTTCAAACTTAAATAGTTGCTATAATGAATAATTTGTACAGGCTCCAGGATGCTGATCTCGGCTTCCATTTAATCATTGATCGTCGCAAGGATCGATGGACATCTGTAAAGACGACTTTACAGCGAATATCGGTAAGTAATCGAATAATCTCTGGTTTATCAATAAACAAAATTAATTAATGGTATTTAACTTTTTTTTAGATTTATTTTCCGGGTATTATACATGTAGTCTATGTACTGCGTCCATCGGGCCTCTTTCAAAAGGCGATATCCGAAGTGAGCTCAAAATTTTCTTCCAAGGACGAATATCGCTTTCGGCTTATTGTTTGCTCAGCACCCAGCGATTTACATGAGTTTATTGATATCAGTCAGTTGACACCCGATATGGGCGGCTCATTAATATATTCCCATCACGAGTGGATACAACAAAGAATTGTAAGCATCTTAATCATCTTCACATGCTATCTAATAACCAGGTTTCTTCTCGTTTAGTCGCTTGAGAAGTTTTCCAGTTTGACGCATCAAGTCTCTGCCGAACTGGATGTGTTTATACAGGCAATTCATGATACCGAGTTTCCCAATTCCGTCGAGGCAACAAAAAAGCTATTAGAGGATCAGGGTGCGGACTATGCCCGACTGAAGGTTACACTCATATATTATAAATATAATTATCTTAAATATATATCTTTGACCTTATGACTAATGTGATCTATATTTTTAGGATGAAATCTTGGCTGCTGCCAAGCACGGCGAGACGCTGCTAAACAAAATCAAATCAAATGAGGAACTCAAAGAGTTTTCTGAACGTACCGGCAATGTTAGCGCAATTGAAAGGTATATCTATTTACCATATAGAGTTGGTGTTGTTAAATTGCCCTGGCGTATTTTGCTCGATCTTTTTAACCTCTCTCTGTCTCTCTTAACTAAATTTCGCGTTCTTATATTAACTTAACTTAAAATTGTGTTCTTTACTAACTTGACATCTGTTTTGGTTTCTTATAGCTCTGCACTGGTTATGTACTTTTTAACATTTATTTAAAGAAAACGTTCTGAAAACACATTAGTTTCATTTCCTCTTCAGTGTACGTATCACATAAATTTCCAATTTTCTTATCAGTCAACCATTGTGTTTTTGTTTCGCAAATTAGTTTTTAATTAAGCCATACATTATTTTTCAGCTTGAGTTATTTCTTAATAGACTTTTTATAGTGCAATTTGTTAACAGATTTGTAAATTGTTTAATAGGTTGGGGACTGTCCCAATAAATAGGTAAAAAATGTTATTAAAATATAGACAATATATTTAAAGTTTACCATAGAAATGCAGACATATTATTTTAATAGTTTTTGTTTAACTATATTTAATACCCAATGTAATTTGAATTGTAGTCAATAGTTTAACTATTTTAATTGGGTTTTTAAAATTAAGTTTAATAACTTATAATTGAATTCATTTAAGGGTTTTAGCAAAGTTAAGCTCAAACAATTTATACTCCTAAAGGTTAATTCAGCTATTATAAAGTTTTCTTTTTTTTTAGTTTATTGCATGAAAACAAAATTATTAAACACGCAATTCAGTTTAAAAAGAAGGTTTTGCTTAATGTTGATCAAATGAAATGCGAAACAATTATAAAATGCATGTAGATATTGGTATTTGTTGGTTTATTTGAATTAGGACTTCTGAGCTGTATACATATATATATCTATATGTGTGTTAAATATATAAACAATATACACTTTAACTATTTCAATTGATTGATTGAATATTGAAACAAAAAGTCAAACCACACCGTTCACACACAATTTTCCACTATGCACACACACTCACACACAAGTAAACACACTGTTTTATTCAACAAATCCAAAAAAAAAAATGTAACTTTTAAGATCATGGAAATGTCGCTCATCTCACTCATCAAGCTGTTGCCGTCTCTTGTCTTTTATCTTTCCTGTCGCGCTCTCGCTTTTGATATATAAATGTTTCCAAAACATTTGCAAAATGATCAATTTTCTTAAAAAATAAAATAAAATAATTGTATGTAAATGTTAACGACCATAAAATATCGATGTGCAGATCCAGTGCAGGGCAGCAAATACATCGTCAACAAATTATTTATCACCAACAATATAAGTTTAAACAACCCCAACATTATGATGATTGTCGCGATTATCGTAGACTGCTGGTCCAACTTGAGGAAACGGAGCGACGATTCGACGAATTCTGGCGCACACATCGTAACCGCTTGGAGCAGTGTCTGCTTCTTCGCATGTTCGAGCAGGACTTTCGCGAATTGCAGGTGAGTCTCAAACAAGAAATAGTTCCATTTTTAAATCAATAATAATCATTAACTCTTATACGTAGAACACTTTCGATGGGCATCTCAAGACTGTTGCGGACATGACGGAGATTGGGGAAAGTGTCGATAGGGTCGCAACACTCGTGCTGGAAACGGAAGAATTTTGCACACAAATCAAAATTGATTTGGATCGTGCCGCAGAGGTTATCGAAGCTGGACAGATGCTAGTTGGCTCCCGTGGCGTGTATCCTTGGGAGATTGTGCAGCCCAAATGCGATGAACTGCAGCGTGTCTGCGACATAATTAGAATGCGTCTCAGCAAACGCCTCGAAATACTGGCAAAGAACAGTGAACTTATGGAGAGAGTTGAAAAGGTAACTAGCTGCAACAAATTTAGATGTCATTTTTTACTTAAATATTCATCCCAACTCTTTACAGGCTAATCAATGGTGTGCCAATGGAGTGGATCTGTTGGCCTCACAGCAAATCGAGAAGTGTTCGGGATCTGCAGATTTAGCCGAACAGAGTCTGCACGAAATACAGGCATTTATTGCATCTGCCTCCGATTTTAAATTATCTAGTCCAAGTGAATTCAAGAAAACCATTTTGGATAGCACAACACCGGAAACCAAAGCACTTGTATCTCAGGTGAGTTGGCTATTATTCATTTAACTAAGTCTTGCCATTTATGTCGTCAGAAGATCCCTCTTAAGACATTGATTAACATGAAGTTTTGTGTTTGTCATGTAGACAAATTCTGTATAAGAAAAAATATGTATATGTATTGGCCACTTTTGTAAACAAGTTATCCATAACTATTAAACAACAATTAGGCCACATTTCTTTGTGACTAAATTGTGATGCAACAGGGATGGAGACATTGCCCACTCATCGTCGATTAAATAATATCATGTATTACAAAAGCAACAACTACTGAGCCATACATAGACGTAGATCGACGTCTACTGTTTTTACGCTTTGAAATTGTTTTGCTATGCTTGGAAATGTGATCGGGAGACTCAGCTGAGTGAAAGACAGGTTCTTACTGTCTGCAGTTGATCTGCTGTGTATGAGTACAGTTAGATAACAGAGTTTGGAATGGGAATGGGGCATTCTCTAACATAATGTGTATTTAATGTACCTGAAATGCTATCAATCAACCGGTTTGTGTCGCCGGCTGAGCAACCAAAGTGATCTTAAAGTGGGCGCTCAGAGTAACAGATATGTAGTTTAGTGGGCGTTGCTACATATGCCATTTTCTAATCATACATTTAATTTTCCTCTAACTGAATATTTCTGATGATTTTTTTCCATTTTCCCACAAAAGACTGTTAACAAGAAATCAAGTGGGATGAACAGCTATCTATTAGACAGGGTTAGAGGGTTGTTAGCCTAACAGCTGATACACAAATTTAAGTAATTTTATATGTTTATATCTGCTCAGATAGGTTATCAGATCTCAGAGGCGCCCATAAAAGTTATCATGTATTAAATTTTTTTTATTTTTTGGACAATTTTTTTCTTTTAATAGTAGAACACACATTTTTGTGTTTATTTTAATGTTTGTGTCATACATCCTTCATCTGAGCAATGATCTTAAATTATAAACTTTTTTTGTTGTCTTAACTCTTGTTTAAAGTTAAGTCTGCAATTTAAGCAATTAGCTTACGCTGAGCTGCTGTATTCAAACATGTATGATAGGCCATTTCGAACAAAGCACAGCTGCAACATCGAGCAAGTCGAGTTCGATGGGACGTTTTGTGGATAATATGGAGGAATATTTGTAGCGTTGCATCTTTCTTTACATTAATTGAGTTCTTTATATGAGCTATTTTTATTTATAATTGTTAAAATTTTACAATTAGTGCAATGAACTCATTACTGCGTTAGTAACAAGATTTTAAAAAGGATTTTATTTTTGTACTCAATTAAAAATTGCTAGTTAAACAAATGTTCCATTTTTATTGACAATATTTCATAGCTCCTTTTCTGGAATCTGGCACTCGAAAAAACCAAACCAACTACTATTAATTGCCATGCACAACCAAAATTTCTTCAAAATGGGTCATTTTCATCATAACAAGACGTAAAGTTAGGTCAAATCCATTTTTTTTAGTTTGGTTATTTATGTATTTTGAAGCAATCTGTAAAAATATGTCGTGGTCATGCACGAAATGGGTCAAAAAGAACCGTTTGGAGTCTGCTGCCGCTGGAATATTCTGACAGCGTTTACATTTCTCTGGCGCATAGCATAATGATTCTGACACAATTCAGAGTTGTGCGCTGGACCGCTTTCATTCCAGTCTCTCGGCACGTTTGACCAGTTAACGAACTGGATATCCTTGCGATTGCGATGGAGATTGCGATTGCGTGTACAAGCTATTAAAAAAAGAGATTGCCTTACTTCTTACGTCAACTATTAGATCACTGGATGGTGCTGATGCCTCCAAATGAAGTTGCATCATGGCTAACAACTGGCTCCCATATGCGCCGCTTCTGCGTACAGTTTGCAATTTTCCCGAAAACAGTACACCATAATCAGGCAATTTATTTGTGAGTTGTTGCAAAATATAGTTGGCTGTTTGCCTCAAAAAAAGATACAAAATACTTCATTTAACTAGAGTTCATTGACTGTCCGTCGATTTCGTGGGTGCCACGAGCCGCCTCCTGCAAAGGTCAATGGTAGTAATTCAAATAACTGGTCTTATGCTGAGATGACGCTTTCCCATTTGTGTAATAAGTCACTCATTCTCTCAAAGTTGCCTGCTTGCCAAATATGTTCAACTGCATTTTACACAGAAGAGTTTACAAGTTGACAAGAAGATAATTAATTAAGTTTTGCATTGACTTTTCATATTGACATTCGATAAGATAAGCTAACTGAAGATGCATGGATGAAAATTGTTCAAATTAAGCCAATTTTTAAAAAACTCAAAATCATTTCTAGTAAAATTTGTTATATCAAAGACAACGAAATTAAATTCTAGATATATAATAATCTGGATAATAATCATTGCAATGTATAATTATATTTAAATATATTGTATATATTATTTATTATATTTTTTTAACCCATAAGTTAGTTAAATTTGTATAGTGTATATTTGCTAGAGTATTGTGTACACTCGACAAGTCCGAATGAGAAAAAAAACCCATAAGCAATTTATGAAAACACAGGGCATATAAATAACTTTTTAGTACATTACAAAATATTTGCTTGTAATTTTGTTAGCGCATCAGCAGCTGCAAAAATTTATTATTTGGGCAAACAAACCACAAACGATATTCAATGCTCCGTGGACTTTCGCAGAAAACTCACAAAACTGGTCCTGCCTGCCTGAAGATGCACGCCGAAGATGCACTCTGAAGATGCATCAATGCAATAGTTGACAATGAACGAATCCGACTGCGACCCCAACCCCAACGGAAGCAAAAAGTGAAAGTGGCAATTGTATTTATTGCTTTCGGCCATTATGTAAAATGTCAAATGTCAAAAGCCATGGCATTGCCAAATGCCTGCGTTTGTCCTCTGGGCGCACTTTTAAGTTATGCAATTGTTGTATTTTTATCGATTGCATAGGCAGCTGCCTACCTCTATGTTTATTTAAACATATAAATTTAATAAATGATGGCAGCTTATGTTGTGTGTAAAACCCAGCAACATTTTCTATACGATTTTGTGATTATATAAAAAGTTAAACATAGGCTTATGAATTTTGTTTAATTAATTTTTGGCATAATCGATTAGCTTTTATTACTATTATTATTTATTATTATATACTTACTTTGATAAATGTGTTTATTCATCATAAAGGTTGTTGTGATAGTTTCTAGAATAATATGCACAGCATTGAATATTTAATTAGCTACTTGTCACATATTATTTATAACATTGATGAAAGGTATTAATTACATTACCTGCCTCAAACAAAAAAAATGTAGGCAATTGAGACACCCCTACTTGTTTTGTGGCTTGTGGTTTAAGAGTTATTGCACTTTCGGTGGGGCACAATTTCAATTGCAAATTCAACTGTTGCAGCTGCAGCAAAGTATCTCAACTTGGCGAACTTCACTTTTCTTATGTACCATTTTTCTTTCTGGGAGAAAACACGTCGTGAGAATGCCACTAAATTCTCCTGCATAGTAATTAAACACATTGTCAACTAATGCTGAGGTTTTGCATATTTTTGTTTAAAAAATGTGTGTAAGAAGGGGACCTAAATACAACTAACTAACTACACACAATTTGGGCCCATTGCATTAAATACAGTTTGCAAAAATGTTGTTACCCCAAAAAAAAAGTATATTTCTTTCTTATTTGATTTCATCTTATTGTCCAGTTTCACATCTTGACACTTTCTCCTCACACAACTCACTCTAAGAACTTGTCGCATTATGTTTTATGTTTCTAATGCGAACAATGAAGACTGTTGCTAATGCGATTCATTGAACAATCTGCTTTTTATGATCGATACAGTTTTCATAACACAAATATGCGGCAACAAAAGGGAGCTTAATGTGTTTTGATGGTTTTTTTTTTAGTCAATGAATCGAATCGTTCTTTGATTTCTTATCCGTATGTAGATCACGCAGCTTTCGAAATGTTGTTCTTTTTGTAAACTAAAAAAGCGAAACACACCCAAGTTTTTTTTTCATATATTCTTATCGAAAGTTAAGGTTAAGTTAATGTCGTTATATTTTATTTAAATTTATTTTACAATTTTTTATTACAGGTACTGCAACGCATTGATGATGTATCTTTAATGTGTGACAAGCGCATTGCCAGTCTCAAGAAGTTGGCATTGAAACCACCGCGTCCCGTGCAGCAGGTTACCCCAGAGCCAGCGGTGCCACTACAACCACCAGGCGGAGCACCACACTTGTTGAGACGTAAGCAAATTAAGGTAAGTGAAAATATAATATTATTTTTGACTATGTTTCTAATAGGACTGATTCACAGACAAAACTTTAAATAAATTAGTATATTATTTTTTAATATATATTGTAATATATATGGGCAACTAGTTAATGCATATTAACAATTCAATTTATATATATTTTAATATATATATTTTCTGACTACGAACAGCTTTTGTATGCACTTCTTAGCCACTTCAGGCAAAAAGCATTGTGCGAAGTTGCAATGTGTTGGAAAGGGGCTTTTTAACCAGTGAACCACTGAGTATGCGATGCGTTTTTCATTTGCATTTTAAATGCGCGCGAAAAGTCAAAGATTCCTAGTTTAACAATGACATGTCGCTTTTTTATTTGTTTTACAATTTTCTTTTTGTTATGGGGAAATACCTAAGAGTTGATAAACACGGGGTATATTAGAAATGATCAGAAAATATAGAAAATATATTTTTTTAATTAATTTTTAATATGACACTTTAATTTATATTTCAACAAAACTATATTTAAATAAGATTGTTAATAAAGTTGCAGGGTGTCTCCTCGTCGTATACCCATCAAATACTTGCACTCTTTAGTTTTGTTGGACAAATTTCAAGTTCATTGTGCAAAATTCACACGATGCTAGTCTTTTTTTTTTCTTGTTGTTGTTTTGTTACTGTTTTTGATCTGTACAAATGATGGAGGCATGCGGCTAAGGGCAACTGTGGCGCCCCGACGCCACATAAACCAGAGCCGAGGCAAACCAACAAAAGATCCCCCAAAGACGCGACATACATAAATAAAGCCAAACTCTGTGATGATAAGACAAATGGCGGGCATAAAGTTTCCAGTCTCAAGTTTCACTTTTGCTGCTGGCAGCCAGCTTTTGCTGCGTAAATCGTAGATTACCGACCCATAGCCTGGGGGGCAAGCTGCGCTAACTACTTACAGCTGACTTGTGTTCAAACTGCTCCATCAAAAGTCGCATTTTTTTTTTGTTTTTGACCAGCAATCAGCCTCAGCAGACTTCCAAAATTATTTCATAATTACCTTCTGTGCGCCATCTCTGTGGCAAAAAAGAAAAAAGCAAAGTTTTTCTATGCAGACAGCGCATAATTGAGTTGAATGCTCAATGGCATTTTTGGCATTAGGTTCGCTTTAATGACTGACTGACTGACTGACTGACTGGATGACGGACTGACTGACCAGAAGCATTTACATTTAAACCATTAACCGACTGTTTCACCTCCTCCTTGTTTGTGACTCTAAAAATAGGTGGAGTTGGCTTATTAACCAAGTTTTTGTTAACTCTACCGTGAATGTAAATGCCAATCACATTTAAATTTATGCAAAAGAAACAATACATTTATTTAAACTGAGAGAGCAAAAAAAAATATTGCGATCAATTTTGTATGATTTAATATTGGTGTTAATCGATTATTGATGAAGTTGTTTTGTCAAGTTGATCTCAGTATTGATTGCAGAACTTGAAACAGACTTTTTAAACTGGAATTTAGATAATATTTGTAGTTGATTTTAGAACACAATTTTTTATATCTTTACTGAATGCATTCAGATTAAGTGCTTTCTTTCTGGAATTTATCTGTTGTCTTGTTGTTGAGCTGTAGACAGTTATGTCTTTTCAAAGCACAAATACTTTAATGAACTCAACGAGTCCAATTAGCCATGCTTACAGTCGGAAGAGAGAACGATTGGAAAGAGGAAAGTGGGAAGATAGACAGTAATGCTTTGAGCCATTCTCTAACAATAACTGCGCTTGCGACGAGCTGCACAAAAGGTTAGAATTGCATATTAAACATTTCCGCTGGGCAGCAGCAAGCAGGCACAGCAGGAAAATACAGATTTGCAATTCCGCATTTAAGAAAAAAAAAAGTAAGCAATTTCCATAAACTGCGGCAAAGTACACCGTTCCAATTGCACTTAACTGTTTAAGCAGTTTTCCCGTTTGCCACTGATTTTATCTTAGCTTGGTTCTGTTTGGTGTGTCTTTTCAACTAGTTTTGTAAATATCGCTTTAAATTGTTATTTTTTTTATGTCCTTTCACAATATTTGCGTATCGAAATCTTTAATGACTAAAGCTATATTTGTGCCACATTTTGTTCCACAATCAAAAACGAGAAACGTTTTTTTCTGCTCAAAATGAGAGTAGGTTGAAAATGCAGATCGTTTCAACTTTTTGCTGGCTTTTCAAGTATAGTTTTTGTTTTCCAGACTGCGTTCTGTTGCATGATTGATGCCTGATGTCTGATGAGCTATTGTCTCCTAATCTCTTTACTGCCACAACTTTGCGGCTCGTTTTTAGCTTGCATTGAAAATATGTTATAGTCATCATTTGCACTTGCAACAGCGACCTGTTCCTTGCAGTTGCCACAAAAGCCACTTGATGTTGTTATATCTTAGTGTGTAAATTTTTGCTGTGTCAGTTTTTGCATCTGCTGCGATTTCTCTTGCCACAGGTGGCAATTGAGCAACTGTGAGTCTGTCTCGTTGTCTAAGCAAAACAATCGAAAGTATTTGCGTGCATTCAGTTTCTAATTGTTTTTATTTTTTGAGACGCTTAAATCGATTGCAATAATGCAACAAAATTGACAGATGCATTAAGGCTGTCTTTTGTGGTGTAAAGTTTTGTCCAAAAATGGCACATTGATAGATGGGCTCCCCTCGCTGAATAAATACTCAGTATTCAGTTTGCAATATCTCTTTCTGTGCAATCGACGCTTTTTCCATAATTAAATAATTAATCGTCATTTTATTAGGCCTGCGCTCTTTCACTTTCATATCTGTTTATGTATAACTACAGACATATTTAACTATGCGCGTTATTAAAAAATTATGAGACGATGCCAATTGAATGTCTCTCGGCGTCGTCGCAACTGTTGTGCAAAGTGAAATATTTTCATTGTTGGCTGAATATTCGGCATTGTCAAAGCAACGCACGTAAGGTTGGCTAAGTGCAGAAGCCAGCAGCAACTAAAACAACAACATCAGCAACAACAACAACCAAAGAAACAACAGCGACATTTCGAACTTGCAGCACGCATCTGCGGGCTTTCAAATATAGCTTCAGAGTCTCTAACTTTTCACTACACCTAAAAAAAAAATATGTGACTTACAAATTACTTTCAATACTTTTTTTCTAGCAGCTAATTTGCTAAAACTTACTCTTTTTATATATATAAAATTTACTTTCTATTAATCATCACTTTTGCTACTTAATTTTAAATAGTTTAGTTTAGAACAAAAGAATTATAATCATATAAAAAGCATAAACAACTTTAGTCAAAGGAATTAGTTTAATTTTGAAATAAAATTACTTTCAAATATTCACTTTTTAATATATTTTAAAATATTTTGTATATAAACTTTTATTGTTGCAAATATAAAGAGCATAAAAAAATCTTAGTCGACGAAAGAATCTGTTTCATTTTAGAAAGAAACTTTTTTAAATCTACATATTAGAAAGTAAAGCAAGATATTTTTCGAATTATCGTTAAGTGGCAAGCAGTATTACTTTCAACAAATGTATTTCGATTTATAGATGTTTTTTCTTATTATTTATTTGTTATATATATGTTTCTAACGACAAGAAATCGAAAAGGGATATTCACTGATAGAATAAAATCTTTTTCGAATACGATTTTTTAAACAGCACATATTTTTTTCTGAGTGTATTCACAATGTGCCCACTCAATAGGTACTGCTTTTTACTTACAATTAATTATTGTTTTAAAGCAAAAAACATTTGCAGGCAAGGGCAAATACCTCTGAGCTATGTGGGCTGTGTCCCAACCCATTTGCCACACTTGCCTCAATATCTATAAATACAAAAAAAAAAACAATAAAATAAACAAAAAAGCGAAAACAAT
Organism: Drosophila dives; assembly: GCA_035042365.1. Classification (NCBI taxonomy): domain Eukaryota; kingdom Metazoa; phylum Arthropoda; class Insecta; order Diptera; family Drosophilidae; genus Drosophila; species Drosophila dives. Next base: position 1,436,440 of record JAWNLJ010000437.1, read on the forward strand.
TTGAACATTTATTAATATGCTAGCAACTCAAATTAGAACTGAATAAACTTTGGCAGAAACGCTGTTTTTTTAAAAAATTAAATTTTTATAGTTAGGCAACCAATGATGAATCTTAATAAAGTCTTTCTAAGCACAAAAAAAAAACATTAAAGTATTTGGTGATTATTGCTATTAAAAGTTAAGCAAACAAAATAAATTAAGCATCTGTGATTTATTTACTGCTTACGGTTTTTAAATGTATTATTGAGGCATTTGTGTTATTATTTTTTCAAGAGAGACATTTTCGACAAATTTCTAAAAGCCAACAACAAATAAACTTCTGCATATTGTGCATGTCAATCAAGATCAAGTCAACCAAAGGCTAAAAGCTTAAATGCGTCAGCCATTTAGCCACTCAATTTCAATGACTCGTGCACACGCCCTGCCCCGCCCCGCCCCAAAGTGGCCGAGAATTTCCATGTTGTGCGCAACAGTGATATGGAAATGACCATGGTCAAAACATGCAGGCATGGCACCGGGGTATTACCAAAAAAAAAAATTTCACAGCCATAGCAAAGCTGCTGGCCATCTTACAAACAGACAGGCTTTGAGCCAAGTTTAAGCTGCACACAAAATGCATTCAGTTCAATGCACCGAAAGCAAGCAAATACCATTAAAATGTCGCAATACTGTTGACGGAAGTTAAAAATTTATTTAAAAAGTAGATTTTAGCTTAATTTTAATTGGTATTTGTGGAAAGTGATTCGTAATGTTTTATATAAAATTCCTACTTTAAATTAATTAATTGTTATGCATTTTTATATATTTCTACATTATTTAAAGTATTTTAAAATAAATAAAAATAATTTGATTTGATCGATGCTTGCTTTATTTAAATCTTGCATTTATAAATTATTAATTAATAATTAAAAATTATTTTTCTATTGCATATTTTATGTGAGTGTATTTTTGCAATGACTATCTGATTTTTGGGCCAATTAAATGTAGATCAAATTTATATATGCCAAGACAAAAGCTAATAAAAATATATAAAAATATGCTAGTAGTTCACTGCACTGAAAACTGGCTTACTATCTTTAAGATATACTCTGACAATAATCTGTATCTGGTAATTTTTTAAGTTACGTTCACGTACTTTAACACATTTTTGTTGATGCCATTAACGGACAATGTAATAAAAAGAAAGATTTTGTATCTTTTTTTGTTACATTTGTTGAGAGCATAAATCACCGTTGAGCTGTCTGAGAACTTTCACGGCACTTCCGCAGTTGGCAAACTTGGCTACTTGGCAAGCCGCCTCTGAAGATCGTTTTGCTTTAGCCCTTAGTGAAACCACCATAAAAGCGAGCGAGACGAGCAAATTCCATTGCGACGCTTGACACTTGCCATAGATCAGCTCCAGTGCCTCAAAAATTGTACAAATGCCAAAGTGAAATCTGTTGATTTCAGTGCGATTTCGCAATAGTTGATTATTATTATGACTACACTATTTAGAATCGCATAATGTGCTGTAGCTTTACTTAAAGATATGTGAGATTTGCCAGTTGAATTTGGCTGCTAGTAGTTCGGCCATAAATACTATTAAGGCTATTGTGACTCCCAAAACCCAGACGAGCAGTATGCCCGCAAAATTGGACATGCCCAATGTGACGGGGCCAATATTGACATCGTCTTGAGCGGCGCCAGACATTGTGCTCTCCACCTTCTGTTGTATGTGCACATTGAGATAGTCGGCCACAACACGATCCTCCCAAAACTTGTCAAAGCCCGACGAGTGCCAGCGATAAATTAAATCATTAAATCGCTCCAGCAGTGGCCAGCAACGCGGCACAAATGCAACCGTATACTCATAGTAGAGATCCTCCTGCATTATAACCATACGCTCAATGGCCTGTCCAGTTACGTATTCCGCAATGGCAAAGTGGCCTAGAAAGGATTTTATTTAATAGAGTAGTAATTAAATAGTTCCAATCAATTTTAGCTAACCAAAGGGCAAACGCTCCACGGTGAATCCCATTCGCTCCTGACTCGACAATTCCAACAATTGCTCATCGCTGTAGATGTGATAGTTGTTCAGCAGTTGCTGTATAAGAGGCTAAAATATAAAAAATATATATAATAATAATATATAAATAATTGATATACCTTTAAAATAAGTCTATCTTAGCATGTATACAAAATTCAAGGTCTAATCAAGTGTTACACACAGAAATCCAGAAATATTTGTAATTAATATGCTGCGCTTGATTTTCAAATCAAAAATAATTTCGAAATAAATTTGGAGCCATAATTTTCTACTTGATGTACTTACATCATCGGAGCCACGTATTGAGAGTACCCATGCCTCAGAGTTCGCTGCCCACTGGAGCTGTTGGCTACGCATCCGTTCCATTGTGTCCGCCGCTTCGCCGATTTTGGGAATGGTCAATATACTGGCCAGACCGCCACCATAGATGCTCGTTATGATGATGTCGTTGAGGAAGCAGGCGAAGAGCAGCACCCTCATCGTCATAGTTCGAGCATTGCTATTGCCTGCCTGCGATATGAATAACTTGAATGTGATGAGCAATCCAAATTTCCAACTGATCCACCAGCCACTCTTGGCTGGCGCTGTAACTAATAGCTTCCATTCGCTCCGATGGGCCAGGACCAAGCCCAATGTTTCGATGCCCAGGCAAATGAGTACGGCAATCCACAAGGTGAACTGGAATGGTTGCAACGGCAAATACCAGCTGGCCAGACGCAATGGTGCCGGCACCAGGCAAGTAATGCCCGAACGCACTAGATACATGGACATATCCATATGGATGTAATCCTCGTACCAGGAGTACATGGCACCAATACAAATGTCTGCCTTATGATTCATGACCATGCCTAGAGCTCCATCCCCCGACATGTTTGCGTAGATGTTACCCCAATCGTCGGCATCAGCTGAACACAAGATTTATTTATTTAATATTTTTCGATTTCATTTAGAGCTATTCACCAGTTGGGAACTTGGCTCATAGCTGTACTTACACGTATCAATCTGCAACGTACAATTGAATTGCTCACAGAAGTTGAGCAGGACACGTGCTTCGGTGCCATCAATATACACTTTAGCCAACTCCGAGTCCGGTGAAAGTGAAATATCCCGAGAATTGCTTTTGCTGCCCTGCGGGCAGATAGAAGAATCATTTAGTAGTGGTGATATGGGCTCCCCTTTTTGTAATACTGAGATTAACAACAGGAGTTTTCAGACTTTTGTTTCAGGGTTTCAATTAGAATTCTCAACTGGTTCTAGCATGCAAAAATGTATAATGACATACTTACATGCTCGATGATCGTGTAGGGCTTATAATTAAATCCCGCCATTATCACTTCTCTACCCTGTAAATCCCTCAATTTATCGGGAAATAGTTGCGTATTGTGCTGAAAGCGCTTTCCCACAACATCAAATCGATCCAAGAACTGCAACTGTTCCGGGTGTTCCGATCTTGGACCCACATACTTATTGGTTTTCAGATCAAAGCTCGTTGCATTCGCATAGCTTCGCAGCACAAAAAGTATGTTGGGTTGGTCTGAAAATACAAATATTAAAGAATTTCCAAGAATCTGCACTTGCCAAATTTAGTTGCCTTGAAAAAAGTAATCTTTCCAGAGTGTTTCGCCCAATTCATCCGCCACAGAGGCGAACACAAATTTATTGTACAAGGAACGCCAGATGGAATACATCGATGCTTGTGTGAAGGCAGCCACGAAAAGTGGTATATTTTTACCAAAGACCAGAAAACTCTGTACAATAAAGGAAAAAATTAAATCTTTTGCGTTGGAACTGTTGGCTTATTAATTTATGGTACCTCGCAGTGGGATGTCTCAATGGATAAAGTGAGCTTAAGCATCAAATCATCATAGCTTAAATCGAGCTCCTTCAACTGTTGTCCCCTGGCAGCAGCATCGATTACATTGTCCTTAAAACTTTCGGAGAGTTTGTCAATTTGAATACTCAAGAAACTTGCATAATCCTTAGCTGTATTCTGTGGTCGAAATTCGTAGTCATCATGCCAAAGGACACAAATTGTGCTGCCTTGTAAATAGCCATTAACTGATTAGAAAAATAAATTAGTGGATATAAAACTTCATATACTTCTTTTAAATAGACTTACTGATTATGTTTAGAATCAGCGACCAACTCTGATCGGCAAGTAACATTTTAACCAACTTTCCGACTATCTGTTTCCGTAGCTCTAATTGAACTGAACAGAATTTATTCGTTTGCCAATTGACTTACTACAAAATTACATTTGTAAACTGTTTGTTTGGGCACGCAAATTAAGCAATTTGGCCAAAACGATTTTAAACTGTTATCCTAGGGAATAATTTATTTTGGTTACAGAAAAATAAGCAATCAGCATAGAAAGCTTTTTATTTCTAGAAATTGGTTTTTTATTCTCGTCCTATGTATATATTTTTTTAATTATATATATTATATAAAATTCGTTAAATTGATCTAAAAATACTCTTAGATAAGTTGATTTTTCTCAGCGTCTGTTTTCGTAATATTTGTCTCATTAAATAACTTAATGCAAACGTAATTACATCTTTAACAATAACAATAATTTTGTTTGATGGCAAACTCATTTGGCTGAAGCATTTATGTGCAAACAATGCGGAAATTAATACAAAATAAAAACGCGGTACAGCAAAACGCAGAAAAAGACTTGAAAGTTGCTGAAAAACAGAAAGAAATTTTTAATTGATTTCGAATGAGAAACTTTATTCGGTAACATTGAAGCAAAACTACAGAAATACACAGCATGTAAGTACGTATTTTCAGCCAGAAAGTACATTATCAAATGGGAAATCAAGTTAAAACTCAACTTTTGAATTTCGATCGTTTCCGATTTGGGGGTCAGCAAGGGGTCAACTCTCTTCCACTTTCTAAGGTTTTATATATATTCGAATTAGACTGTGACTTTGGCCACAGTTCTATAATAAATTCACTTACCCTCACATTGAAATTATTTAAAACTACATTAAAAATTAAAATAATAATTGATCAAATTGTGTTCAGTTTTCAGATTTTTTAAGTGTGTAAAAACATATTAATTAAAATAAAAATCTAGTTAAATTTGATATTCGGAAGTGTCTTTATAAGATGGCAAAATATTTTCTTTTGTCAAATTTCTGCTAATAAAATACGACTAATTTTCTACACATCTTTTTGTTATTGTTTACTTTTTTCAATTATTTGTGTAGTTTTTTTTTGTTTAATCTTTTATTGTTGTCTTTCTTGTGTTTGTTTCACAAAAGAGACCATTGTTTGTGGATTTGCTTTTCTATTACACTTAAAGCTGGTTTTTCTGCTGACCAACTTTGGCTTCATCAGTGTTTTTTTCTTTTTGCTTAGTAGTAATAATATTTTGGTCAAAACCAAAGCTGGCACAGTTTCATTTGCCTTTTTTTGTTCCAGTTTACCACTGTATTGAGGGCACTTTAAGGCTAATAAAAAACTAGAAAGAACATTACAAAAAATGATGTACACTTTATCTCAATACCCATTGAGTCCATATAAGTAAAGTAAATATTTAAGTGTTTTGCTCATTGACCAAGTGATGAAATCCAACAATCATGGAAACAATCACCGTCAACAATAATAAACAAAAGAACGATGGTCACAATACAAAAAAAAGAAAAAAGAAACCCAATTTGGCAACTCCAATGTCAACGCCAGTAGTTGAATGGCATTTATATAACTAACTGAACGATCAAGGCAAATATTCACTGATTTTCAATTTTCGAGTAGCCTTGCAAAGGGTTATTATCTCTCACTATGAAAGGCATTTTTGATATTACAATGAACATGTTCTGAAGTTGTCCTTACGATTTTGTATAGTGTATCGAAAACGCTTTCTATGCCAAAGGTTTTGTTTTCATGATTAAAAGAGAGAGAAAATTAAATTAAATATTTATATAAGTGATATTATTTATTTGCGTGTCATTAAATATGCTCTTAAAAATGTAGATAAATATGATCATGCGATGGCCAAAAATTCGTGTTAATAAATATATTATTTATTTATTTTCTCCTCTTCATCTTCAATTATACACATATCTAGCTTAAATCATAAAATTGTAATCTTTGTAAGCAAACAGTTCTGAGCTGTAAAAACATATATATGTATGTAGTATATATATATTTGTATATAGATAAATACGTTATTACGTTACGCTACAATTGTGTTTAAGTGCATGTTTAGAGCTGCAACGCCGCATAAGTTTTTTGGTTTTTTTTTTCCATGTGTTTTACTTTTTAACTGACGCTGGTTTTTTGGTTTTGGGCTTTCCTTTTCGCTGGGCATGGTATTTGTCAACTGGCTGAGAGGGCCAAATCGCATCTGTTTTTGGGCCCATGCTGCGTTGAAATCATAAATTTAATTTACGATGCCAGTGCTGGGAGCTGCTCGGCTCTGCACAGCTTCACTCTTAATGGAATTACATTTTCTTCACATACAATACTTATTTGTTATGAGATCATTTCACTTGTTCGCTTGTGCTGTGTCTTATTACCCTGTAACCAATTTGAAATGGATGAAAAGCTGCTGTTAACTTTTTTAAAACGCTGAGGAAAATGTTTTGCATTCGACGAACTAAATTTCCTACGTTTTCGAACCCAAAAAATAATCTGTTCAGAAGTTCTTTAAAGGAATTGCCTTTAACTAAGTATCATTTAATTTGAATTTATGCCAAGTGACAAATACAAAAAAAAACTCGAAATTTCTTTAAAAATTACAACCTAATCGTTTTATTTAATTTTCGAGCGAATTATCAAAAACTGTGTATATTAATATTCACTCTAAGCTAATTGGATGAGTCTTGCTAAGATAATTTGAAAGCAGCTAAAATGTATCTTTCTAAACCAACATTTAATATGTAATGTGAATTATAGGGTATTTCCAAGTGAATAACTTTTAAGTAGAGCACTTTTACCTTGCTGGGTTTTGTTTTTCGTATTTTCTTTTCTTTCTTTTTATTACTTTTTTTGTTTAATTTTAATGAATGAAAAGTCAAAAAATTTCTTGCTGCACTGATTTACAATCGCGTTTCACTTTCAATTGAACTTCCAACGGTTTTGGCCATGCTTTGACGCTTTTGGGCCGGCCACCTAACAGCGATGGCTGCCTCTATTGGTAATATTTGGATTTCTACCGGCAGCTCCTACTCATGCGTAATCCTTTTGTGGGCGCTTGGCTTCCGTTTCACGTAATTTCACCAGCGATATCTTCCAATGCCGGTGACGCCCAATAAGTTAACACAAAACAGCAACTACAACTACGAGTGTATGTGTGTGTGTTAACCAACTATTTATTGTATGCTCTGAGCCATAAACGGATAAGCACGAACGTACAAATTAAGCTGTTCATTTGGTAGCAAGTTTTGCCATCATATTCGGCATATCATATCTATAACCACTTTGTATAACCATCTACCACATATTACATATACATATGTATATTTATATATACATAAACATAAATATATATCCTATCATGTTTAATGTGTACATAACATGGATGTACAATATTATGGCTTTCAATTGGTGCAAAAAACAAACAACAATTTATTCATACTTATTTAATCGACAAAATTATGCTGTCGATAAAAGTGGAAAACATTATGTAAAACATAATAAATTCAACAATAGTTAATAATAATAAAAGACAAATACAATGAAAAAGTTGTTCTTTTGCCTATATTGTGCCATTTTCAATTAATTATAAATTATAATTACGTTATATATACGTTCTGTAACTGTAATTTACAATTATAATTTATAATTACAGATATATACGTTCTGTATTTAAAATTTATAATTAATTAATTCAATTATTCAGCTGTAAATATTTATGTGCTTGCATGCAGACAATTTAAGCCAGAATTTTGCATTTTGTTCTTTTAATAATCTGCGTCGCAAAATAAGCAGATAAAAATCTTTTACTTTATTGCAATGACTTGGCTCTTGAGAAATCCGCTATTTGCAGCAGATGGTTTGGCAGGTTTGCCAAATAAGTATTTGCATGTAATACGTACATTAAATATAATTATTTCTCGTTTTAAGTTGTGGTCATTGTCCGAGTTGTGTGTTACAACCCGATGCATCAAACGCGCCTGAACGCATGATTTTGTGTGCGATCGCAACCGCACACAACATGTTGCAAGCCAGCGAGTTCAAGCCAAGCTGGCTGTCTTTGATCGAGCGAAGTTCAAGCGACAGTTTAAGTCGAACTTTCGAAGACGCAACAACGTCGCGCATGATAAATCCGAACGGAGTTGGAGTCGAAGTCGAAGTCTTAGTCGGAATCGTGTCGAATTAAATTACCAAGTCGTGAAGCAGCCGTATTTGATTTGCATAAATTTGAAGTGAGGCATTAAAAGCCGACGAAAACCAAGCACCATATGATTGTGGCTTACCCCTTTTCTTTGCATTTCTGCAGTCAGCCGGAGATCAATGTGAATCTATGACAATAGGCTGACCTCGCAGTTGGGACAAATACACAAAAATTTGCATTAGAATAGAGCAAAAACCGGGTTTGCTTTAGTGACAGCTCTGGACTGTGAAGTGTGACTTGTGAAATGTGGAAATCAAATCTGTTGCAATTATTAAATAGCTTTTTATTTTTGATAAAAACCACACAATAATATTTTTAAATATGTCAAAGTAAAATAATAAAAGCTGTGAAACTATTGAAAACTTTCCGAGAAAATGCCGATTGGCAAATTGCCGTCTTCTGGGAGCCGTAAGTCGTCGACTATCGAATCTGCCAGCATGGATAGCACCATCGATTCACGTATGTCGTCGAGTGAGCTGCTCCCCATGGAGCTGCTCAAGGTGAACTATGTGCACAAATGCAAACAGGCCATGATGCACAAATCGAATGAACCTCTGCCGCCTCCAACCACAGCACACTTCAATAATCCCGCCCGCTTTGTTGGCTATCGTCGGCAGGCGCCACAAGCGCCGAATCGTGCACCCAAACCGATGCCAGTGCCTGCTTTGCCCCTACCCTTGCCCACTGTAGAGTCATGGCTACTTCTGTCCAAGCAGCCATCTCCTCGCACAGATGACCTGGACTGCTGTTCCTGCTCTGATTCCAACTCCAATTCGGACGCGACCGAAACGAACACGGTGATACCCGATTGCGAGAAGTCGCAGAACTGGAACTACCGGGATATACGACGTGACATGGCGCGTACCGGCGCCGCAGCTGGCATCCGATCCCGTGCCGATCGCATTGCGCGCATTGAAAGAAAATCGGAAACTAGCGAATGCGCGGATTGTCTACATGAACCGGAGCCACAACGCAAACAAGCTGCATCTTCACATCGGCTGCCTCTAAGGTCTCGAATACCAAAACCACTGTCAGTCCCATCATCACCACCAGCACCAACGCCAGCACCAGCACCATACAGTGAGACAAATGCCCAACTGCAACGTCGAGTGAAGCAGCTCTTTCAGCAGCATCAGCAGTCGGATCTTGCCTACAGTCAGAGTGCAGCACCTCGATGGATGTTCCAAAAGGCAGGCGTGGATAATAATAGTGCTGGTAAAGTAGCGCCCCTGGTGGAGCAGCAATCGCCACGTCTTCTCGGACAGCAGCGGACTAAACTGGAACGTGTCCACATACGCAAAAAGCGACAGCCACTGCACATTGTCAACCAGCTGGAGAGAGCTGAGAACTCAAGGGTTACTATTCAGGATAGTAAAAGTTGCTCCAGCTCCAGCTACAAGCTACAGCAACAGCAACAAAGTCCGATTATGACACTGGGTGACCGAATGAAGCGATTCTCCCTGGAGAGCTGCTGCTCCGACTCAGGAGTGTCCTCCTCCAATGACAGCAAAGAGCTGCAAACAAAACAAACGAATCATCACGATGAAAAGTGCATTAGTTGTGTGCAGCTGGAGACGCATCCATTCGAGAAGCACAAGCAATACGATAGACCCACTGGCAATGCACCAACCAAAGCCCATGTCGATCCCAATGATTTGCAGAACTTTGCCAAGAAGAATGTGACAAAGGCCACAACAAATGAGCTCCTGACTGCCGCCGCTGCCGCAAAGCAATGCAACATTGAAAAGGAAAAGACACTGAATAGCTTAAAGCACAGGACTATCGATCCAAGGACATCCACGACGACAATTAGCATAGACGATAGTTGGGTGCGCGAATCGTGCATTGATCCCAACGATGACTACATGGAGACAGACTCACTAATGCTACCGTCGCCCCCAAGACCCATAAACAGGCACAATAACAACAGTGTCAAGATATTTGTCAGCAGCAATGGGGATGATAATGGGGAGGTCACCAGTCGGAATGCCTTGGCCAGAACGAGAGCTCTGCCAACACCATCCTCAAGCGGTTCAACTTCATCCTCAGGCTGTGGTGGCTCGAATCGGGACAATAGCTCACTCTGCGAATCGGAACAGGATTGCTGTTCATGCTTGGGAATACCCTCGAATGGGGGAAGCCAGAATTGTCTGTCGAGCAGCGATTGCTGCAATGCCATCGGTGGTGTTTTCTGGAACAATGCGTGCTATGATATGGAAGCAGATGTTGGCGCTGGCTGTTGCTGCAGCATCTCCAGCTGCGACGACGACGATTGCTCCTACTTTGAGGGCAACTTCAGCGCCATCAACATAAATCACAACCAGGGGAGACGCCCCGATCTGCACCTCCGAGACAATAAGTTGCTGCGAAAGGTAGGATGCAAGGCAAATACTAAACACTTCCCGCGCTTAACTGCATTCCAGACCTAATAATAATTATACAGTTGCTAATTAGGCGGAACCAGCTTGAGCTGTTACCCCTTTCCCTGCCCCTTTACCTGTTTTATTATCCACACATTTGCACTTCCTGCATTTCTTGTGAAAATTACTTCCATAACTAGTCGGGACTTTATGGCAGAGTTTTAATTGGGTTTTGGTCAAAACCGGTTAGAACCTTTACCGTTGGCCAATAAATTATCTTGTTTATGTTAACATAAGTTTGTGAAATTTTCGGCATACCTGAGAATTTAAACTAAGACTGTGTTTTGTGTTCCCAAACTGGAGGTTTTTTGAATAGCATTTTGATAAGCACTTCCAAACAAAAATCGCATTTAAAATTCAGTTTTTATCTGGTGATAAAAAATGCATTGTTTTTAAAAATGAGTCTTTACAAAGTTAAGGGGAAAGAAAGTTGGAGATTTTTTGGAAAAGCATTTTACATGAATTAATTTCATTAAGGTATCTTAAATAAATTATTAATATAGAAATTAAACCATGATCAAAATTGCATTACATGAAGTACCAAAAGTTTTGAACATCAAAGTTTGAAATGTCCGGATTATGTTAAAATTGTTACACGAACGGAACTCAAATATGTGCAGTCTGTGCAGTCCGGAAATGCAGCCGATATCCACCTATATCTTATGCTCCAATGACATGAAGCACCAAAGCTCCAAATATAATTACAGAGCAGCTCATCTTTTACAATGCCATAAAATTATTTATTGAGTCGGCAACGGATGAGCAGCAAATATAAATACATATGTTGCTACCTATATACATATTTATATATATATATATATATATATATATGTATCCATATGGACATTAGCATGCAAGTACATAGGTATTATCTAACTGAAAGTCGCACATCCGAAGACACAGCCAAAGGTGAAGGTAGCGTGCAGCTGGAGTGTGGCAGGAAGCTTCATTTCATTAATAAATAAAACAAAGGCTACAAAAAAAATGTGGCAGCAACAACGGCGAAATGCAAACACCTTGGCGTTTGATATATATATATTTTTTTGTTTTTTGGCTCGTTGTGGTTTTCATTTCGCGGTTTCGTAACCAAATTATGTAGACACACTTTACATTTGTTCATATATATATATTTTTTTTAAATTTTATTATCGACTGCTTGTCAAGTGTGCTTTGGTGTTTTTAAGTCATTTCATATATGTGTTTTTTTTTTTATTTTTATTATGTGTTTTAAATATAAACCGGGCACTTCGTTAACCCCTGACTTGGCTCAGTTTAGTAAGTGGCATAATCATGAGACGTTTTTTTTGCTGCTTGGCAATTAAAAAATTGGCAACAAATCGTCTGGCCACTTAAATTAGTGCCACTTAAAGCGGCCTTTAATGACAGTTTACGCTTGCCTTAACTCGTTAGCCAAACGCCCCCCGATATATGTATTAGTACTGCCAAATTTCACTAACTCAAACTAACAGGTTCCTTGACATTTAAAAATACGAGTTCGAAGAAATCAAAAAAATATTAATGCATAATTTAAAGTGTACAAAAACGTGTAGAAAATCTTTATTTAAATGTTATAAAACAATATTAAACAAAAAAAAAAGTTTTAAATAATAATACCCAATCAAAGTTTTAGAAAAACTTTTGTTTTCCTAAAACTCGCCACAATTAAACTGAATTCGTCTTAAAATTTTCTCAGAGTCATTTTGTATACACACAATTTAAATAATTAACAAATTGTTGAACAAGCTATAAATAACATCGAGTTGTGGTTAATATAAAAGATGGCTTTCAAATTAGTCTGTCAGTATATTAAAACCCACTTAACTTTTTGTTTGTTTTCCAAAAAAATAAATTAAGCAACTCAACAATATTAAGCTGAATTCAGTTTTAAAGTCTACTCATAAATTCATTTTGTGTACATAGATTGAAAACACTTGACAAATATTTGTATTTCTTATAAATTTGTCTATTGCTTTTTATGACTTGAATAATTTGCTATTACATTTTTTGCGAGTCCCAAAAAATTCAGTTCAAGGAAATTAAATTGCTGTGCATAGATAAATATGTAATTCATCTGTTGATGTCAAGGGGACTCTCACTTTTGCACTCCTATAAAATAAGTAAATAAAATGATATATAAAAAATACATAAACTTCGTATTCGTTTCGTGTTGTGTGGCACGCAGCAACCGTTAACACCTTTCACTTTCCCTATTGTCTTTGAGCCATTACCAATACAACAACTCAAGTTTAGATTTGGTTTTGAGTTTGCTGTTTGTTGGCTACTAGCAACTTGGAAGAATTAAAGAATCAAGGAATTCTTCACGTTTCATTTTGGGGTACCTAAGTAGTCATCAAATTTTACTGATTCAATCTCATACCAAAATGTGATCTAACGGTAAGAATCAAATTTTGTTTACCTCGGCTTATTGGCCATGATTTGAATATACTACATTTGTGTCAACTCTGTGCCAGCTATTAAATTTAGCCAGCTAATCTACATCTACAAGCTGAACTTCATCAAAATTTATGTGCTTCCCAAAAACTACACATCGCTTATTGTCACAGACTTACAGCCTTTGTTACTATTTTTGTTTGTATTATTTGTAGTAATACAATTTTGTAGGGGTTACAAAAAAGTCACAGTTTTAGTTTCCTACGCAAACTTTAATTAATGTTACAATATAGTTTTCGCTGACAATCGCAATTTTTACAAGTTTATGCACTATTTATGGCAACTCGTTATAATTATATATATACAAAGGTCACAACTGTAAATTGTACACTCAGAAAATGAAATGGAGCATTTCTTTGCTCTTTAATATATATATTCCAACTTATGTGGAACCCTTCAGTATAATGCATATATTATAACCTATTTTGTGTACATAAAAAAAATAATTTCTTTATTATTTTTACTTGTTTGTTTATTATACTCCAATGTGCCACTTTTGTGATTTTGTTTTGTTTGCGAAGCATAGAAAGTAAACAAAATTGAAATTGAAAATGGGTGGAAAACGCAAAACCAGAAAAGTGAAGAACTTGTAAGTAGACCTTGTTAAAAACAATGAGTCAAAGTGAGCCAAAGAAGTGAGTTAATTCTGGCAAAGCGAAACGCGACCAAAGTCGCTGCTGCTATAACAATTAAAAGCACAAGTAGACTGTGAGTAAGCCAACTTGGCCAATTGGGGAAGACTGCGTTGCTTGCTGGCTGATTTAGAAAGCGCTAAGACTCATCAGCAATTATCTAATACACACATTCTGTGAGGCAGCAAGTTAAAGTACTGTGTAGAAAATCGCCCACTGCATAGAACTTGGCGTTAATTAGACTAAAAGTTGGTCAACACAGTTGGCTTTTAAGAAAATTACGAACACTCCACAATTCTTTAGAGGTATTTAAAAAAAATTGCAACTTTTAGTAATACAGTTTATTTAAAATTAGAAATTATAACTGATTCCAGATTTATATTATAAAATTAAAGTGAAATCAAATTTATAATCATCTGGATAAAACATGATTTAAATTTAGTATTCCAGATTACAATTTGATCTGTTTTGAGTACTGAGTAAGAGTTTCGTTCAGTGTATAAACCCATAAAAGCGTAGTAGACGCATGGAAAGTCGAACGAATTGACCGACCGACCAAGAGACCAACAAACCAACAAACCGCTTAACGGTCAAAACAGAGCCAACGGCTAGCGAAAGTGGTAACAGCAAACGAACCAAACTAACCCACCAACAAGTTGATAATCTCAACAAAAAAGAACCGTTTTGTTCACATTTAAATAAACGTTGTCTAGTTAGAAAAGACAGCAGCAGCAGCTTTAACTTAGATGTCGAAGCCTGAAGATTTGTCAAAAATTAGTCGGTGACGGGCAAAGTTCTATTTAAATTATGCTCTTCTCCCTGTAATAGTATAAGTAGGTCTCTTTGTTTTTTTTTCTGCGTTACTTTTAGACATATTTTTGATCACTGATTATCATTGTTTTAATCGATTATGTATATTTGAATATTTTGCAGACTGGTATACATGAACTGCGACCCAGATCCATGGACGGTGTCACTGACTCCGGCGTTTCATTAAATAGCGACACCGGCTCAAGTCCAGACAATGGCGAACAAATGCAAAATCAACAGGTAATATTTTTTATTATATTAATTGATTCTGCGCTGCACTGCGATCAGTTTAAATAATGTTCATAGTCCTCATTTTTTCCCATTTGACTGGTCTTTCAAATCAATTTACCCTCATTTGTATTGCCATAATAATTTAAATAAAAATAAAGCACGGTTGAAATTTCTAGTTTTTATATAAATAAATCAATTGAAATATATCCTTAGACTTTAAATAAATTTATTAGTGCCGAACTCTTTAGAATGTAAATTCTCGCTCACCATAAGCATATCGATAAATGCTTGCAAAAATCGATCTCCGATTGCAACTATGGAAACGATTGTTGGCTCGCGATTTTACTTTGTGGATTAAAAACATATGTTAAGAAAATTAGCATAATTAACAGCTGATTTTGTGTTATCTTCAAATCAAGTTATCTCGCTCGCATTTTTACTCCTTTTTCGTTTGTTGTGTGAATAAATATGGTGAATAATTTTGTATAAACCACAGAGCTGCTCAACTAGAGGCAGTGGCAAATCTTAAGCCAATTCTAATATTATTATTATTAATTTCAGGATGCCGAGGCGCGAAAACTGAAGCAAGGACACGTTCTGTCAGAGCTGTTAGAGACCGAGCGTATATATGTGAACGAAATGAGTTCGATTCTAAAGGTAAGTTGGACTTGGGTATACATGAACATAATACAGATCGACATATCGTGAAAGAATGTGCGAAGCCAGAATAAAAGTGCATAAAGAATCAGTCATAAGTAAACGGGCTGTTCAAAAAATCATGAAGCATGAAATCAAAGAGTATGGAAGCTGCCCAGTGGTCAGCGAACTGAAACCAATACAGTTTCTTTTGGTTCTTTTGCTTGATGAGCTTGAATGCCTCCGCTTGTAATTAGTGCATTAAGCTCATTAAGCTGTGAGCGCCGCTTGCCAAGAAGATGTTACCAATAATTTGTAACCAATTCTATGCCGCCAGCTAACTGGTTGTTTGAGGCTACCAGCAATCATTTACCGATCGACTCTTGTGCGCAGCGGAACAGCAGCATAACTCTACAATTTACGCATCTAAAGTTGAAAATAAATCCATTAACCGATATCGATATGCGCTACGGGGGCTACGATCTGCGCAAAGCATCAAAACCAAAGACACCGGGAACACAAAGCTCATTCCGGTTGCGACGCGTGCAGAATACGGCATGTAATATTGTCGGAAGATTTAATCACAAACTCGGTGATTCACTGATTAAGCGTTTCAATCCCGATGAGCCGCGAGAATCGCCTTTATCGTTTCAAGGTTCGCTCTTCGACTCCCAGGCATCGGGTGGTGGCATTAACTATCGTCCCGCCGATTTTCGTTCATCGTTCAGTACGGATTTCAGTGGCAACTACGTATTTGGCACGAACTTGTGCAACTTTGCCACACACAATATACTGAATGGCAAATCGACCATCAAGATAATAAATACCCTACAAGAGTGCGAGGAGCGAGAAGCATCCTCGGAGACAGACCGAGAGCTGGAGGACTACCCAGCAACTGTTAGCAATAGTTTGCAGCGTTTAAAGGATCAAAGGCGCACCATATTCAAGGAACTCATCGAACTGTCCAGTTGTGACGAGTCTTTGGAGTATCGATTGGTCAAAGATTATCTCGAATCGAATAGCTATTCAGAGATTGAAAACGATACAGAATTCAAGGAATATTTGCAACGCAAAAACTACATGGATATATTAGCTTATCTCGATGACAGTGAACCAAAGAGCTTCATGTCCGTGTCATCCTCGCTGGCAAGGGCTCAAAGCTCTTTGGGTTCGCTAAACAATACCAAGATGCTGTCTACGCCCAAGTCCCTCAAAGAGCCTAAACAAATACCTGCCCTCGACACACATATGTGCAGCTCTTGTCGTTCAAGCCTCAATGTCCTCCCGCCACTGGGGAATGAGGAGAGAACTCAGCGAACAGAAAAAGATGTGGCTTTAACCACATCAAAAACGGATTCGAATGCCACTTACGATGAGATACTCAACTTTTGTCATCAGTTTTTTAATGACAGTTTCAAGGGGAACGAGAACAAAGAGCTGCCCAGACTTGGTAACACCAAGTTCAAGTCGTCGAAATACGAGCGCATTCTTAAGGATTTTGTTTTAAGGCAGGGTTATTCCACCGTTGAAGATTATGTTGAACAGAAATTCGGTCAATTTATAAGCAGAAAAATAAACGCATTCAGCCAAAACGAAACATCGCATGTAACTTAAACTGAAATCCTTTTCTATAGATATTAATTTGATTTAAATATTATTTTTCTTATTTTCCAGGGCTATTTTGATCAAATGCAATCGGATGAGCTGATGCACTTGGTGCCCGCCAGCTTGCAGGGCAAGGAGGATATACTTTTTGGTAATCTGCACGAGCTCTATACTTTTCACAATGAGGTCTTTCTCAAGGATCTGGAGAACTGCATTTCAACCACAGAGCTAGTGGCGCTTTGTTTTGTGCAGAGGGTAAGCAGCCGAATCGAATCAAACTGTGTCTTTTATTCGTTCTAATTTATCCCCATATTCTTTAGCGGGACACCTTCTATCGTTTGTACTCGTTCTATTGTCAGAATATACCGCGTTCCGATCGATTGCGTGAGACTCTTGTGGACACGCATCTATTTCTGCAGGAATGCCAAAAGAGATTAGGGCACAAGCTACCATTGGCTGCGTATCTGTTGAAGCCCGTGCAGAGGATAACCAAATATCAATTGTTATTGAAGGACTTGCTGCGCTTCAGTGACAGCGGTAGTTGCACCAAGGAACTGCAAAAGGCTCTCGATTGCATGTTAATTGTGCTCAAATGTGTCAATGATTCCATGCATCAGGTGGCAATCACTGGTTTTCCTGTAAGCAATTAATATACAAATTGTATTTTCGCGTTCAATATTAATGCTCGGCTTTTATTCACAGACCGATCTGGCTCAAGAAGGCGATTTGCTGCTGCAGAACTCATTTCAGGTGTGGACCGAGTTTAAGAAGGATATACGGCTGCGCATCAAGCCACAGCAACGACACATATTTCTCTATCAGAAATCGCTGCTGTTCTGCAAGCAAACCTCCAAAGCAGGTCACAATAAAAGTACCTATCAATTCAAGCATCACGTTAAGGTGGGTTTATAGTAAACTTAATATATATAACAGGCATTAATTAACTGATTTTACACAGATGTCACAGATTGGTCTAACTGAATCCGTTCGAGGCGATACAAAACGCTTCGAGGTATGGCTGCAGGGACGTCAGGAGGTGCACACAATTCAGGCGCCCACTTTAGAAGTCAAGAATAAATGGGTGTCGGAGATTAAGCGAGTACTGTTCAATCAGCTCGAAGAGTTGAAGGGCGCGAAAATCAAGCTGTATGGCTTGAACCGCGGCCTAAAGCAGACGTCATCGTGGGACGCGCACAACCTAATACTTGGTACACCGAATCGTACAATCAGCTGTGACGCATCCTCCGAGTCCTCAAATCGCAACTCGAACTGTAGCAGCGAGGAGAACGCACCTGCCGCTACGTCTGTTGCCTGTGGCAACTCCAGCAGCGGCATGGGCGACAGGGATCATCCAGAAGTATGGAGCTCCGACTGTTCGAATAGCGAGGATGAGTTGTCGTTGAACGAGGATAATAGCACACCGGTAATTAAAGCTTTATAGCAAGAGTAATATGCGGTTATTGGTGAATATATCTATTTATAAATAAATACATATTTTCAATAATTAAGTTTCAAGTGGATTGGATTTAGATTTCGCTGTTTATTTCAATCAACCCATCTAATCTACTCCGTTGTTTGTCCAAACAAATGAAAATTTAACTATTAAAAATATGTTAAATTTAAATTTAATCTAAATTGAAAAGGAATTGGTTACGTCTCTTTAAATTAGGAATTGTTAATTCCTTAATCCAAATTCCAATTAATAAAAGTTTTTATTTGATTTGTATAATTTACTTTCATGACCAAACACACCACATTTCATAATCATAATTATAATCACAATCACAATTATAATAATAACGCACTGTGTGCAAACATAACTCATTATTTTATATTCAAAATTACTATGCACATACATTGTGTATGTTTTAAATGTACATATATGCATTTCTTATTTGTACATCTCAATAATCAGCGTTTCCTGAATCTACTGGCACAGTGGACATCAAACAATATCAATGGTGCATCGTCTACCTCAACGTCCACAACATCCACCTTTGCGCGCAGCAGCAAATCAAACTCCAAATTTTATGTTTCCGTTGATCACTGAGCAAACCTATCGTATCTCTAATAATAGTCTATATAGGTACGGTCCCTTCAAAACTAGTATGCTCGCTAAATACCATATTTGTCAAGTGTTGCTTGTTATCGTATGCGTGTCTCTAATCGTTTTGTCAGCGAGTTAAATGTAACATCTGCAAAACTCTGATTAGTTCATAAGTACGTGCTACTAAAACAAAAAAAAAAATCATATTAACAATAGTTACACCACATGTTAAGTATCCAACTCATTTAATTGTTAGCTATATGGCTATTATATAGAAAATATTGGGCTGATATTATCAATACACTTAAATTCTCAATTTAAGATTGTGTTGAACTCAATAGTCTAAGTCCCACATTTACAATTGGCATAAGGGAATATATCAAATTTAATATTAGTAAAAGCATATACAAATTATTATAGAGTAGGCAATAAAAATAGTTCATGTTGTGTTCAATAATAAATTAAATCACACCTATAATTAAAAAGAAAACACAAACAAATACTATCACTCACACAAACACTTATAAATAATTAAATAAATTTAAATTTATTATAATTTAGAATTATTTGTAAATTGCTTATAAATTGAAAAGCTATATTATGAACCGCTTGAAGCTTGATTTTGTTAATTAATTACTAACATAAACTCAAATATAGTATTTAAAATGCCTGATTAAGTTATGTATATACAAAAAATGCTACCCGCCATGCAATAATAATCTATTGTATATATTTTTGATATACAGGGCAGTAAATTCATTGCCCTGTCTGATTATACGGCTATGGGACACTCGGAAGTTTCGATGCGAGAAGGCGAAGCCATCGAGCTACTGAAAGTTGGCTGTGCCGGCTGGTGGTATGTCCGTGTCTTAGGTAAATCATTCACTTATCCCCCCACAAACTCTACTGCATGCTTTGTTGTATCTAATATCATTCGAATGAGTAAACAATTTGAACCTAACATCATTTGTATACTTTCTTAACAGATACCAATGCAGAAGGTTGGACCCCAGGAGCGTATTTGGAATCGATAAATCGAAAATCATCACGATCTTCAAGCTGTAATCAGGAGCGAATGAATCTAAAATAAACAACTGCAGTTCTAATCCACAAACATATATCATTTAATCGGCTTGCTTTCAAAACTTACTCTATCGTCCTCAATAGATAACAGTATTTGAATATCTTCTCGAAATCCAACTTTATACACTACTCTCAAGTTTCATGCTTTCTCATATCTGATAGAAATACCAAATATTGTCTCAACTCTCAACTTATTCTTCTCCGAATACCCTCGATATGATCAAAATGTAAATAGAGGATAAACAAAAAATATGAAGTATTTATTGTTAATAAATTATTTGATAACTTGCTAAAACAAATTAAGTTAAAATATTAATTCTTTCATGCGTAAGTAAATATGTATGTTATTGCTAGTTTCTAGTCCATAGTAAATACAATCTTTAGTATTTTGAGGACTGTTACATTGATTGTTAAGGACTACCTGTCGAATTTCATGAAATTGTATTAATATTTGAATATGACAAATGTATAATTAAATCTTATCATACATTATAATATATGATAATTAATATACAGATCGATATGTACAACAAAATATATAAACAAATAAAATAAATAGCTATCCCTAAACAAAATTATTCTTAAAACCAATAACATTCAGCTAAATTCAGAATATATGTAAGTATTTAATTCCAAATATTCTTTTATACAGTTTGTCTCTGTGTTACCCGCATTTGATGGAAACAATCATTTATTTTCCAAGATGATAAAATAAACAGCTCGGTATAATATTTCCAAGCAGCAGTTGATTTTAGAAAGTATAAGAATCCAAAAGAAACTCGGGTCAACTCTATGGATTTCCAAGATAGTTTGTGCCAATTTACCAATCAAATGAGAAATGATATTCCATGCATCGCCTAACTATCCGTCAAACATACAGGAACTTTCGAACCGTTGAGAAAATCAACTAATGAACATTAATCACATGTATATAAATTATTTAATAGGCAGTGGGATATTCTAGTTCAATATATATTTATTTCGTAGATTTGTAACAATTTTAACGAAATTTAGGTGTCGAATTACCACCCAGAAAGTAAGTAGTGTAAAGTGTGGAACATAGATAGGACCTGTTCCATTCAGTGACATTGAATGCAGAATACATTTATACACACACAAAGAATACATTTATACATTGAATCTGAGATAGTTTTGTTACTGGAGGCGGATGCTGTTGATATAAATTTGTTGCTTTTACTGTTTTTAATTCGATTTAAGTAGTACGGTCGATACAGTGAAATAATTGAACTAACAAAGGAATGTGAATTATTACAAACGAAAACAATTGTATTACGTACATATTATGTATACATACATTTTTCTTTTTTACTTAAATATTAGCATATTTAATTCAATTTAAACTTTAGCAACAGAACTTTGGGGATATTATACAGTAAATAAACAAAATTACTTCAACTTTAAATAAAACATTTCAATACTAATTGTGGTTGCGGGTCAATCGGTGATAATTGCCCAAGCGATACTTTTTTTGCTTTCTCTTGATGTTGATATTGATTGGTGATTGAAGTTTACTTTCCTCCTGCACAGGAAAAGCAAAGCAGTAGCAGCATCGTGTATATTTTTGTAGTTGAAGTTTAAACACAGGCGTTTTTAGTTGGCAGTCACTCTGCTATTCATGTAGAATTGTTGCGCAGAGAGCAACAAGGTCAACACATAGATGCACGCCGCAATCCAGCAGTTGTACGCATTCTGTAATCAAATAAATGAATACATTAATATTATGAGTCAGCAAAAGAAAACTTGAGTATAGTTTAAGTTTTCGACTTGTTGGCATTCCGATTTGAGATATCAACTGATTCACATGCTTAAAGTACACTTCAAATTACATTGTACATTGTGTACATTTTCTCTGACATGAACAGAGAAATTCAAAACATTCAACCACGATAACAAATATAACACTCAAGTGTACATGTATATTTGTATTTATGGGAGTGTGCATATGATCGCATATATATATATATATATATATATATATATATTTGCACGTAATTATTTGTGTAGATATGTTCACATAACGCCAAAAACAATGCTTAAATTGTGAAAACGCACCTGGGTGTATGCATTATTGGCAGCCGTATAGAATTCGTCTAAACTAGAGTACTTCTCCTCAAGTGGCAAATCCTCGATTAAGGCCACGCTGTGTATGTAGAAGAACAAGCCCATGAGCACCTAAAAATTACAAATATAAACATTCATTTGATTCGCACACATTTGCAAATATTTTATAAGTGTTTTTTTTTGGTCTTGTGACTGCCCGTATGACCCTTGAAAACAAACCAGCTTCAGCAGCAGTCATAGCCCATAATACTTACCAGCTGCACAATGCCCCAAACGGAGATTATTAATCCGCAGAGGGAGCATTTCGGACCACAAATTTTCATTTTGCTAGCTTCGGTAATCGCTGCTCGACGGGGATGTAAATTTGTTCCTATTGAATTGGAATTCGCGTCGATAGATTTTTCGCAGAAGCTAGCAAACGTCAGGTGAAAATCATGTGACAGTTCGTGGTGAGTGCAGTGTGACCAAGTCTCAATATCTTTAATATGTTAGAGATTGTTGTGTCTACTAAAAATACCACATACAAAATGGTACGCACATCGCTATCAATTGTAGGCAAATAATCGAATAGTTTAATTATTAATAAAAATATGATTAATTAAGATAAAATTTGTTTTCGCAATTATCTTTAGGTTTTTAAGCTGACTCAAGGAGAAACAAATCACGAATTTTTTTATTTTAAGACAAAAGTCGTAACGTGTATTCACACAATTGTCTCTGATGTAAATGTGTGTGTGCATCACACATACGAGCAAAATTAGTGTCAACAATAACAAAGTACAAACTTTACCAAAAAATAATTTGAAACAAAGAAAATTTAAATTTATCAATGCCAACATCATCGGTTTACCACGAGAAGCAATCGAGGCAACTATGTGCCTTACACGCCCTCAACAATCTCTTTCAAGGTAACCAATCCTACACAAAGGCAGAACTCGATCACATTTGCAGCAATCTGAGTCCAGACGTGTGGATAAATCCACATCGCTCGGTACTGGGATTGGGAAATTATGATATCAATGTCATAATGACAGCCCTGCAGAAGCGCAATTGCGAGGCCATTTGGTTTGACAAGCGGAAGTGAGTATTTGAGTGTTCTCCAAGAGTGTGACTAGCTCATCTTAAATTTATTTTGTAATTACGTCCACTCAGAGATCCGTCTGTCATTAATTTGGACGCCATTGTTGGCTTCATACTCAACATTCCCTCGGATTACAAGTTTGGGTTTGTAACGCTGCCGCTGCAGAGACGCCACTGGATTGCAGTGCGTCGCATTGGCGACTTCTACTACAACCTGGACTCCAAACTGCGCGAACCCGATCTGCTGGGCAACGAAGTGGAAATGCTGCAGTTTCTGCGCGAACAGCTCTCCGACGAGGTACAACAACGCGAACTTTTTCTTGTGCTGGAGCAGAAGAATGACGCAGCAGAAACCGTTGATCGTTGGCTAAAAAAAGAGGAG
Organism: Drosophila dives; assembly: GCA_035042365.1. Lineage (NCBI taxonomy): Eukaryota > Metazoa > Arthropoda > Insecta > Diptera > Drosophilidae > Drosophila > Drosophila dives. The sequence continues at coordinate 1,460,268 of JAWNLJ010000437.1, forward strand.
CCGCACAACTCTGGACTGGGCACATAACTGTTATCTCCCATTCAATTAGATATATTAAATCCCTCATTATTATAATCTTGTTTCTATGTACATAATTTACTTGTGCATTTGGCACAAATATTATTGTTAAAAACGCTTTAAATGAGTCGAGTGATTTTTTCTAAATTGTCATTGACTTTTGCAATTTATTGAGTGTGAAATGACATTTAAATACGCATTGTGTAGCAAAATACAAAAATAATACATTTATGGAATGTTTTGTATAAAATATTTGAAACAAGTCAATGTTCGTCAGTTAATATTAATATTCGAAGCTTATTCGGACTTAAACTAAGGACGTCGATCAAGAAAATCGTTTTGGATATATAAATATATATATATATATATTTGGACGGATATGTATCATTATTTAATTGAAGAAGGCTCCACATGTGGTATATGTAAATGTGAATCTTCTAGAGACTGGCTTTCTTATATGTCAGTTTGGATGCTGCCTTGGCCTGGAGCTGGAGCTGTTGGCTGCTGGCTACGACCTGGCTGTGGGCGACGCGGGCGACTCGGCTCCGGTGCAAAGTAGTCGTGTGGCAGTGCGGCTGGAGCGGATGCCCCGCCTGAGGACGAAGGCCCAGCTGCTGATGCAGCCGCCGCCTGGCTCTGATAATAATCATCGCCATATTCGCTCACCTCGCGATTACTAATCTCGTTGAGGCGCTTATAGCGCTCGCGACGTGCCTCGACCATGTAGAGTATGCCTCCGGGTAGCAGCATACAACCTCCAATCACAGCCAGGGCAAAGGACCAGCCCATATCGTTATTCTGCCAGCCAGGCATCCAGTCGCGCGAGTCTCCCTTTGCACCAAAGATAACCACTGCAATGAAGCCGCAAATGGAGGCAAGCACCTCACAGGTGCCGATCGTCAGCAGCAGGAACACATAGCGATCATCGTCGCGCGACGTGCGTAAGAAGGACAACGTCAACGGCAACGCCAGGAGACATAGAACTAAGCAAAGCGTGGCAAAGAGCTGAACAGCTATGTAGAATCCTGGCAGAAGGAAGTCGTGTAGGATATAGTATTCCTCCTCGAAGACCCACATGCAGCCGGTAAAATCGGTGTCGTAGAATCGATGTATGTCCTGGAAGTGATTGAAACACACCTCCCACAGCCCGAGATTGGTGAAGCGAGGATTCTTAAGTTTACCATCGGTGACCAGCCAATAGGGCGTTGCAAATGCGATGACGAAGAGCAAAAATGACACGCCCGATATGCACAGGGCAACGCGTGTGTTGCGATTCGACGCGCCCATTCCCGATTCGCTATCTTCCTGTTTGTGTCAAATTTAAACAAGAAGCACAATTAAAAAGTCGACAAGAAATTAATTGAATCAGAAAAACACACACAACAAAAAAAAAACCCAAAACACGCCCAGGCCAGTGTGACCTGATCAGCAATTACATTTAATGAAACTCGGGGCGTTGCCACCTAGCGGGCATAAACTGTACGCATCAGCGACAACTCTGCGACGCATTTAGTTGTCTCTTGTTTTGTGGCATAAAAACTTGTTTGCGAAAGCAAACGAGAAGAAAAAAAAAAGAAATGTGCGTTTGCCGTGTATAAAATTTGTTTTTTGGCGCAATTGCAGAAAATAGATATATACACCTGGTGTTGCGTTCGTATCGTTTCAATTAACTTGCAAATACGCTGTTCTTAATCGAGGGTGCGTCGTGTTGTTGCCGCTGCTGCTGCTACGCTGACGCCAACGCCGACGACCAAGACGCCAACGACGACGCCGACGCCGACGCCGACGTTAACAATATGGCTTCCGAAATTGCTGTGGTAAACATTGGTAACTTTGAAAAGATACAGAACTTTCTAAATGACACCGCCTACAAGGAGATACTGGAGAACAGCGAGAACTTTAACACTCGCCTCTGCATCGAAAGGCGCCTCCGCATGCCGTTCCTTGACCCCCAGACGGGCGTTGCACAAACGCATTGCGCTCTGTTCATGAAACGTAAACAGCGAATGCCGGGCTTCCGGCATGGCCAAATCTATACGTATCCCTCGGCCCGTTGGCGCAAACCAAAGCGCCAATATTTATTGAATCCCCATCATAGCTATCGCGCTTATCAATATCGCGAACACCATCATCTGCCCCATCAGCACCAACATCAGCATCAGCATCATCATGTGCCAACCACATCGGGCAATTCGGGAACACTCTCCACACGTGACCATCATCAGGCGGAAAGTGCAGGTGAGATTCTTATTATGCTTTATATAAATATATACAATTACTTGTATATAAATGTATGTTTGTGTTTATGTGTGTGCCACAAAAGTGGTTGCAAAATCAATAAAACCTCTTACAATTTCTGCTGCTGCTGCTTTGTGTTCAGTTCTCAGTCCTCAGACTCTTTCTCGTTTTTATTCTCAGTCACGAGTCAGTTCCACCACCTTTGCATGGTGGTCCTTAAACGTTTAAAAAACTTCAAACTATGTTTTTATAAGTACGAGTATAATACTTTTTTATTTATTTTTTATTTTATAATTACTTTATAATTAACAACTATATTATTAAATTAATAAGGATAATTATACTTTATTAAAGATTACATTTAAATTTAAACAAATGCATTCGCAGCTAATGTCCATTTTTTGTTGTTAGCATTTAATGTTTTCTAAATTTTATTCTGTAATTATATTAATCAATTTATGCATTTCTAAGAAGAACAGTGTTAAAACCTTTCCATTAATTTCCAATTCTTTAAGTTTAAAACTATTACAATGCATGTAATATTTATATATTTTTTTAGTAATTATTAGATTATATCTTATTTTGAGTTAGGCCACCGTAAATCATTAAAAATCTTGGACTTAACTAAATTCTTATTGCCCAAGCTTAAATTTATGGTTACATTTGGCCCACTGTTCAATTGCAAAAGGCAACAAAAACCAAAACTAAGCATGTGTGGCTTTATGAAGCTGCATTTTCTATATATATATATATTTATACACACATTCATACAATATTATACATTTGTGCGTAAATATCTGTGTGTGTGCGTGTGGCAAGTGTAACCACCCCAATTGGAAAAACACTACACAAGCACATTGGGGCTGATTTATGTTTGCCAATTCGCAAACAAAAATACACACTCACATAAGTTATAGATATACATTTGTAGTTGTTATATATTTGGATTATTAAGAGAAATAACCTTGTTTTTATTCTTTGCAGCCATTGCGGCCACAGATGGCAACTCGATGGGCGCTTCTGGGGACAATGATAGCAAGGATTCTCATGCAAATGCCGAGAAGGATTGGTTCCATGAGGATATGGATTCATCGCACTGCCATCATGCCGATGACTACGAAGATGACTTTGATTCGGACAATGATTTCGACGAATCCTACAGTAGTCGGGGTAAACGCAAACGGGGATCACGTCCAAGACGCTCCAATGCCACTGCCGACGGCACTCCGAAACGTGGCCGTAAGGGAGGTGGTAAGCAAATGCATATTATCAAATAATTTATCAGCAAACCAATAACATGTTTTTTTTTTAAATTTGTAGGAAGTCGTCGACGCAATGCAACGGATGGCGATACTCCGGATCGTAGGAGACGCAATGCAGCTGGCAATAATGCAAACACCTCGGCAGCTGCTGCAGCGGCAGCAGCGGCCGTCGCCCATGCTGCAAGCACTGCTGCAGCAGCAGCAGCTACTCAGGGACTCTATGCAACGCACTCTAACTCAGCATCACCGATTCCCATTATCGATGAAACCTCACAGTCGGCACTGGTGATGACGGCCACACTTTCATCGTCATCGTTCGACAAAGCATCACTGACTGATGCCGGTGCCTCAAATGATTCAATCCCATTGGCCACAATGGCCAGCATGGCAAATATGTCGACAACGCCAGCGACTACTGCTGGTGGTAATAATGGTGCTGGTGGTGGTGGTGGTGCTACAACAACGCCAGCTGTATACACAAACGTGAACACACCACCAAGCAATCCGTTGGCAAGTCCCAAAAAGAACAAGTTGCGAGCGGAACGAGATGTGGCACAGCCTTCGCCATATTGTGACTTTTGTCTTGGCGATCAGCGTGAGAACAAAAAAACGAATATGCCCGAAGAGCTGGTGTCCTGCTCCGACTGCGGCCGCTCTGGCCATCCATCGTGTCTGCAATTTACGCCCAATATGATTATATCGGTAAAACGGTATCGCTGGCAGTGTATTGAGTGTAAATACTGTTCAATTTGTGGCACCTCCGACAATGACGATCAACTGCTGTTCTGCGATGACTGTGATCGCGGTTACCATATGTATTGTCTGTCGCCGCCATTGGTAACGCCGCCCGAGGGCTCCTGGAGCTGCAAACTGTGTATGGAGGAGTTTCACAAGCACAAGTAAAACAAACAAAACCTTAATTTACAATGACAATTCGAAGCTCGTCTCTCGTCGGTGCAGATTGTTAATGTATTTTATTTCGATTACCTTAATTTAACTGTGTTTTTTCACTTACGTGCAGCTTTTAAAATTAGACATGTCTTAATTTTAAATTACCTTTTTAAGTATTCCTTAGTATGCGTGTATCTAATTAATTTAATTCTTGTATTCGTAACTACGCTTGTATGTGGACCGCCCCAAGTATTCTAAGTATTCCACCGTCTTCTGCGCAAAGTGTAGTCGTTAAGTAAATTCAATCTTTATCATTTCGTTTATTTTATTTTCCAATGTGTTGTGCGAATTTTACAAAATATTTTTATGAAATTATAAATTACCATAATGCCAATAAATACTGCAACACTTTTTGCATACAATATACTTTTGCTACTAAAGAAATCTTGGAAGTATCCTTTTTTTAAGAGTAGAATTTCTTTCTTAAGCTTCGATTAGGAAACTAGTTTCAATATTCGAAAATATTCTGTATTTAAGACAATTTGATAATGTTAGAAATGCAAGAATGATGAGCTGTTAAAAGTGCAAAAAATGATTCGCAGTCTTAACAAATTGCCAGAACTATTGCTACCACAAATGAGCAGTTGGTGCGTAAAAATTTCACCCAAACAACTGCGCTTTAACTGAGTAAACGCCAGCAGTTAAAATGTTTACATTAAATGCGTTAAGTCTGCTGTTCAGCGATCAGTTTTAACAATAGACAAGGCTCCAGGCAAAATGAAAATCGGATGCGTCCAATGATCCACTTACTTAAGTAACCTAGTGTCAAAAATATTGTTTTTTGATGCCCTCAGGCGACCACTTTCTGCTTGTTTGGCAATTTAGGTCACATTTGCATATGTAATGTAATAATGTAATTACCGTCGCTTTGTCAAACAACAACCGTTAACAATGACAACTTTGCCGACGCGTTTTCCATGGATTTTATTACTCAAGTGAGTGATTTATATTATGCAGGGAAAGCTATTTACTCAAATTGGCACGGTAAACTTACATTATGTTCCGTGTCTGGTCACACTACACATTTAACGAGCCCACACACAGCTGTTATTGCCATTCACAAAACTAGAGGAAAGTAATCGATATCGGCTTCGGCATCGAAGGCACACCTGAAGTCGCGTTCGCGTTGTCATCATCGGTCCAAAAAAAAACCTCCGTACACCAAATTCTGCCGTTTTTTTAACACACACGCAAACATTTGTTTTATTTCTGTAATAGAAATACATAACAAATTTGTTAAAATTCGTGTAAAAGTTGTGCACAGCTGCTGGGAGTGATCCAAAAACTGTGCAACAAGTGGTCTTCAACTAGCTTTTAACACTACTCCAATAAAGTGCCTTAACACACACACACAACGACGCGCGCACACACTGTTCTTACCACACACACACAAGCGCATACGTAAGCAACAAAAACAACAAGTTGTGGGCTTCAAGTCCAATCAGTTAATTACGCCGAAAAATGCAAAGCGACGAAAGCACAAAATTTAATTAAAACTCAAATCTCTCCCAGTGAATTGAATAAAATACATAATAAAACGATAGGCGATTGAAAGTGATAAATGCTAATTTAACTGTTATAACTGCCAAAAATCCCTACCGCGAGGATTCGTATCGTGTTTCTGGATATGTGATAAAAGAGAGAGAGATCTAGAGAAAGACAGCCTGTTAACGTGTGAGTGCCTTAACAATAACTACAACAAGTAGAAGTAGCGGAGCAATAATATACAAAATTAAAAAAACAAGTGTGTTTTAAATATAGATATACAAAGTTCACATAAGCAGGTAATTACACTTTACATTTCTTCATATACATATTAATGTATATGTATTGAAAACGCTCATTTCTTGCAGTGACTTTTTTAATGCTTTTACTTTTGCTTTGCACATATTTGCATATATATGTACGTGTGTGTGCGCGTTTTCTCTGCGATTGTTGAATATTTTGTTTGCTTTTTCTTTTCATCATTGAAATTTCTCACTGTGTGTGCCCTGTGTTGTGTTTTATTATTATTGTTTTTACCTTTTCGTCATCATCAATTTTGCACTTGTTTCTATCTATGATGCTATCTCTTTTCACCTCAAGCGAAAATAGCACAAATGCCAACAGCAAAGTCTAATAAGAAATTTGTATCGTTCTTTTCTTGTTTGCCTACTAATACGTGCACAAAGCCGCTGCTGCTCACACACACAGCTGCTGACACACATACACATGCTTATAATGAACTGGCCAATAAATGCCGCCTGCTTTGGAATGTTCGCTGTTGTTGTTACTGCTGCTTTTGCTGTTGTTGTTCCCGTTCTCAATACATTTTGTATTAGGTTAAGTGTATGTGGCCGTTGTCAACGGGTTTTCGGTTTGGTTATCACGATAAATTTTAATAAACAAACTAATGCAGGCTTTTTGTTGCTTTGCTGTTTCCGTTCCTTGCTTCTCCGTCCACCATTTCTGTGTATGTCAATCATCTGTTTTTTCCCTTGCGCCAAGCAAAAACAGCGAATTCGCCAAGCCTTTTTCGCTCCTTGTCCTGCTCTGCTTCTACCTCAAACAACAGCTGTTCCTCTCTGTTTACATTTCTCTCTAAACACAGCAGCAAACTGACAGCATACTGCTGTTAAGTATTAATTATTAAGTTTAAGTATTATTAATACATAAATAGCCAACTAACAGATAAATAAATTGTTGGTAAACTCGGTGTTTTTACAATTCTCAAAACCAATGCATTTACAATTGATTCAATGTTTTTCAATACCTCGTCTCGCATTTTGTATTTCGGATTCACTGTTAGTTAACATATACGTTGGCAACAACAGTGCGCTGTTGTCGTTGCTTGTTAGTTGTTTTTCAACATTCATGTGCGACGCAAGGATATGCGCTTGCAAAATATCCAAAGAGCCACAAACACGTTGCAACTCACAGCAACAACATTTACGTGGCGGCTTCTTAATTATTTAAGCCAAAAGACCGACGTGCAGGTTGAGTTTATGACTTTGAGCGCTGAGTGCAAGTCGACGCAGCAAATGGAATAGAGACATAGAAAAAAATGTAAGAAAAAGGTCGGAAAAAATACAAATAAAAGCAACTAGAATGCAATAACATAAAAGCTCAAGCAGGTTAAGTGGAAAAGTGGATGTGAATTAAATAAAGACAGACTTAATATACTTACGTATGTATGTGCGTATAGTTTATGTTCATTGCATAAGTATTGAAATTAACTCACCGCTAAGTTTAATCTTCGAATGCCTTTTGGCTTATTGCAGCTAACGGTAACGGAAAATATCCATAGAAGACAGGATTAAAGAGCTTGCAAAATGGAATCCATGGAATATGAAATGGCACGCAACATGACGCTGCTGTTCTTCCTGGAACGATTGCTGGACAAGGGCGAACCACGCACCGTGCACGATCTATCCTGTCAGTTTGGCAACAAGGAGTTCACCAAGGAAATGCGACAAATTGCCGGCGGCAGTCAGTCCGGTATGTATTTAAATAGACGTATTGCAATTCAAAATTCATTTCATTTTCTCTCTCTTTGGGGTCGTAATCCGAGACTGGTACAGTGAAAACTAATACTGAGCAAACTGACTTATACTTTTACACCTGCTCGGGCTCATTGTTGTTTTCCACTCTCTGTTTTGTTTTTATTGTTGTTGTTGTGTTTCTTTGCTTGAGTTGTCCAAGTGCACATGTCATTGCCGCTTCCCAGTCACAGCCGCAGAGTGGTGGACGAGCAATTGAAGTTGCTGCTGCAACCGCAAAAGATAAAAAAAAAAAAACAATAACTCGAGTGCTGTTTGGATGACTTGAAAGATATCCTGTTCGCGACTAATGTTGTAATGTAGTTGCGAAAAAATAACAAGTTTAAACAAAGTAGAAATTCTTTAACTTTTAAAAAAAAAGTGGAAAAAAGAACATCATTTTATTTACAGTTTTTAAATTTAAAATGAATATAATTATATATATTGATTCGAATTCTAGAGACACTACTAACTTTATATTTTAGGGGGAACATCAGCCAATATTTAAAAAAATTGCAAATCTACAGGTCAAACCATTTCATTCGTAAGAAAGAAAAACAAAAGACAAACATGCGTCATACACAGACCTTTCTTACTTTTAATTTGTTTGCGCTCATTTTGTTTTTATTAGGCTGCCACTTGATAAGAACAGGGTATACAACCTCGAGCGGTTGCTTTAGTCAGGGTTTTTCTTAAGGCAATCGATAATACACGTGTTTTTCTTGTTGCTTGTTTCGCTCGAAGATGGAGGCACAAACGGAAAACTAGATTTCCCCCATAATATATGAAAAACACTCGTTGTCAACAATAGGAAATCAGCTCGACAACAATTTGATACGTATAAACACAAGTTCATCATCAAGATGCGGGTATTTTAAAAATAGTAATGCACAAAAACTATTCGAAAAACTTTAAAAATAAACTGCGTCTGTGCTGTGCAGTGCAATGCACCTTTTAATATTTAAAATACCTCGAATTGACTCCAGCAATTCATTGGCGTGTCATTAGAAACTCTAAATGAAATAGTTTGTACACTTTTGTTAGTTTTGTTTGCTTTACTTTAAAATTGATATCAACGATTAAATCTACATTAGGCTGAATTTACCTTGAACATCATTTTTGGGGGAAAAGTAATTATTCCTACTATGTTGCTATATTTGTGTTGGGGTTGGGGAGGCGTTTTGTGTTTGTAGGCGTGTCAATGAAATATATATACCGTCAACTACCATATACATGTACCATAAAAATTTGATAACTCAATTTACTTGTTGTGTGAGCTATGCGAGTCAATCGATTTGATTTATCATGATTATAGAGCGATATAGATAATAAATTAATCATGGTTTTAATCGATATTTAAGTGCAATTGATGGTTCTGTATTCCAGCTATTCAAATTATGACAGTTTATATCGATTTGCACCAATACTCTGGGTATAAGATATTTATCTTCAGTATCAGCAACTGAAAAAACATACTCGAAATGTCAACAAATATGAAAAGATTGTTCTTTTTGTAATAAATAAGAATTGATTCAGATGATGGCATCAAGCCTTTTTATAATAGCATTTTCATAGTTGAGTTGTTGTTAAATTTGGCATGCCTTGCTCTTTATGTATGCACTTATTTGTTATTACCCACATTGTTCACACTTTGTGGCCACGTTAATTGCACTCGTCAACAGCGAATGCAACAAATGCATTTAGCAAGCACTTATCGCACTTAAAATACATCTGTCTTTAAATCGCGACCAGCAGAACTAATGCAAACAATTTATTAAACCATCCACAATGCTGCAAGAGGCACACCTAAATCATGTCTGTGATACAAATTATTTGTGGCATGCACGCTAGGCAGTAATTATTTATAATCTATATATGCATATGTTCATGTTATAAATAGAACTGAATCAACGTTAAAGTAAACAAATACTAGTCGAAAACTATGCGCTTAACCAGCTCAAAACAATTCCCCAGCTCGAAGGTGGCGTCACATGCTCCCAAGATAAGTCCGAGGGCTCAAGATTGACATGGTCATCCTATAAACATATTTTATGGGACACCTTTTTTTGTTTTAACCCACGCTTTTTGTTAACGCCGCTAGGGGCATACTGTTGGCCAACACTGTTTGGATATATATACCTTTGATATTTTCATAATACCCGGCTAAACACGAATCCAAACGACGATGATGATGAGGGTAAATTTGCCTTTCTGGTTTCGTTTTGCAAATAGAAAAGTGTCGATTACGTGACAGAAATGTTCAATTGAATTTCAAATATTATGCCACACACTATTCAACAAACATAAAGAGATAGAGAGGCAGGGGAGCGAGGGAGGGCTGTTCATTTGTTGCTTCAATAATGCATGTATATGTGTGTGTGTGTAGGTGTAGATTCGTAAAGTTCTCGATTCCCCAGCGATTGACGAGGGTTTTGTGCAGACAAACAAGAAAACATTTACAAAATTAATGTCGCAAGCAATTTTGTGGCAAACTCTCATCAAAGCGTTGAAAGCATACAGAACTCGTGCTGTTGCCATAATTTCTAAGCCTTAAGGCCATTAACCATTAAAACTGATAATGAGTTGAGCAAACAGTTGGCAAACTTTAGTGTGCCCATTTCACTGCTAATTTGACAAGCGATCGCCAAAAATGTATGAAACGAAAACCAGTTTTGCATGCATTTTGTACAAATCATTTGGCCAAACATAAACGAGCCATTTACCGTTTTGCTGACGTTGTCAATGTCACTGCGGCACACACAATGTGCCGTTGTTGATTGTTGCACACACAAAACAAACATTTTCCATTAAAGGCATCCCTGTGAAACACGATTTGTTTTTTTTTTTTATTTTGTTTTTGCGTAATCGATTGCCAAAGCAAAGGTGCAACGCATTTGTTAATGAGGCAGATAAATAAGAAGGTGGCTCCATAAATATGCAGTTGACTGACAATCAAAATAAAGAGTACTGAATTGGACCAAGATGTCATCTAGCTAAAATAACTATAATTTTTATAAACCATCCTTAAATCCTTAAAGCACATCATGGCGAATTGTGTTGCCTTAGCCAGCAGTAGGAAAACATTTTTGAACAAGAAACTAGGTCGCACTGCATGAAACCAGTCCCCCACTGATAATAATAATAATAATAATAATAGTGATAATAATGTATCACTTGCATTTATGGCTTCTCAACTAATCCATACTCTGTTCTATTTTCCTATTTTTCTGATTGGTTTTCGTTTCTGTGAATCTAATTTTGTTAATTATAGACTGAGAGTAACACTAGAAATTGTATACATATATATTTGATTTTATTTAATTAATTAAATATGTAAATTAATAATTTCTGAGTCCATAATAGATTTCCACATAGATTTATTTCCAATCTAAATTAAAATACGCTTTTAGCTGATTTTGCAAATATTTCGATTCTCGTTTAATAATCGAAAGTCAAGTTGCAGCTTGTTTAGATATGTTCCGCTTAGACGTAACATATTTCACTTTTGACTTGTGCCACGTTTTGGGGCATGTGGCAGGCGCAGGACATACAATAAATTTAACGATTTTATGCCGGCAGCAGTCGGTTGGCCCATTTGAAATCCTTTAGCACCCTTGCTTATTTTGGCATTGCGTGTCGGCAATGTGCGTCTCGACTTGACTTGAGTTGATTTCTGTTGCTGTTTGCCTGTTTCCCTGTTTCCCTGCCAGCTGCCAAGGCTTTTGGTTATTGTTAGCTTATGCGTTTAAATGTGGGGAAATGGAAGTGGAAATTGGAAATGGAAATGTTGTTGGAGTTGGAGACGGCACTGGCTTCAGCTCAACATTGATTTTTGTGTTATTTTGGGGGGCTTTAACTGGCAACAAATTTGGTATTTATTAGTGGCGCCTTTTGCGCCTAATGAGTCAACTTAGTCTCAACTAATATGCTTATAATGAAGTCATATTTTTTTGGTGGAATATTTAATATTCAATATGCTAGGTCACATCAACAAAATGAACTTTACTGTACACCCAGAGACGGGAGTTTCACATACGGTCTTAACCATAAAATCTTCAGTTTATAGCCACATAACCCTTTTACCTGGCTGGCTAAGACACTTGGCTGTGAATTTATAACAATTTCTGTCCTTTTGCGGGGGCCTGTCTGGGGTAACATTTCAATAAGCAAACATAAACATAAATATACATATGCATATATTTATAGAAAATGTTCTCAGTGCATTTGAAAATTGCCCACAAAATTGTGCCCAATATTTGCGGCGAGTGACCGTAAAATGTGCCAGCAACCAGCTCGAACATCTGCTCCTCCTGTGGCGGCTTGCCCCGTTTGCCACACTTGCCACCACCGCGCCACCTCTTGCCAAGCATTTTTGTTTGTCGGCCAAGAATTGCCCCTACACAAACAGTCAAATATTGTCTTGGCTATAACAAATACTGGCGGGCTTATCGAAAAGTATTTAAGACTATTTACATTTTAAGTGATTATCGTAAACTTGTCGAGTTGTTTTTTAGGAATAAGTCGAAGCTCTTTTGTGTTTAACACGTAGTTCTAAAAGAACTTGTGAATTAATGTGTAATTATGCTCCTACATGTGGACATAAATCGATTAACATCGAATAACTATATAATATAGTATATGCCATAGGAATAATCGGTTGAATGACTAATTCTTTTTCTCGAGCTGTCTTAAAGGTATTTCAAGCTGCACTTTTCTTAAGTTTTCATATTTATTTGTTACTAATTAAAATATGTATTTAATATAAATATAAATTCATATGAATAAATATTCATTTGTAAAGTTAAATAATGTTTGCTCTCAAGTAAATAGCAGAATGCTTTTTAATACATAAGGAATACTTACAGCCCTCGCCTGCCATTTGTATACAAATGTAAGCATGTAAATAAGCATAAATATCTGCACATATTTACTACTCAAATGTGTACTAGGTGAGAGTGGCTCTTACGTTCTGCTGAGGAGGAAGTTATTCCGGCAGATAAATAATAATCATGCAGATCCAAGAGTTAGTCGTATTTCTTTGCTTCCAATTTTATAGCAAGCTCTTTAGAGTCATCTGTAAATTTCAATTTCAATTTGAGTAATGACCGAGAATACATAGAAATTGAATTATATACCAGTTGCGCTTGGCCCATTTAGTGGACACATAATGTAAATCGATATTTATTGTGCACTTTCAAGGAGAGTCAAACCCCAAATTCACTTTTCCTTCATTTATCATTGTTGTGGCTCATCGAGCAGATGACACCAGTAGATTTGTTCAGCTGTAATCCCCAGACAGAGGCAGAAATCTCAGCATTTCTTGGGTAATCCTTGCGCAACGCTTGACAATTTGATGCAAAATTCGATTATGTGAAAGGTCATTTACATTTACATCAAGCTTAGCTTCAAAAAAATGCAATTAGATTAATTTATTTGGCGTTTTTGAGCAAATCATGTTACAAATACCAAATTTGACAACAATAGCGCAGTGGCAACAATGACAAACCAGAGCACTGGCTGCTGTTGCTTCTCTCGACACGCAACAGCAACAATAACACTGAAATATATATATATATAAAAATACTTCCACAACAGCTCCCCCCATCCCACTTCCTGCCCCATCGCTGCGTCAGATGTTGCGCGCTTGTCGTGTCACGTCATATTACACACACAATAGGCTGGCGCAGAGCAGACAACGATGGAGTTGCCCTTACCTACCCTCCCACAGAGTACACCCACCTGGCAGTGGTGCTGCTTCCCTGGGCCCGTTGACGGCACTCAGTCAGTCAGCAAAGTATGACCTGATTTATCAAATAAATAGCTTGGCTTGAGTGCATTCACTTTTCATTTGGCTTCAAATATACCTAAAATCAGTACTGTAAACAAATTTCGAGTGCATTGTAATAAATATGGGTTAATTTGTAGATCTTTCTGCTTACTTATTAATATCATGTTGAATATCTAACAAGCTTATGCTTAAGATGGCTAAACAGAAAATATGACAGGTAGTAGGAAGCAAATTCGACTCCATAAAATATAGACTTCAACTATAGAATATTAATTATTAAGATTTAATTTATGTCAGACAGTTTCTAACTGATATAAAATATACAATGCGAAATAATAACTGCGATATATATATATATATATATATTTCATAAAGTTCAATTTTAGTTTCAGTTTCACAATTCGAGATAATAACTTAAATAGCAAAATGACTCAAACAGATTGTGTTGTTTAACCTCAAGTTATGAACAAAGCTCCCTTCTGCTGAGGAATAAATCGAAAATAAACTATGTACAGCAGCATTTAGAGCACTGTGATTCACTGTAAGGGTAACTGCCAGAAGGGTGGGTAATTCCTGCCACAGGCCCGGCAAAACTTTGACTAACGTTACAAATAAATCTGCAACAAAGTCATCCATAGGAGAGAAATAAACATGGGACTACAACGAGGCTAATGATGGGAAGCCAGGCATATGTAGCGAACAGATAGCAAACTTATACAATGCGCACTTTAAGAAATTAATCAGCTATTGTTAGTCTATATATATATATATAGATATGTGTCTATATCGTTGTGGACAATGTGCATTAAGTGCTTACTTTCCCCGCTTAAACAATGCAGAAGACATTAGACACTTTGAGGACGGGCGTATTAATTAAGTTAACACTTTTATCGCATTACTGCATTAAGCTCTAATGGCTGCGACTAATTGTAATTGACATGTTTGGCAGGTCTAAAGAAATTTCTCGCCCAATACCCGTCAATATTCCTGGTGGACGGTGATTATGTGCAGGTGAATGCCTATCAGCACAGCAGCTCGGACGATGGCAACAGTGGCGGAAAGCGGGACTATATCCAAGAGTCTAAAGACTACTTTAAGAACAAGATGCTCCAATATGGCGCCGCTGCCGAGGTGCCCGTGCGAAGTTTGCTGGGTCATCGGTCGCAGGCGTCGCCACAAGTACGACACATATCAGGTGAGTGAATGACTTTATTACATGTATATATGCATGTATAAAATACATATACATATTGTCAGGCCAACACATCAAGGAGTTTACGGATTTTCTCATGAAGCACACGGACACGTTTAAGGTGACGGATGACTATGTGATGCTGGTGGGCAGCGAGAATATGACGGACCTGCCGGCCCGGGATCGCTTGCATTTGCCGCAATCGAACATCGATACGCGTGGCACACAGCAAATGCTCGACTTTTTCGCACAGTGCATCGAGATGAAGGGGCCGCTGCTGGTGGATCAACTCTTTCATTTGCTGACGCTCAACTTTCCCCAGGATCAATGGTTGCGCATGTTCAAAACGCCCGGCGATTTGAGCTCGTTTCTGAAGTTGTTCGGCGACTGCTTTCACATCCAGGCGAATCTAGTCACATTGCTGCAGAAGCCCAAGTTGAGTGACTCGCACATCCAGCAGGCCCAAGCGCGTTCGCGCGAACAATTCAATGCGCTCAACAACAATCAGAATCCGCGCAAGCCGGACACAAATGTGAGCAATGTGCAGCAGCGCCTGCAGTCGCCGGCGATGCGCAGCAATGGTTACAACAATAGCAATAGCAGCAGCAACAATGTGAATAACAACAATAATACGATTAATAATAATATAGCATCGCCAAACTTTAAGCTGAATGCACCCGTATCGAATATGACGGGGGGCGGTGCTGGCTTTGGCCAGGGTCAAAATAAATCGGAACCGAATTCGGGCTTTGATAGCTATGTGCCAATGTCGGAGCTGAAGCTGGAGAATCTCTGCGAGAATAACTATCCCAGCTCGACACTGTGCTATGGTCCCATTGGCACAATACCGCAACAACTGCAAGAACAACAACAACAGCAGCAACAGCCACAACAACAACAATCGACGGCACCAACGGAGCGTTTATATAGTGTAAATCAAACATTGAAGCAGCGCATAAATACGCTGGTCATCCGAACTCTGGCCGAGAATCTAGAGAAAGACAAACAAACTTTGGCAAATCAAAACTCACACGCAAGTCCCGTGCATGGCAGCAACAATAAATCCACAACTGCAGTTGCAACAGCAGCAAGTGTTGCAACCACACCAACAACAACAGCACAAAACAATTCCAATTCGAATGCCGCAACTAGTCACAGTTATTTTGTGGGCGACACGTGGAAGATCAAGGTGCTGCAAAATACCACCGTTATTGCGAATGTGAAGCATTCCACATTTGTCACCGAGGCTCTGCTCGACTTGGCCAAAGATGAGAGCAACATTGCTGTCTCGCTAGACTGTGAGGGCATCAATTTGGGTTTCAAGGGCGAGATAACGCTCATCGAGATTGGCACTGCGCGTGGCGAAGCGTTCCTCTTCGATGTGCAAACCTGCCCGGCCATGGTCAGTGATGGGGGCCTAAAGACGCTACTGGAACACGATCAGGTCATCAAAGTCATACACGACTGTCGGAATGATGCCGTCAATCTATATCAACAGTTTGGCATTTTGTTGCGCAACGTATTCGATACGCAGGCGGCACATGCCGTATTGCAGTATCAGGAGAATGGCAAACAGGTGTACAAGGCCAAATATATATCGCTAAACTCGCTGTGCGAGCAATACAATGCACCCTGTAATCCCATCAAAGATCAACTAAAGCAAATCTATCGACGAGATCAAAAGTTCTGGGCCAAAAGGCCGCTAACTCGCGAAATGATGCTGTATGCGGCCGGTGATGTCCTCGTCCTCATACACGATCAGCTCTTTGGTAATCTGGCGCAACAGATTAAGCCCGAGAATCGTGTCCTGTTCTCCGAACTGTGCACCGAGCAAATACTCATGCAAATCAAACCGAATGAGGTCAAGATACGAAAGAAGCAGCGCAAGGTTGCCACCGAGGTATCCGATCTCAAGCAGAAACTGGCACAGACCAGTAAAAGTATTGTGCTCTCCAATCGCGAGATACGATTATTACGGTAAGAGTTATCGCAACCAACTATATAGATATATATGTTATATTAACACATGATTTGCTTGCAGTTACATGGACTTGACGGAGGACGAGAAGGAGCGCCTAAAGGGCTATTACAAAGTGGCCAAAAAGCTAGAGAAAATGGAGTCTGCTGGCAATCCAAACAAGTTCGTTATTTACACATGTAAATTTTATGATTGATGATTAATTAATATTTCCAATTACTTACAGAGATCAAAGCGATTCTGAAGACGAGGGAGAACCCAATGAGAATGACTTTTTCCCCAGCTTAGATTCGGTGCCCTCGGACAATTCGCTGTCGGGCACATTTTCGCCACGCTTCAGCTCTGAGCCGCCCAGTCTGACTGAGTCAATGCAAATGCTGGAGGAGATACTGCAAAACAAATCGATGGATCGATTAGCACGCATTGATAAGCTCGAGGCCATATTGACGACTGCAACAACATTGCCATGCGATCAGGTAATTGCAGTTCAGCTGGCAGCAAAAGAAATAACTCTTGGTAATAGTTCGGTTTTTCTTTACAGATTATTACTTCCAATGCAATGCAGGAGCAATTGGGTTCCAGCATTGCGACCACTGAAAATCTGCAAATCATTCGCGAGAAGACAAGAAAGTATGTTTGAGAATATCGAATGTCTCGCGACATTAAAAACTAACTGATGATTTAATAAATTTCAGTATGAAGAACTGTAATTGCCATGGGGAGCGCAGCATTACACCCATTCTGAGAACGGCGAATGACAAGCGAGTAGTCAAACTTGTGGATGCCGAGTCGCAGACGCTTAGCACCGGTGACGTTGTCATCACCAAGATATTTTTCCAGGATGAACACGAGCGTGCCAAGGATGCGGTGTTGACGAACAGCAATACCAATTCACCGAAGCGTGTGGCTTCAACTTAAAACAATTTACGAAATGATTCCTAGCAAGCAAAGTGCAGACATTATATGTATTATTTTTTATTACCATAATGAGACTCCACTAAAAAAACAAAATCAAAAGACGGAGTTCTCTACTCTATTAAATACGCAATAATTTTTCTATCAAATTGAGAAGCAATATATTTTGTGCCTAAATGTTGAACATTGCAATAATAATACATGCTATATAGTATATTATTTACTACTACTTCGACTACTTCAGTTGTGTTAACATTTATATGTATGTATTTTGGGTTTTTGCTCACTAATTATACAAATTGACCATTTTATTAAATCAAATTTATAACACCGACTTACAGTTTTCTCACCGGGAGATGACTTAGATCATGTCTTGTATTCTGATTAACTAGCAATTTTTGTTAAAGCCTACAATTTAATCTTAGCGAATCAATTGCTTAAAATCTATTTTTATTAAAAATATTGACTTAAAAACATGGCAGCTGCTTATTATTTGAGTTGTGAAAAAAGCAAGTCTTATTGTAGGACGTGTTGGACCAATCTGTGTAAAATCGAAGAAAGACTTTATGTTTAAAGATACAACAATTTTGAAGAGGTTTCCAATATCCTTGTCGCCATATCAACACGAAAATTTGTATTTTAACCATAATACTTGTATCGAACACGTTTACTCAACACAATTTTAGTTTAACCCAACTATATAATCAAAATTAACAAATGCATAGTCAATATAAGTAAATGATATTATATTGTAAAGAGAACTTATTGAAATTGTATGATTGTAAAAATAATAACTAATTAAAAAGAAAAAAATAAAACTTGTATATACACATGTAAAAAAAAGCTGCATAGAACAAAATTAATCAACAATCTTGGCCGAGATCGTGAAGAATCTGGGTAAGACTAAGTTAAAATAATCTACTTCTATATCTTAGTTTCCCATTAGTATAATTAAATATTTTCACGAGTTAGCGGTTTTTGTTTTTTTATTTAACACCAAACATCAAGAGGCATAAAACATTGAAGAGTTTGTGCATTAGTAATAGTTAGTTTTTGTAAACATTTATAAATATATATATATATGTATGTACGCATATGTTATGAGTATTTGATATAATTTTCCATATACTTGTATGGCTTTCATTAGTAATCGTCAAGTGTTAGAATGTATATATAATATGTCAATTCAGACTCAAAAGTTATTATGTTTCGAGAATTTATATATTAGATTAATTAGCTTTTGGCGCAATCAAATGATGACCGTTTTAAATTCGAGTTATTTTATTTTTTTATTTATAGCTTATTGTTGTTTCATTCCATGTTTAGATTTATACCAATCTTACTTAATAGGTATACAGTTTTACAGCCTTCTTGCATAAATGTTGAGCCTTGTAAATACAATAATAATTTGAAGTACGCTCATCTTTCACCTGTGACTCGCACTGTTCGTTCCATTTAAAAAAAAAAAAAAACCGATTAAATGAGGCTTAAATACTATTTTGCAGTAGTCTTACAACTAACTACTTATGTCTACATCAAATATATATACTCACTTTGTGTATAGCTACGTATAAGCAAAGGTATACGCTGGCGTATATATATTTGGTAAAATCACATCTTTGAATGGTATATAGCTCGTCAGCTGTATGTACAAGTGGTTCTAACTCGCATCGAGTTACGTTCAACTTATTAATTAGGGATCTTACGTTAGTTCTTAAAATAAATTTATTTTCGTTTTTAGGAAACCTGTCTAAAAGATTCGTTTTGTTTATCACTACACACTTACACAATAACCTAATCTAATAGATAAAATCTAGACACAATTTTTGATTGAAGGAATGCATTGTTTTAGAAATTTTAAAACTTATAGTAATTTTTACTTTAGTATGAAACATTAGTTATTACACTTTGTTTAACGACAATATTATTTTTATGAAAATAAGCACAAATGTATTAAACATATGTTTATCCTCAGCAATTCATGATATTCACCCACTGAATCAAAAGGAAATAAATTCCCCTAAGTGATTCCGTATGACAGATTGACTTGCGATCAGAATAATATCTTAACAATATCAAATTCGACTGATTATAATCTTTTCTTATTTGCAGTGTACTCTTATTTATTAAGTTCTATGGAAAAACTCGTTTAAAATTTGATAAAACTTTGTCTGTAACTTAAATTTACTTATAGAAACATCAAAATATAACTAATAGTTAGGCAAGACAAAAGTCTTTAGTAAGTACAACCATCGAATGAAACACAAGGAATGAATTTATCAATATTCACAAATCTCCCAAGAATCCAATATTTTTTGCCGTGAGACAAGATTTACTTGGGAACACAAATCTTAACGATATCAAATTCGATTAGTTTAATGAGCACGTTGACTAATTCTAATCTATTTATACACAACTAGTTCTTTGGAAAAACTCCTTTAAAATTTGATAAAACTTTTTAAGTAACTTGAATTCATTTATAGAATCAACTAAATATAACTAATAGTTAGAGAAGACAAAAGTCTTCAGTAAGTACAACCATCAAATGAAACATAAGGAATGAATTTATAAATATTCACAAATCTCAATGAAAACCAATGAGCTTAAGCACATTTTAAAAATTCAGATAAAACTCCATCTTATTATAAGTTAGTAGATTCCTAATAGTCTAATTCTTGTACCTACCTACCTTGGGATGGTATGTTATATATACAAAGATATCCCAATTGTAAGACATTTCATGTCTAAACGATTTTTTCGGTATATTTGTTATTAATAGTTTTTTTTTTATTAATTAAATATTATCAAAATAGAATATAATATGTATATTTATATATAGAAGAAAGCTCCGATATTATTTTTCACCATTTTGAGTTATTTAATAAATACTTTGAAGCTCGAATATTAAAATCGTTTTGGCCTAAAAGCACGTATAAAATTTCATGCAAAAATATATAGAGTAAAGAAAAAGAAAATTGTATTTAAAATAAAAATGTATTTATTTGACTAAAATATTTTAACAAAACATAATACATATGTACAGTGATTGCTGCAAGCATTTCGATGAAACAGAAAAAAGCATTGAGTTGAAAGTTGAAGTTTTCGTTGATATTTGTATGAATTAAGCTTTACATAATTTCTTAGCTTTCTTTTTTGTAGACATTGTTAGTGTAACAGCTAATAAAAATAGATTTAGATTTAGACTATTGTATTGTAATTGTTTTTTGGACATTTTACTTTCTTGATTAGTTAACAATTTCACACATATAGAAATGGACATTGACGAATTGGATTACGCTATAAATGTGACTAAGCATTGCACAAACTTGAATGGATTCTATTGTAACTAGTTAATTGTTATTAAATATGTTTCTTTAATGCTCTTGCACAAATTACCAAAGTGTGTTTTCTTGTCAACTTTTTGACATACATATGTATTTATTTATATTGTGTATGCATGCATGCGTGTTTGTTTTTTTTTTATGTGTGTATGTGTTTGTATATATATGTATATGTATATATATATATATCTTTAATCACTTAATGAGATCAAGTCATATAGCGCATTATCTCGCGCAAAGCATAGAGTAATTCGGCCTGATTACGGGCCTCCATTATCATTAGATTAACATGAACCTGCAAGATATAAGAGATATGTGAATAAAATATAATATATATATTTTTAAATAATATTCAACTGCTCACAGACCTTTTCACTATCCTGTAGCTCGACGAGCACACTATCATAATCCTTGGTGGTAATCCGCTCAGGAAAGCAGCAGGCGGTCTTTATAAACATTTTCAACGGACGCACGAGCAGCTGCAATTTGTAATTTGCAATTAAAAATTGTATTTGTTGCATTTATAAATAAAGTAAAATTGTATTTTTGCACTTGCCTGATTAACTTCACCGTAATCGTAGTCGTCGTGTCGTATGCCAAAAATGCATTGTATATAATTCCAGATGGCACGTCGAAACTTTGATGTATCCACATTCTTGATGCCGCCCATTGTGAAATACGTTAAATTGTAGGCGGCACGAAACTTCTCATCCAAAAAGGTGCCCACATCGTTGTACAAGCTGCACGAGAACAACAAGAGTGATTTGGTGTCATTGTTTTGGGCTGACATTGTTTTGATGCCTGACTTACCCATCTACAAGAGAATAACCATGATCCTCCCATGAATAGTCCTGTATGCGAAATGTGTTAATATTCTCGGCACCGCGTCGTGCAAAATCCTGATACGTAAAGCTAGCATCGTCCACATAGTGGGAGATTATTGGTGGCAATGCGACAACAGGTGCTGGAGTCGAGGCAGCCAACTCGGCCGTTTGCAGTTCGACACTCTTGAAGCGATTGCTCAGCTCGGCCTCGCTGCACTCGTCCTGGTTCTGGGAGAGCACCTTCATGCGCTCCATCAATGCCTCCACGGAGACGCCAAGTTGCTGCGGCTGTTGCTGTGCGCTGCCTGTAAAAGGAGAAGCAAACCCAATATTGAGAATTGAGAATTCGTTGAATTTTTAATAAGCAGCACTGCACTCTTACTCAAATAGTGGCGGCCAAAACTGTTGTTGGTTGCACTGCCTCCGCCATTGCCGTTGCCATTGCCATTGTTTTTGTCCATTGTATTATTGAAATCTGGCTTTGTATTGTTGTCGCTGCTGTTGCTGCTGTTGCTCCCATTGCTGCTGCTGCTGCCGCTGCTGCCGTTGTTTAAGGATATTTCACCAAGAACATTTTTTTGTTGCTGCTGCTGCTGCTGCTGATGCTGCTGATGAATGGGGCTGGTGGTCTGTCGTGCATCATCCAGCTGAGGCAGCACAAGCTGCTGCGGTGTTGGCGGCAACTGCGTTGGTAGTGGCTGTGGCAGTGGCAATGGCAATGGCAACGAGACCGGTGCACCTTTCATTTTGGGACTAGACAATCCATCGAGCTTTTGTGTGAGACCGCAGGAGAACACAAATGAGGATAGCGAATGAAAATGCGATAGCAAAACCATTGCATGCACCACCTCCGACAGGGACCAGCTATTCTTGCCTTTGGTCAGACGCTGCAAATGCCAAAAATGTTGTGGCGTAGATTCATTAAATATGTATTCAATTTGTAAGTGCATCTACCATATATATATATATGTATATATATATACAGTATATATATGGGTATATTATCATACCTCAACGTGCTCCTTGCGCAAAAGCCAGGGACGATGTGCTAATATTTTATTTATATCATATATGGCACGTAATTTGGCGGGTATATTGTCCAAACCGTTCAGCCAATCGCTGTTCCCGCCCTGATCAATGAACTCCTTCTCGTAGCGCTTCACCAGATAAGGGCATTGATGACGTGCGGCTGCCTGAAATGATTTAAAAAAAAATACAAAAGTAAATAATGCTCTTAATAATGATAATAGATGTCTCTGACCCTTCATGTTTGTTCAAGTATTCTGACATTCTTAGAAATTCTCAAAGGAATCTGCGCACTTTTAGTTCCTCAACTTTTAAGTAGCTTTTGACAGGCATTTTTATATATATATAAAGATAAATTTGACTAGTTAAAGTTGCCTATCAGTTGGTGTGTTTTTGCTCTTAGTTATGGCCATGATTCTAATTGTGAGTCACAATCAAATCTAAGATAAACAAGATGAGTATTTTATACAAAAAAATAAAAAAAACAAAAACAATCTTTTTTCCGTTCTTTACATATTCAAATAGGCGCAGCACAACAACCCCATTAAAAACCCCTGGGAGAGCATCTGCACAACTCAAAAATACGCTAAAAATATTTATATTTGTTTTGACATTGATGTGTGTTCTTCTATATATGTATGTGTGTGTGTGTGTGTTGGCGTGTGTTTGTTTATGTGAATGACCCAAAATATGAGAAACAAAGCGTAGACCATTGTTTTCATCTGTATATATTTTGGGCATCTGAATTGAGGCGTCATTAAGAGCGCCTCAACTAACATTCAATTGAAATTAGTTTAGAAATTCTTAAAGGGGCAATTTGATATTACCCAAAATACATATATACATGTAGACAAGTGACCAGACCAGATCGAGCGATAGCCATAAACATATATCAATCGCAGCAATGGTTAAAACTTGTTGTTTGCTCTGAATATGATTCCCAACGGAATTCGAATTGGAGCATATAAAAAACAAACACTTGATTTGCAGGAAATAAAAAACATATTTTAATTAAAAAAAATAGGTCAGCAAACAATGCAAACAATCTCATTAATTAAACACATTCTTTTGCAGTTGTCAAATCACTTACTCCATATATATATATATATATATATATTTCTATATCTTTATTTATTTATTTAACGACTCATTTAGAGGCAATACTTATATTTTAATGTGATTTTTTAAAAGGCATAATATGTAAATCCCTTAATATTCAATGGGATTTTTCAATTACACTGAAGATAAAAATGCATTACTAATAAGAAATTAAAGTGTGGGCATTTCTTTCTGGCCTGTGAGTCGAGTAAAATATTTAAGTATCATGAAAAATGCAAGTTGCGATTAAAATTGGCAAGATTAAAGTTGCCTGTTGATTTCCCCCCAGCAATATTGGAATACCCTTAACAATCAGTGCAATCTGATTTATTTTTATATATGTAGCTTTTGGAGCAAAATATAATTCCTTATTTCCTCGTTTTTTCTGTTCACTGCTGTAAATCGGCTTTGCAGCAAGCTAAAAATTGGAAAAATATCTGTTTACTTGGTGAATAATGGCAAATGAAAAAGGCAATAGTAAAAATAAAATATTTTCTGCATTTCCTTTTTTTTTGTATTAATGCGCAACAAGCAGCTTTATTCCCAATATGAAATGAATTTGAAGTTAAACTTAATCTTGTTGCATAGCTTGAAATGCCCAAGGTTTCCACTTGAGATGGCCAAGTTGAGTCTTGTCTTCAATTCTGATTTGCCCCGCTATATATATATATATATATTATAGGATTCGTATTGTTTGTCTGAGGTATTCATTCAGTATTCATTTCTGTTCAGTTGGCAAGGAATTGCATAAATACGAAAGGCTGTCATTTGTAATTAAGAAACTTGTTCGCTTGCAACACTTCTATTGTTTCGGACATGTATTTAGTGTGGCACCTCCAGCACACTTCCCCCTCACTCCCCCCTACACTCGGTGGCATGTGCTGCAGCTACAACAAATGGCTGCCGTTTTTTTTTTTACTGCATTGCCGAGTGAAAGCTCAGAACAGTGGAAATAATTTGCTGTTGTTGATTTCTGTTGTGTCTACGTACGTATGTGTGTGTATGTGTGTGTGTGTGGGTGTGTGTAGAGTTTTTGTTTTCCGTAGGTGTGTGTGGAAGCTGCTGTCATTGATAGGGCATCAACAGCTAACAAGCAGCAAATGTGAACCGACAGCAACAGTTGGCAAGAGTTAATGTGCTCAAATTTGCCACTGGCAACAAAGCAACAAAATGCAGACACACACAGACACACACAGACACACGCACACACACACACACATGTATATATATGTACACACATCCTCCATTAGACTTTCCCGGGCAGTCAGCTGTGCGATAAGCCCAGTAAACGGAAAAGGTGAAAGGCAGCACTAAATGCAAAGTGCAAATTTTCATTCGAAAAACCTAAGCTGAAATCATAAAAAAAAAGTTAAAGTAGAATTTGTAGACCTCAGTTAAATGGCCCAAGTCTAACTTTCACTATAAATTCACAAACTCATAAGTCAAAAGTCAGTTTCTGATAGATTTTGGTCGAAATATTAGAAACATAAAAACACACAAAACTGTTCAGTTTTAGTAGGATTACTTGTTTTCTCTGCATCGATTGTTCCTTTAATAGCTAAATTAATCAGATCTGGCAGTTTTTTTTATGTATACTAAATAAGCAACAGGTTGTTTATATAGTTGTGTATATAGTTGAATATATAATGTTTCATAATAGTTAAACTAAGGCATAAATTGCCAATTCATCAAACATATTGTTGCTGTTACTTTATTATTAAATCTTTTTGGAGGCGTCTCCTTCTATACGATTTTTATTGAACAACAATTTAAATGCTTGCAAATATTTCTGCAAATAGCAATCAGTTATTTTTAATTATTCCGCTTTTATTGTTGTTGATTGTTAGTTTGCCAAGTCATTGCCAACTAATAAATATTGAAATAAAGAAAAATGTATATTTAATACTCACAATTATGGCCAAATAGTATCTATAAGAATATGGCAAAGGTCCATCACCTTTCATAATAAAGTTCTGCGTGTGCAGAAAATGATCACGATAACGTGGATGATATCCAATCACTTGAGTCACTTGATCACATTCATCGAGATCATCCATATCAAAATCTGTTGCGGCACACTGAAAATACACAATACAAAGAAAATTAAAATGAGTTAAACAGTTAACATTAATTGGTCAAATCAATTAAACCACTTTTGCAATTAATAAAAATATATTAAATAATTACACAGAGCAATAATTACACATTCAAGAATGCTGTAGTCGAGTTAGCTCGACTAGGAAATACCTTGAAACCGTCAGTTAAACATTTATATTAAATTGATTAAAACAATAGGGTTTTTCAGTCGAATCTAAAAGGTTTTCTCATTAATTTATTCTATTAAAAAATTCTGAATAGAAAAGCTTTTGACAGTTAAACATATTTAAAAAACATAAATTACTATGGAATAAAGAAAAGATAGGGAAATATACTTTCTGAATAATAAGGTGAGTTATTGAGTTTTCTATGTCTTAAATTCCAACTATAATTTGAACTTTTTTTTATACATTTTAAATGAGAATAATATGTAAAAGTTGGAAGATAATAACTTTAAAATTTTGAAAGCGATTTTCATTGTAACTCCCGAAAATGAGGAAGGCAATATATGAAATATATTGTGAAATCGAAGTCTGTCCCTTTTATAGTCATTGACTGACAAAGAGAAGTCGAAAATCGACTAATTTGTTAATGCTGATGACGAAAATATATATTTATAGCTTATGGAATCGCAGATGTTTATTTCTGCCTGTTACAAACACTGTTGCAAAACTTTATTAAACCATTTTTACATATTTTCAATGGATTCCGTTTATACAAAATAAAAGAGGCTCTGCTTTAAGCCAGGCTCAATTTATAGATTTTATGTTATAATTGCAGATACCAGATATAGCAATACATTTATATAAATATATATATAAGTGTGTGTTTGTGTGTGTATTTTTAATAAATATTTAACGTGTGCAGCATTTTACAAATGAGATTTCACAGTTGGTATGCGTTTCATTTGAATATCCTTTGCGTTAGCCATTTGATGTACATTACGACCAAAAAGTCATTATTTGCAATGAGATGCTTTGTTGGCGCCCTTTGTTTGCCAATCAATAAACAGTTGCCATGACAACTGTGTTGTGCAGAAACCACAGGATGCATTTCATGCTGCGTTGATGAGGGCCATGCCAAAACCAAAAGGTATATCGTCCAAACTGCTGCTGCTGTGTGTCTATCAAAATGGGGGAAGAACTGATAAGGGTGGGGAGGGGGGGGGGGGTTAACTTATAGCTAGCCTATTTGCAAATTGAATAGCCGAGAAAGTCGGCCTCCCTTTGAGTTGTGCTCATAGCCGCAACTGGGCAGGCGGCGGGCGGCAGGCCGACAGGCAGAAAAGCATCGAATTTATTAAACTTATCGCAGACGCACAGCAGCACTTTGAAGCAAATCCAGCATAAAAGCAGCTCTTGTTCTTATATATATATATTATATATATATGATATATATATATATATTTATATATATGTTTACTGTACATAAACTTGATCATTAAACAACACATGTTTATGCGTTTCCAGCAGCATTTTCTATATCTCTGTCTGCCTGCTGCTTGCTCAAGTCAGCCATAGATATATAGTTTATATAGATAAAGATATATATATATATATATATATAAAGCAGCAGCTTCACTCACTGACTAACTGACTGACTGACTGACTGACTGACTAACGGACCGACTAACGGACTGACTAACGGACTGACGGACTGACTGCCTGTCCGACTAAATGTTAATCAAAGTTGTTTTATTGTTGCCGTTTTATTATTACATTTGTGTCTGTGTGTGTGCGTGTGTTGTGTGTGTGTTGTTGTTGTTGTTGTTTTTGTTGTTGTTGTTCTCTTTGCTGCTTGTGCTTCTGCCTACTAAACTGGGGCGATGTTATTAAACGTTCAATGACTTTTTTTTGTTTAGTTGTTATTTGTTTTGTATTTTGTTTTTTTTCTTCTTCTGCTCATTTCTTTGTAGTGCCGGACGGACTAAGTTGCCTTTTAATTCTTGATAGCGCGCTGCCTACTTGCCATATATATACATATATATATATATATATAGCCATAATCGGACAACAACACTTTGCTTATCATATGTGCATATATCATGTATACGAGGATTACACAGCAGAAAAAAACTGGATGATATAAATTAGTTTTGTTATGATCAAGTTAACTTTTGATAAAATATTATAGTTTTAGCAAGACGATATAATTCCTTAACTCTTATATAAACTATAAGGTTTATGTATAATATACACACATATTTAATGACCTGAATATTTCCACCCACGCGCAGTCTTATTCTAAAAGTAATCAAGCCATGTTTGGAAAGCGGTTCAATCAAATAAAAAACACATATTTTGTTGGCTAAGCACAGTTGGCTGACATTGAAAAACTCAACTGCTAAATGGAATACATTTTTGGGATGTTAAAAAAAAACAACACATATTTAAATTAAAAAATGTATCCAACAAACTAATAAAAAAAACTTGTATTTATTTAGCTATTAAATTATTACAAATATTCAAATGATAACTAAAAATTCCCATATTAAAAATATAGTTTTCATCTCAGTCTGTACACAAATAATGTAAAATGCTAACACTTTTAATTTAGTCTTATATTTGATATGCCATTAATCAATGTGATTAATTCTGAAACTATTCACATGCAAATTGTTGAAGCTGCACAAAGCGTAGCCATAAATTAATAGATTTACATGTAAATATTTTGTTTTGCTATCTTTTGCTAATTGGCAAAATCAAGCTTATTTCATCTACTTAAATAGTTGATAATAGAACCGTGGGATTAAACAAAAGCCAAACAAAACAAGCTATAGACAAATTAAGCCAACACAGAGGTGATTAGTGGTGCTTAATTTATAAAAAGAAAAATATAAATAAATAAACAAAACAAAACAACAAAAAAACACCAATTACAGCTACCAGTTGAGAGTCACAGCTTGATATTGTTTGTTATTTGTTGTTTTATTTAAATTTTTTTCTTTTAGCGTTTTAATTGATTGCTCTTTTTTTTTTTCGGTGGCGCCACGGCAAATGAGCGTTTAATAAAAAAAAAACTTGACAGACTTTTTCGCGCTTTGTTTGAAAAGAAGACAGCAAAATGGATAACAAGTTGTGTAAGACACATAAATTGTAATTAATTAATGACAATTGAATATAAATGGCTGATATTCTTCCTCTTCCTCTTCTTATTGTTTTTGTTGTTGTTGTTCTCTCAATAAGAGAGTAAATTGGATATTTAAATGAAAACAATATATGTATATATATATATCTATATATATATGGGTGACTTATGGAAAATTAACTCTCACCTACACACACACATTGTCAGCTGGAGGAGAAACCTGTTTGTGATTTTATAAATTGTAGTTGGTTTCCCAAAGTGGGTTACATGGCATGGCTAGCAGCCACAGGAAGGTGTGCTTGGCCCAAACGTTTCATGGCTATAGTCAGTCGCATATGGACGAGTATTAGGCACGAAGCGACACACAATTACTGGTTTTGATACCCAATTTCTTTTTGTTTTTTTTGTATACTCAAAAAAGTTGTGTCAATTTTCAAGGCATTCGTTTGCGCGCTAACATTGTAGGGTAACTCATTGTCGATCATAACATAATTTAATTTAAATGATTTTGATTTCTGTGTTGCATTCGACTGGAAACTTGTTCCTCCACGTGTCATTTATACGTGACCTGGTGTGGTTTATGTTGCACCACTCCGTTTATTGTTTGTGTCAAAGTGCAACCACAGCAAAGATGCTTTGAACATTAATTAGCTCAAATATTTCACTGTATGTTGAAATAGCAATAAACAACAACTCAAAAGCACTCATCACATCAACTTGCTGCAACTTTCATATGAAAATTTCAATAAACCGCAAGAAATATCATTTGATGTTGAAGCGACGAAGGGAAAGCCTCACATCTTAAGTAAATTAATACACTCGAAAAAAAGTTGCTTTAACATTTGGAATATAATAGTAAAGTCTAGCAAACATAACTCCATTTTTAGAAATAATTTAAAATATTTGGATAAGCTCTCTTTTAAATTTTTCATCATATGTTTTATTTTCTATTATTATTTATCGAATAATTTAGTTGAAAAATGTTGTTTCTTTTATTTAATTTTTTAATGCTAAAAAAACATTATTTTTTTGATTCCTTCACTAGTAAAATTTTTTTATTTTCATTACTATTTTGTTTAAAAGAGAAATACGCTAATTTAATTTTATTTAAGAAAGAAAAAAACCTAATTTTTTAAATATAGGCTTTGCATATTAAGTGGAGCTGCCCTTGACGCCAAAAGTTTGACGATTTACAAAATTTCAGTTTGAATATTGTTTTTGGCGAGTGTCGCGAGCATCAATCGTGACTGAGCATAAGTTATAGGTTTAAATTGTTAGGTTCTTAACCAAAAACCGAAAGCATAGCTCAGGCACTATCCAAGTCCATGCGTTCATGCATAAATTTGAGCATATTAAAGTGAAGTTTGAGGCAAGTCTAAATCATAACAATTGATACTTATAGCAAGGGCAGGCAACAAGTTTTGCTGCCCAGAATGGGGCGTTAGGCAGGCCATATACAAATTGCCTTGAATGACTATATATATATATAAATATATATATATCTATGTGTATATTTATAAATATTTTGTTTTGATCGCGTCAACTTTGAGCGATCAGTGGCCGGGAAGTGGTTTCAACGTGCGAAATCATGAAGCGTGGCGATTAAAAATCAAAGGTGCGATTGAGAGAGAGACAGCGATAGAGAGAAAGAGATAGAGAGAGATAGTAAACAATGCGTCTTTACAGTGGCGTGTGTCAGTTAACTTACAATATTTGCTCAACATGATGTTGCTTTTGTTTTTTTTTTGTTGTTTATGTTAATGCGGATAATTAAATATTGTAAGCTAATTTTAATTTCCTCTGCAAAGTTTACACACATGCATGACTCACACACACTCACACACACACCTCAGAGACAAATAATACACAAAATTAGCATAATTAGCACAACGGACAAAGAGTTTTTCCCTTGTTAGACAACTTGATTTACTTTTATTTTACCCGTCAACCCAGCACAGCCCAGCCCACCCCCCCCTTGGCGTAGCCACTCTTGCGGTTTTCATTTTGGCTTATTTGTGTATAATTTTCATTGTTATTATTTTCGCCCCTTTGCTGTATTTTGAATTATATTTTATTTCTCTGCGGTTTTTTTTGTTGTTTTCGAGTGGGCGCAATGCTAAAGTCCGCTGGCCGCTCAGTTCTCGGAGGTTTCGCTTCAAATGTCAACAGTAGTGGCCTCAACAAATTAAAACAAAAGCTGGTAAACAAGCAAATAAATTAGCATAAATGGTAGACGGCTAAAAGAGAAATATTAAACAATAAGTGGGTAGAGCTGGCTAGCTGGCCAGATATCTACTAGAGAACTAGGTAAACAAGTACAGTGGAAAAAAAGCAGGTGTTAGAAATGCAAAACTAAAATGAGTGCAAGAAAACAAAATATGAATGTGAATATCAAAAACAATAACAAAAACAAAAGACTAAAAGTACTTTTGCATACATATTTAAAGTGTGTGTGCTACATAAAATGTGTGCGTGTGTGTGAGTGTGTGTATGTGTGTGTATTAGCAAATAACAAACTGAAAAAAACAGAACTCGATCCAGTCGCACGTGTTCGTGTTGTGGCTAATAAAGACGCTCGTCTAGACGCGATAAACTATCAACTCGCAAGTGTGAAAATGTATTCAACAAAAGCATTTGCACTCGCAATATCACTCCCTCTCTCTCTATATATATATATACATATATATATATATATATAAATATGATTAACTGACTATCGATTGACCATCAACACAGAATCAAAAGCTAAACGTTTTGTGTTAATCTCGTTTTTCAATGAAAGTGAACATTAAACATTTTTAATTCGTAAAAAATGGGGAAAAAATGTTAAACTATTTGGCTTATCAGCTGTTTGGATTAAAATTCATTTTTAAAAAAATAAGAAAGCTCAATTTAACGGAATTTCACTGTCCAAAATTTTGTAGCTTTTAAATATCTGAAATATTTCAAATTGTTTTATTTAATTTTAATATTTTTATATGTGCATTAGTCAATTTTTCATTTTAATACCACACAAAATATTTTATATTTCACAATTTATATTAATTTGCACACTATTTTAAATTTAACTTACCTCTGCTTTTTAATTTTAACACAAATATCTTTTAATTAACTATTTTTACAGCAAATGATTATCCTTTTTCTATATTTTGTTGAGTATATATAAATTTCTGGAACAACTTGTGTGTTTTTCTTAACTGATTTCCATAACCAATTTTTAGTTGATCAGCATTATTTGAGGAGTACGTGTTCTTGATAATAAATAGTGATAAAGTCACTGTTTAAACGGGTTATTTCATCACAGAAGAGTGAATCATAGATGAATACTTCTTTCTTCTTATTTACCGAGTGCCACAGCAGAAAGTTCTAGTTCTGAATACAGCTGAAAGCAAGCATTTTCTGAGTAATTTTTTAGTTGCTTTCTTACACTTTCTGTTTGAATTGTTTGTGTTTTTTTTTTCTTTTGTTTTCTGTAGTCTCTTTTTCAATGCATGTGTATTTTTTGCCACTGTCTTTTGTGACTCTAATCAAGTTGTATAAGCTCTTACCTCACACACACACACAGAGAGTGAGTATAAATGCAAAGTGAATATGCCTGAATAGCCTGGTGGCATGTGGCAATATTGACCAACGTCAACGTGAGTGTGTGTAGCTGTGTGTGTGTGTCTATTGTGTGTTGTCTTTGTGGGTGGGTGCGTGACTCTGGTCCTGGAGCTTTGTGCCAGTCTGTCTGGCACTCAATGCGACACTTTGTCTACTGATATAGCGCAAACAATTGCAAATCCAGAAGGCACAACAAAAGCAAAGCAAAGCAGAGCAATGCACACACAAAGGCATGACAAAAAGACAGGCAGCCAACACAGTTTCGCAAAGTGTGGCAAATTATTAGGTGCATATTATCGCTTGTAACAACAATAACGGCAATAACAACAACAACAACAACAACAACTGTAAAACAAGCAAGCAGACTGAACTGCTCCTTGGCCTGATAACGGTTATTGATAAGGAGGCGGAACGAAGCGACTATTGTCGTAAGAATTATTCGAGAAGGGTCGGAGACAAGGTAAATGACAAACTGCGTGTCAACCAGCTAAATATAAATCTATATTATTATATTATATATATAAATATACATATATATATAATTATATATAAATGACAAGTTGAATAAACTCTGCCATTAAATATATATTTTATATTTAAATTGAATCTTTGTCATTATTTTGTATTATTATTTATTTTTAGCCAAAAAAGTGAAATATCCAAATGGCATTTATGAGCTTGCGGCAAATTTGTATACTATAATTAACTGAATCATAAATCTATCGAGCAACATTTTAGCTGTTATCTGTTAGTAAATTGTTTACTAAATGACGCACAAAGGCTATTTAATAAATGTTCCATTCGAATATAAATATTTTTATAGTTTTTACACACACACACACACAGACTGACAATTATAACAAGAATAACGTGAAAAATTTGTAATAAATATTTGAATTGGCTTCCGCATCTGTAAAATGTTGGCAATTAAATTGCACAAATCATTAAATAAAATGTTGCAAATGCAAACGAAATGCTTGGCAGATGCGAAAACTGCGTCTGCAAAGTGTTGAGTGAAATGTGAAATTATGCGGAGCTGCACTATGCACTTAGTCAGTCAGTCAGTCAATCAGATAGGCAGACAGACAGACAGACGGACTGCCAGTTAGTCAGAGTACGCTTTGACGTTATTCCGCTACTCGGTGAAAAGACAAAAGCCTTTTGGACTATTGCCAGCTTGAGAATGGCGCACTTTTGCTTATTTGATATACTGTTGCTCATATTTGACTATTTTTATACAATTTTCATTTAAATCAAAACATAAAATAGACTTTATTGTGACGAACATACAAGGCAAACAAAATCATCTTTACATTATTTGTAATACACACATAAAACTATAAAAAAAAGTGCAATCATGCTCCGCATTTTTATGGCATCTAATATTAAATGTAATCTAATTAAAAAATAATAAAAATAATAAATAAAAATAACATAAAAAAAGCCTTAAGCTTTTTATAGAGTGCTGATTAGGTGACCCACATTTTGTATTCCGTTCATGAGTAAATATGCAAGCAATACATATATATATATATATATATATATATATATGTATATATATTACGTATTATTCAAAAGTTTGCGCCCACATAAGCTCGTTGATTTCTTATCGAAAATTTTGTTTTTGTTTAATGAGCAGACAATAACAAAACAAAAACAAAAAAGTAGAATAAAGTTACATCATTTCTGACGCTGCTTATCAAAATGCTGCTCGAGCTGCCAAAAAAATATTTGTAGCAGAAACTAACAGCATTAAAATTGCGCATTAGCAAACTGGTTATAAGCTGCCCGAATTAAAATTTAAAAAAGGTTCTTTAATTTATGTAAATCATATTTGTTACGCTTGTTTACCAAAAAAAAAAAAAATAATAATAATAATAATAATACATTTTCCTAATTGGACAGTTGCATACATTGTTATAAGCTACTTATGCATGTAGTAAAGTTAAAAGTTAAAAAAAAAAAAATAGTTATAAACTTTGTTTTCATATTTCATGCATTTCATTTCAACATTTTATAAATTCTGTACACATTTTCTGGGACGAACAGGAAAAAATTACAAGCGCATTGCTATTTAATATGATGTCAAAAGTGGAATTCACTCCATTAATTTAAAATCTATGTTGCCTGAAGGACATGACATGTCCAATGCGAAATTAATTAATTCCACTACAATTATGTTTTGCCTAACAAAAGGAATGTTGTCTGTCTATTTAATTTAGACATGCAAATTGAAGCATAACACACAAAATATATGCATACAAGTAAATTGTTGAGGTTGCATTGGGGCATGTGGTTTGGTTTGGTTTTTGTTGCAAGTTGTTGGTCGTTGGTTGCCGTTGTGAAATACTACATAAATTGAATTTATGTATGATTTATTTCAACAATGGAGATCTGCTTATATTCAAATGTTGTTGATACCTCTATTGTCATTAAATCAAATCAAATGTGCCACATTGCATACATTATGCAACATTTTATGATAGATTTGACCTAATTTATTTATTTACCTAATGTGCACTAAAAACAGTGCACAAATTTCAAAATATAAATAAGAGTTAAAGTTTTTTTTCACATTCTATGAACACAAATGAATTGAAGTTAAATTTAACTTACAATTTTAATGATATAAAGTGAATGCTAAATTATAACTACAATTAATAAAAAAAAAAACATGTAATAAATCTGAGGGAATTCAAGAAGAAATTTAAATTGCAAGAATTGTATTTTACAAATTTAATGATTTAAAGTGAATGCTAAATTAGAACTAAAATAATAAATAAAATAAAACATGTAATAAATCTAAGGGAATTTTAACTTACAATTTAAATAATATAAAGTGAATGCTAAATTAGAAATAAAATTAATAAATAATATAAAACATGTAATAAATCTGATGGAATTAAAATGGAAATTTAAATTACAAGAATTGTAAAAAAACCCAATCAGACCAAATCATATTAAACGTTAGCAGTTTGATAATAAGCTAAGTAAAACGTAAAAAAGGTTAAGAACAAAAGTTAGTTTTTAGTATGAAAAATATACATATATATATATAGTGTTTTAAAACAAAGTACTTAAATACTTTCAGTATATAGTTTTTTAGAAAAGTAAGTTGGAATATAAGTAAGATTTTAGCAGTCTAGTTTTTAATAAACAATTAAATATCAACATCAAATCTGAATGCTAATAATTTTAATTTACCGACACCAAATTAATTGTATATTATTTTTATCAGTGTGTTTTAGTTAAAATTACAGTTAGTAAAGCGTAAATTTTGGTAACTACTTACATCTTGAGAGATTTGTCCCATTTCCGCGTAATAATCGACAGCGGAGTACATTGGTGTGTTTGTGTGTCTGTGTGTGTGTGTGTGTTGTTTTGTATTTGCGGTCAGGTCGGATGCACTCGCCAATATACCAGTTCCAGTTCCAGTTGCAGTTGCAGTTGCAGCGCTTTCTGGTTTATGCCCCCCCCCGCGCGTCTGGCGTTGTCAACGTTTCTCGTCTGAAAGGAAACTCGCCAATGACTGCCAGCCAACTTGCCAAGTTGCCAACTTGCTTTGGAGTTGTTGGCCACCACCAACCGAAGGAGTTGGGCTCGTTGTCATACACACAATCTAGATTTGGCTTTATATATGTTTTTTTTTCTGCGACTCTTTCTCTCTCGAACACACACTGTGTCAAACTCTCTCTCTCTCTCTCTCTTTCTTACACTGTGTTTTGGTTTTAATGTGGCTTCGTTTAAAAGTGAGTTTTCACTTGCTGAATTTTGTTTTTTAGCTTGACTTGTGCAGCGTTGTCGTCACTTGGGTGTCGCTGCTGCTGCTGCTGTTGCTGCTGCTGTCAGTGCAATTAAGGTGCCTACTTCGACTTTTTTTTTATCGAATTGAAGCGTTCGAATTAAAAAAAACTTAGCACGGTGGGTGTGAGTTGCTTCAACAAAAATAACAAACACATCAACAACAACTTTTAACTGTTGCACTTGCACTTGGGGCTCTGCTCAACAGCTGCACCTTGGACTCCGACTCCGACACCGACTCACTCTCCGACTCTGACTCAATCTGAGACTCGGGTTTGGACTCTGCTTGAGTGGCTGCGGCTGCGGCTGTGGTTGCGGCTGTTTAAGTATCTTTAGCACAAGTATGCCGAGCTCTAGCAGATCTATTAGCGGATTATGATTCAGGCACTTGTACGTATGACTGCCAGGCCCAAACTTCTTCTTGGTCCTCTTCAGCTGTCCCTTAGAAGCGTTTGTTGTGGTGCTGCTCGTTTCGTATATGCTATATTTGTCGACGTTGATTTCATTGGTTTTCATTGGTATTTGCAATCAGGTGATTAGTTGCCGCCTGGCCAAAATTCAACTTGCAATTTTCAGCATGCACTGAAACGGAGAAAAAGAAAAAAAGAAGAAAAAAAAAACAACACGAAATTGTTAGCTAATTGTTGGGCTCCAATCACAAAACAAAACAGAACAAAAACCAAACAAAACAAATCAAACAAGAAATTCCATTTAGTTTTCTTAAATTTAACTTTGCATATTTGATATATAAATAAAGTGTTTTTTTGCAATAATTTATCGAATTGCATTTCAATATTACTTGTTAAAAATTGCATTTATATTTTTATAAGCATATTAAAATTATTTGTAAATATTAAATTTGTTTTTTATTTAACTTGTACAACAAATACAGAAAATAAACATGTGATTTGTGTCAGAGTCTAAAATAATTTTCCATTTATGCAGCACAAGTGGAAATTTCCTACGTTTTTCTGTCTGAGCTGAGGCAACAAAGAGTGGCACTAGTTACATTTGCTGTGTAACATTTACGGCACATCAGTTGTTTACCATGCGTATGCGTGATTTGAATATAATACTCATACGACCCAAGTCCAAGTTGTCGTTGTCGCTTTGAACGGTTCAATGTCAGCCACGCCATTTGTTAGACTTGTTTATTGTTTTTTGTTGTTATTTCTTCTGTTTTCTTTTTTTTAACAGAATTTTTGTGTTCAACTTTAAAGGCAGTCTCATTTGCATGGTAAGTATGCCTGTGCGTGTGTGTGTGTGATTAAGCAAAATGCATATGTGTGTGAGTGTGTGTGTGTGCTGGTTAGCTGGTTGGCTTTTCATTGTTGTCTGCTGATTGTTTGGGTGTTGTATGTTGTTTGTTGTTTGTTTGTTGCTATAGCCTGGGCAAGCCATTACAATTTATTTATTCGCAAATTAGTTGTGTAAACCAATAAACAACAAAAAAAAAAATGCCGCAACAACAGTCAATCAACACTCGCCACAAGTTAAAATTAATATTTTTTCCATGTGGTTTTCGACGCACATCGGCCAACAGAGGCGTCTGCCAGAGCCGCAGCTGCGACGCTTCACTGCTGAGTGCTGCCTGCCGCCTGCTGCTGACTGGGACGGGCAGTCTGGGCTTGCCTACATACAATGCTGGTCAAAAAAATAGCATTACTATCAAAACTAAAGCTTAAACAATGACTTATGCATTATAATTAAAAAGAAATCTTTTTCCAAAGACAAATATTCAATTTTTCCTTCATTCCTTCTATTTTAGCCATATTTTATTCGAGAATTTCTTAACAATAAACAAATTAGCGCACAGCTCTATAATTTGATATATATATTTTCTATTTCTAGTTTTTGCTCCGCAGCTATACAAAAAGATACATAGGCATATTTGTGTGTATATAGCTTCATTAGCTGATCTCGGGCGCTGGCACTGAGCAAATCGTTGAAGCGTTTAGCATGCGCAATGCGCGCCCATAAAAAAGTCCATAAATTTATGAAATTTACAATAACAATGTAACGAAAACGACAACAGCAACAATAACAACAACAACAACAACAGCAAACTAAAAAACAAAAAACAACAGTGAAATAGAAAACTTTGCAGCGCTTCGTTATTGTCATTTGAGTGGGCACCAAGTTGTTTAAGTTACAGGCAAAAATTCTGTTGTTGTTTTTATTGTTATTGTTATTGCCATTAATGTTGTTGTCAGAGTCACGTTCGTTGTCCATGCTCTGGCTCTGGCTGTGGCTCTGGCGCTGGCGCTGGCTTTGGTGTAGACTTGTTGACATTGTTGCTCTTTTTGCTTCGATCAAACCGCATGATTATAACGATGCCCCGAGATAAATTACATGCCGACAAAAGCAACAACAATAGCAACAACAATAGCAACAACAATAGCAACAATAATAGCAACAAAATTGGCAACAGAAATGGAAAAGCTGAAAACTGGAAAATATTGCTCACAGATTTCTGTGAACGCTTTGGAATTTTAACTGAAACAGTTTAAATTGCCCACTTTATTTTGCTAAGATAATCTTTGACTGAAGATGAAACTGAACACATTTTGTGTCATTTAAAATATGCTTAAATATTTAAAGACATGCAAACTAAAAGCTACGATTTTTTTCTGAATCGACGTCAAATTGCAGTCATTAAAAATTTCATTTAAAATTTAAAAACCAATCAACGAAATACCAATTTAAAAAGCTTTAGTATATAATAAAGCAATTTCATTAATATTTGTCATAAACATTATTATTATTAGTATTAAAAAAAACCGTTTATAAATTCTCAATTAAAAATAAAAATGAAAAATCCGAGTTTATTTGCTTGGTTTAAAAATAAGCGTGGGATAAGCCAATTTAAACATCTGTTTAATCAAAAAATATATAAATAAAGACTTGTTACTGTTTTGCTTGAAAATTCATATTTAATAAC
Organism: Drosophila dives; assembly: GCA_035042365.1. Taxonomy (NCBI): domain Eukaryota; kingdom Metazoa; phylum Arthropoda; class Insecta; order Diptera; family Drosophilidae; genus Drosophila; species Drosophila dives. Next base: position 1,499,946 of record JAWNLJ010000437.1, read on the forward strand.
GAAAAAAAAAAGTTTCTCAGAGTTTGTTTTCAAGTAGAAATTAAGTTTAAACCGGTAGCATGTTGACTGAAAAAAAATAAACAAAAATTTATAAACAGAAGTTGGGCCAACTCGAAGCAACAAAATGTGCAACAAGGATTGCTGCGCCCTCAAAACCGCGCTGACAATCCGTCGGATGAAGATACTGCTCGAGAGACAGCGACAGGAAGAAGCAGCTGCCCCACCCAAAAATATATTGTTAACGCCACAATCAGCAATCTTTAGCTACGAGGATGTTAAGAGAATGGCTGATTTTATAATTGCCCGCACAGAGATACGACCCAAATTCGGTGTGGTTTGCGGCACCAATTTGGACACGCTGGCCAAGCTGATTGAGAATCCTCGTGTTATTGACTTTTCGGAAATACCAAAATTTGCATTGTACACGGACAATTTGGAGAAGAGCAAACTGTTTGCCGGCACCTTAAATGGAGCCAGCGTGATTGCGATGCAGCAACGCTTTAATGTGTACGAGGGGAATTCGGTGGGCAGCTGCTCGATGCCGGTGCGGGTGATGAAACTGCTGGGAGTTGAGTATCTATTCCTGACGTGTGCCTCGTCTGGCGTCAATATGAACTATAATGTGGGTGATATAATGCTCGTTAAGGATCACATCAATATAGTTGGCATGATGGACAATTCACCGCTGAACGGGCCAAATGAGCAACGCTTTGGCAATCGTCGTTGCAGCTTGGTAAATGCCTATGATCAGCATCTGATCGAGAAGGCCCAGGAGATTGCCCACGAGATTGGTTGCGAGAATCGCATTTGGACGGGCGTCTATTGTTGTGTAGGTGGCCCCGAATATGAAACGCCAGCCGAGCATCGATTCTTGCGCCAAATTGGCGCCGATATTATCGGCATGTCCCTCGTCCACGAGGTAATCTTACTTGAATAACTTATTTGTATTTTATTGAATATTATTAATATTTTATTTCAGGTAGTTGTCGCTCGTCATTGCAGTATGAAAGTGTTTGCATTTAGTCTGGTCTCTGTGCCAAGCATTGATTCTCCGCAACCGCTTGAGGAAGCTCTGCTTGCTCAGCTAGCAGTTGGCGAGAAGGTTTGCATGGAGCTACTGTGTCGCATGATATATAAAATTCATAATAATTTGTGATTTATTCGAAAATAAAGAAAAGTACGAAAACAACACACAAAATATGATTGGCAAACAAGTTTTATATGCACTTTGAAACACATCCAAACAAATTTTGATTCCGTTTCCTCACTTTGCGAATTATGCGTTATCAAAAAACTTTTTAAACACAACAAAAAAAAAAATGTATCAATTTTGAATTTATAATTAAATTCGGGTTGTCAGCAGTTGAACTGAGTTTTGGAAGACTTTTAATCTGAGCCCATTAGAATTAATCAACAATTCCAATAAGTATATCTATATATTTTCTTAAGTATATATATATTTTCATAAGTATATATATATTTTCATAAGTATATACATATTTTTATTCGATTTTAGAGACCATGAGAACTAAATATAATATAATATAAGTGCATCTTTGGCAACTTGAACACAGACATATTATTATAAACACTTTTAAGTTACGGGATCGACCATAATAATGATATTCTTCTTTCATCTTTTTATCTGTTCCTTAAACAAAATTTAATTTGAAGTTCTAAATCGGATTACAATTCCGGTGTGAGAGAGCGTTTAAAATGAAAATTGGTTCAATTCTGTTTGCATATTTAAAAACGAGACATTTAGGTTAAATATCCATATGTATTTGATATTTACAAGCACACATACAGACACACACACACACACACTCACACACACTGTGTGTACTTAGCGTTGCGTTCACATCGCTCATACGCAGCGTAAAACAAACAAAAATTGTTGTGTCGCACTTATTGCTGCTAATTTAGCCTGTTGCTCTGACTACCGCTTGCTGACGTGAATTTCTGTTGTGTCTGAGTGTGCGTGAGTGTGTGTTAGTGTGTGTGTGAGTGTGTGTGTGTTGATATTTGCATATGTATTATGTACATTGCAAGTGTGTATATAAAAAAGAAAACAGTAATGCCAACAAACACACACACACACTCACACAGCAAGACACGCGCTGTTTTGTGTTCGTAGTTTTTTACTTATTACCGCTGATTTTTTTGTTGTTATTGTAGTGATTGTTGTTGTTGTTGTTTTTGCGTCTGTTGTTGTGGTTGTTGTTGTTGTTGTTGTTGTTGTTGTTGTTGTTGTTCCTGTTGTTGCGTCTGTTTGCGTTTGTCTTTATTGCATTTAGCTATTGATAAGAGCTTGTTTGCCCTTTTTTAGGTTCATTGCCTTAATATTTAAATACATGTCTGTCTGCACATAAATCTGTATATATAAATGCACATATATATGCATACATATATATATAAAATATTATATAAGTATATATATATATATATATAATATTATATAAATTTATATATATATATATAAACAGATACAAATACAAGGTTCGCCAGCAAATTACAGAATATTTGCAGGAATCACTTATAAATCGCATACACACAAAAATATTTGTGCCTAATTGCATTCACTATATATATATGTATATATATGTACATATATATATTTATATGTATATATATATTTATATATATTCGCTTTTGTGTTCTATTCTATTTGCAATTTGCTGTGTAGTTCAGTGCACTGGCATTGCATTTGAAACTAAATTTATAAAAAAGTAAAACCAAATAAAAAACAAGACTAGATTATATATACTTGTTTATCAGAGTAAAATTTACGACATTTCAGTAAGACTATAAATTATAAAAATGTATTGATTGTTCGTAACTGATGATAACAAAAATAATTATTCATTTAAGAACTCATTTTCATTTTCAACAAAAATTTATAAAAAAAAAATGTTGCATAGAAACAGACAAACTCGGCTTGCGATAATGATCAAGAATATATATTCTTTAATGCGTTACAAGCTTTGCAACAATTTAATATTAAACTCTGCTGCATGCGGGTACAAACGGAATGCCTTCGGGGCATATCAATGTGCCAACGCAACAGCAGCTGATTGTGAGGAAATGGCAATATATATATAAATATATATATATATGTATATATATATATAGATGTGTGTGTGTGTGTGTGTTTAAGCAAATGCACCAAATAGTTTTGGCATTTGAATTACTTTGGGTGCACATCTGTCGATAGATACTTTGTAATTTGATTAATAGACTGCGATGCATTTAAATGGCAGCCGCCCAGCTGCGCACTGATCGAAATAGAAGCAAATGCGAATTAAAATAGAATGCGTGATTCGAATGCAAGCCAAATAATCCGAATGCCAATCAACTGACATAAGAACACCGCATGGCAAATGGCATTTAAATAAAGCTGGCATCGGTTTACGCTATTTGAAGTCATTAGTTAAATCACTCATACGCACACGCACACACACGCACACACACGCACACACACACACACGCACGCACTTTTGTCCACATGAGTAGCTAAGCTAAAGTGAGATATGGAAGGGAAAAAGTCATGACTTCTCAGATGACTTCTGTCTCACAAATGTCTCTTTCTCTGTGCCTGTCTCTTTCTCTGAATGTTTTAGTAGGCTACACTCAGAATAAATATATAAAATACATTTAGAAAAATCGCTAAGGGTAGTTCACTTGGTATTATAAATGTGCAGGTATATTTATAAAATAAAATTAAAAAAAAAAAAAAATAACAGGTATTTATCTTTGATAATTTCTGAATATGTTTTTCTAATTTTAGAAAAATTGTTTTTATAATTTTTATTTTTTTTATATGTGCACAAAGTTTTTTACATAAGCTTTCTGTTCCCTTTCTAAATAATTAAACATAGATATTTTAGACGACAATATTAAATAGTTTATTTACAATTAAAATAAACTGTATTTAAGTTTTTCGCTGATATATATTCCAATTTTTTCGAGATATTAGCTCTTCTTACTTTGGAATATATTTTTGAAAATAAACGTTTGCATTTATACTTTTTAGAAATATTTTCTATTATTAAAACATACAATTTTCCGTTGCAGCGTGACTTTAATTTTAAAGCAGTTTTCTTAAGTTATTGCCGATTATTCTCTAAGTGTACAAGTCGACTGCAAGACATTGGATATGAATACGAAAAACGATCGTTGTATGTTTGCCTGTCTACCTGTCAAATACAAGAATATGTTCTTTGTGTGTGTTTGTGTGTGTGTGTGCGGTCTGAAAATTTAATGTTTTGCAACATGTTGACACATTTCAACTTGTGGCAAACAGTCAAACAGAGAGCGGAAGCAACCTGACCTGACAGAGAATAACCATGCCAACAAATCATATTACTTTCAAATTTTTCCTTATAACTTTTCACTATGCACTGTGGGCTATGAATTTGTATAAAATTAAATATCATCTTTTGTTTTATTTTGGTAAATATTTTACGGCAAGTTGTTGTCGTCGTCGCTCGACGTAAACAACTCGTCACACAATCCGTAAATAGAACTACGGGTAGAATAGCCAAATTGTATCCGTATCAACAACAAACAGCAAAAGTGTTTGAATGTTGCCAAATGGCTAAATTGCCTGGCATGTTTTTTTGATTAACTTGCCACCTGCCACTTGCCGCAAGCCAGCAAAAGCAATGAGCTAATTGAATATCCCTTTCCCCTCGCTGCAACATATTTCAATTAGCTACATAATCGACTCAAAGCTGACCACAATTATGCATCAGTATTAGGCTTCCCACTATTAATTATTCGACCAACTCTAATTAACTAAAAACTAATTATTCGAACTTGTGGGTGTACAAGAAGAGGTTTCCAGCTAAATTTAATTACAGCCCACTTACGCATTAATGCATTATGCCACGTGCCCGTTAGAAATATATATTAAAAAAAGGTATAATACAAAGGTAACAAAAAAAAAAAAAGAATGTCATCTCCTACAGGAAGAGCGCACTCGACTAGAGCATATTAACTTGTTAGTATTGACAATAAATATACCTTTACTCATACAAATAAACTTTTTTTTTGATGTCATAAATCCGAATAAGTTGAAAAAAGTGTATAATGTTGTAAATCATTTGTACAAAAACATAAATGATGCCTTGATAATTTTGCAGTTGTTGCCAAGTGTAATCGCTATCAAAAAAGCGAAAAGAAGATACACTAAAATCAACACTTAATTGATTAGATTAACAATATACTTAAGCAAAAGTTTTATAATTGTTTATGCTTAGTCACTTAATCTTGATTAGCCATATCAGCTCTTCAGCTAAAATCGAATTTAATATTCCCCAAACACACTCAACTATCAACAAATGTTGTCGATTTATGAATGGTTTATAATTAATATTTGCAAACGAGACAGCCAAAAATAATTCCATTGATAGTCAATTTAAAATTTGTTGAAATCAGAGCATAACTTTCAACTTGCAACAATGAGTGGAAACTTAATTTATAGTCTTTAATTAAATACCTCATAAAAACCACACAGAACTTTTTAAAAATTTCAAAAATTGTGCAATTGGCAACTGGGTGACTTGCTAAGACTCAAAGATTTTTGCTACTGCTGCTGCTGCTGCCTCTGTTTCTGTTGCAGGTTCAGTCAACTCAATTTGCGGCCATAGAAGTGACGGAATTTACATACATATATATATGCAACTAAGTAACTGACTGTTGCTGCTGCTGCCGCTACAGAAACATTGTTGCTGTGCAATGTCTTCTAACGCACTGCAGCATTTTGAGGTATGTTGAGTGTGCTTGTTGTACGTTGCACAACATTTAGGTTATTCGTTCTCCTAAAACATTTGCTGATGCCATTAACACACAGCAACTACACACTATACGAACAACTAATTAAACACAACTTTCAACTAATTACACATTTCCTGGTCGAGATTTAGTTATTAGTTGAAAGCAATCAAAAATGCTTGCCAAAGTTCTACAATAATCAAAACTTTCGCAAGGTTAAATTGTATAAATTTTTCCAGTTGATGAATTTTGTTGTCTGCTTGCTGCTGGCTGGGGCATTCAACAAATTATCCTCACTCGAGAAGCGCTTCAAATTTATTGCAACATTCAATTAAATATATGTATATACATGTATATGTACGTATATATATATGAACATAGTTCAGACAGCACTTCAGGCAGTTAAGCACACACACACACACTTGCACACATAATTTTAAGCACGCTTAGCAACAACAAAAAAATATGAAAAACAGTTATGCGACCGACCACAATATCGAGTACTACGTGAATTCTCTCTGCTGCTTGTTGGCATGGCAACAATTCATATCATAATTGCCATAAACGGCTTCCAGTTCCTTAGCCTTTTTTTATTGGTTTTGTTTTCATTTTTTATTAGGTCGCATTAGACGCAACGTTTACTGTTAAATAAGGGTGTGCGAGCGAGAGAGACAATGCTATCAGTTTAAAAGTACATTTGTTCCCACATTACCTGACTAACAATGTATTTAATTTTATTGTCATTATTGTACTTTGTTTTGTTATGAGTTCTAAATAATTGACGTAAGTGCATGTTGTTTTCTTTAAATCACAAAAATGTCGTTTATCTTAGGGGCAAGCTCTAATCGAATTATGTTAGGATTATGTGCAACAGGGCGATTTGGGTCAAAAATGTATTCGTGTGGAATGCACAGCAAGTTAAAGGTTAACATAACAACCAATAAGCTTAAAAACACAAAAACAAACAAACAAAAATAAGTTAAGAAAATAAATGTGACCAACTATTTGAATGCCCTATATTGCTAAAACGTGATCATAATATGAATGCTTTAAAAGATTATTAAGTACAAAAACAAATTGAATTATGCACCCTGTGTTTACAGGGTGGGTGAACAAACAATTTGCTCAAAAGGTAAATGCGAACAGCTTTGCCTAATAAAATGAAGAAAACTTACGCAGAAACAAATATGTAGGCAAGTTTGTATGTAATTGTGTGCATAGGTGCATACTCTCTCATACTTTTGTAGTAGGCCGCCACAAACTACTCATATGCATGTATGCATGTATCTTTACGCTCATAGAACACAATTTTTATGTACGGCTGTTTGTATGCGAATGTACAGCAAAACAAGCTTCGAAGAGAGAGAAAACACATACAAAATGGCTGCTTAATTTAGATTTCCGTGTGGTAGGTCAAGTGGCAATTTTCTCAACGAATTTTTTGTGGTTTTTGTGGTTTTTATGCCTTTTTTGTTCTTGGTGGTTGTAAAGTGTTGTTAAATCTTTTATTTCTTCTGGTTAAGAAGTTAAGCAAATAAAAATAAAATGAATTAGTTTATTTTTATTTGGGTGAATAAAAATTGATTGATTCAGATATCAAGTAATTAAATTTCGATATTTGACTTTAATTTTGAAACTTGTTTAATTTTTGAGCAATACGAAATATTAACACGCTTATGTCAGATCGGAAAAAGAAGTGACGATAGAATGTAAAATCCATTCTTTTTCATAAATACTTTTTTTTTACAACAAAATTTATTTTATAATTTTCTTCCTCTTGTTTTTTCACAGTGTAGTGAAACTTTTACAACATAAAATAAGCCTTTGTATATTTTCATGACAAATTGCTCGGTAGCCTGTAAAGGACCTGTAATGTTTTTTTTTTCGATTGTACATAATTTTTTTTTCCATAACTTTTTGTCTTTTGCTAATTAATCCAATAAAGGCAACAATGCACAACTTACCCATAGGGGCTGACAACGAAATCGTTTAAATGTTCTGTTGTTCAGCTCTTTATCAATGGCTGTTGTTGTTGGTATTGTTGTTGGTAACAGCAACTTTGGGAATCATTGGCGTAAAAACAACTCGGCACCTTTTTAGTTTTACTTTTTTGTTCTTTTGAGATCGCTTTTAAATTTTTGTTGTTCTTTGCACGTTGCTGATAACGCGGCACGTTGATTGCCTTACACACACATAAGCGAAATGTGTGTATCTTACATATAAAAGTGTACGTTTGTATATTTATATATGTACATATATATATGAATGTCTGGGTCTGCAATCGGGAGAGTTTGATAACCGCTGCAGCTTTTCACGTTTTGGCTTATTTACATAAACTCAATGATACCGTACAAAAATAGTAGTAAACACTATGAAAGAGATTTTTTTGATTAAATATGGAGCAAGTAAAAAAACATATTCAAATTTTTTACATTTTACAATCTACACAGTTTTTCAATATAAAAATGTTTTCACATCTGCGTCTACTTTGCTTTTGTGTGTGCGTCTGTGTGTGTCTATGTAAATATTCTGCTTTTTTTTGTTGTTCCCTTCTCAATTTTTGTTTTTAGAAAAGTTTTCCGCGTGTGCGGAATGAAATTCGAATGTGTGTGTGTTTTTATTTCTCAAGATTATAAATTTATCGCTTGATTTTTGTAGCAACCCACAGATGATTGTAATTCTGTTATGAAAGGTATAAAATAGAAAATTTTGGTGTTTTTATGTTTCTACATTTTAGGTGCAGAATTATTTTTGAACTGATTTCAAGAAGATAGTTTTTCTGAATCCACTATTTTTTCTTTCATTTTAATAATGTAACCAACTACTCTAAGCGACATTTTTAAAATGTTTTGCATTAAAAACAAGTGAAAATTGAGCATGAATGCATTTCGCGCCAAAAAATTAGATAGAAATTCCATCAGCTTAAATTATCGCATAATACCAACAAAAGCCTAGGCACACAGGTATATGAACATAAATTTACCTACACACACATAAAAAAAAAACAATGCTGTCGGTCATTTAATTTGCTGTATGGCCAAACAAATTGTTATTATTGTTGTTGGTTTTCTTTTGCCTTTTTCTGCTTTTTCGAAGCTTCGGCGATCAAGAAATTTGTAGTAATTTTCCATGCAATAACAATGATTTTGTTTTTCTGTTCGTGCCTATCTTGTTCGCTTGCTTTCGCTTTTTTATTGTTTTGTTTTGTTTTATGTTTTTAATATTATTATTATTTCTCTTAAGCTCTTTCTTTTAAGCTATTTATTTACATTTTGTTAAATAAATTAAGTTGTCCTATTTACCAAGAATAAAACAATGAATAAAACACGCAACTTAAAAATTTAAACAAAATAATTTAAAGCCGTTTATCACTATTCCTTTTCTCTGTTCTTGTTCTTGTTTCGCGACTTAAGTAAAAAGCTGGGCTTTGGGGGCCTTAAACGGCTGTCGCTGAACGCGCCGTTAACTCGCCGATAACCGAACGCGGCCACTGACAAAATAAAACTGAAATCAGCCCCAGCTGCTCGATGGCTGCCTGCCTGGCTGACTGCTTGCTTGTTTTGTTCGTAAACAGCAACAGCACGAAAGCTAAACGAAATATGTTTGTTTGTATGTAATGTGTGTGTATGTATGTAAGTGCGAGCACCGCTACACATGCACCCACTCACACTTGCAGTAAGCTTATTACGTACAGCCGAACAAACGAGATAGCATACTATAGGCAAATGAGAGCAGAGCAGCAACAGGCAGTCGACAGTCGACAATCGGCAGTCGGCAGAAGCAGCAGCAATAACAACAAGGTATGCTTCTCTATATAAAAAATAAACCGTTTACTTCGGCAATCTGCTGCCGTCGCCGTCGTCGTTCCATCTAGTTAGCCTGCAATAAAATGCACTCTACGTACGCACACACACACACACACACATAATGTTATCAAATGCAGAGAATAATTTGTTGAGTGTCTGTATAGTTATCTGCTATCTGCTGTCATACATATTCTTAATTTTAATTTTAGTTACTAGTTTGTTTACAGTTTAACAATTAGCTAGGCAATTTGTAGCGCGACCAAATTCCGCTAAGCTCATTCCAAATCTTGCTGTTTTTTTTGCTATATTTATTACATCTACATATACATGTGCAGATAAACATACACATACACATATCTATGAATGTGTGTGTGCAGTGCATATGTGGATTATAGAAACAACATCACAAGGAAGGTTGTTGCTAAAGGAGGGAGGAGGGATGGGTGACACGCGCGACAAAAACTTCGCCTGATATGACTGAACTCTTAAATGGTGCCGCTACCCGCACCCCCACCCGATTCAACTATTCTTCATCTATCGGCATGTTGAGGCCTATGCATACGTGCATATGTGTCTAACTACACACTTATTCATTTTTTTCATGTGTGTGTGCTGGTGAGTGCTTTGCAAAGTTCGCGTTCTCCGCGTCTGCTCAATTATCAACAGTTTGTTTGTTTGGCCGCTTTGTGTCTCGTCTTCTCCGTTCTGTATTGTGTATATACACAAAGCGAAGTGCCAAAGCAAATTCTCAAGCAGAAGCAAAAGCAAAAGTAATGGCAACAATTGCTGCTGCCGCTGTCGCTGCTGCTGCTTCTGCTCCCTATCATAACAATAGCAATAGCAACAAGCAATAAAATAGCGAATAGCGATGAAAAAACATTCATATGGGACACGAACATTGATGTTGTTGTCGTAGTTATTGATCTCTGACCAGATCACAAATTGGATGTTTATTATTTTTATATTATAGTATTCCGTATTAACATATTACCGTTGCACATACGAATTATGTACATATGTAAATATGCATGTACAAATATCTCTGCAATTGTATTTTTGTATTTATGTCGTCTACCTTTTAAAACTTGAAGAAAGAATAAAATTAATTAAAATTACACACATGCATAGAAAAAAACACGAGTACAAAGTTCTCTATGGAAACTATTAAAATGATTGCCAGCTTGAAGTAAACATTTATGCTATAAGTGCACATACATACATAAATATATATGTATCATGTAAAAGTGTGTGTGTATGTACGTAGACTTACATTGTAGTTTTTGTTGTTTTTCTATTGCTTGCTTGATTTTATTATCAGCTATTTTGATAGACATAGCAAGCAAATTTGTGTGTGTTTTTTTATATGTACAGATGTACATATAAATGCGCCCATCGATGTATCAGTAGATTTTCTGCTTTGTGCTTATGTACATTGTGGATAGAACATTGTATTGATTAACAACTTTCGCACTCAATGCCTATATTTTAGTTATCTATTGAAAAGCCCCCCATTGTGCATAATGGGTGTGTGTGGCAGAGGCAATTGCTTTTGATAAGAAATGACCGATTTAGTTCAATAGTATGTATGCACACACGCATATGTATTTACAGAAACTGTGAATATGATAACTAGCGTAGCCTTAAACGACTTTAACGATCCTAAGATGCCAATATATGAACCCAATAAAGTATCGTTGTCAACAAACCATTTACAATGGTTATAATTTATCAAAATTTGTAAAACGAAATTTAAAAAAAATTATATTAATTGTAAAATAGGAGAAAGGCAATTTAGTTGCGTATTCTTATTCATTAAAATAAAAATACGCCAAGATTGAATGGGATTATACAAATGTGTAAATATATAAATAATTAATTAAACTAAAAATAAAAAAAGAGAAGAGAATTTGAATTTATATTGCAATCTCTGACTCTTGAATTAATAAATTAAAACCATTTAAATATGTGTTTTTTGTCAATTATTGAGTAGAATTGCATATTAAATTTATTGTTTTTTGTGTATGTGTATATATATTAACATATGAGGAACTCCTGCGTTCCTAAAATGAGCACTTACTTAGTCCAAAGTTCCAGATAAAAAAGAATTTATTGCGTTAATATATTTGAATGCATCACAGCTAAATATTGACATATAATTTCTGGAGCACTGCATATTATTAATAACATAGCTATGAGAATGTATATAATAGAACAATTATAGGGAATAAGGAAACGTATTTGTGTTTTTTATAAATTGAAAATTAAATACTCTTCTCTTAAATTCCTCGATGCAGTTGGAACCGTCCTACATTGCATTCCTCACGAATAACGATTCATTTAACTTTCGCCCGACATCCACATGGATGGATGACCATTTCGCCCACAATTCGTCCATTTCTGACGTCCATCTCTACCCCCAGGCGTAATTACGGTCATTTGAGCAGTTCACCTGGACATGGAAACGGTTTGCATGCCATTTGTCAATTTTTTTGGGAAGAATGTATATAAATACATACGTACATACATTTAAAAAAAATAGCTGCTACATCGACAAAGTGAAAATCGGAAAAACATTCGCATCCGAGGTTTGACAATTAAGCGCCAGCCGAGGGGTGAACAGAGCAAAAATTGCAGGAAACTTGTAACTTTTTAAATGGTCAGCATTTACATGCATGCCTACACTCGAAAAAATCTTCCTTTATTTAAGTACATTACCAGAAAATTAAATTAACCGCCCTAAAAAATATATAAAGTTTTTCTTGTTTTAAATAATTTCTAATAATTAACAAGAGATATTTCTAAAACATATAAATGGAAATAAAAATGGTAAGAAAAAAATGTAATAAAACAAACACAATCATAATAAACATTTACAAATTTTACCCTGAAATTAACAAATAGAAACTGGGTTTTAAAATTTTTAAATTTACTTTCCAATTAATATTACGCCAAAAGTATATCGATTTCCTAATATTAAAGGCAATTTTTACAGTGAATACAGTACGTCCCGCAAGAGTTTGCTGGGTTTGATGTTGATTAGGACGATTTTCTCCTCCATTAGCTCGTACAAATGACGAACAAGTTGTGGAGTCTCTCAATTTTTCCGCAAGTCGGTTAGGTTTCATTTCCGGCGGCATAATAGATACAGAAAAGAGTTCTTTCTTTCGAAATATGAGAAATAAGAACTTTTCAGCTCTTAACAGTTTGTATTTTGTCAATTTAAACTTTTTCGATAATATGCAATAATTTGTGTTGATTTTTAAATGTTATCGATTATCGTCGCCTACAAATTTGATAAGTAGTTAACGTAAGCTCATTTTATCAGCTGTTTTTCTTGACCCATTTTTAGATCGGCTCTTGATCTGATATCAACAATAACAAAAGCTGTAACAATGGTAAAAACTGATCGTTCGTAAATAATAACGAAAAGATGCGTTTTATCTTATAAGCTGGATTGCATTGTTTAGTTCAAGCATATTTCTACGAATTCTTCGTTACATTAACGAAACTAAATATTTAGTAACGTTCCATTTCAAAATAAATTAAGGCGCGCTGTTAATAACAGTTGAGCAACTGTTAAAGTTCTTGGGGTGACCATAGCTTAACATGTATGGTGATTGTGTGAGTGCATATAATTTAACCGCAAATATATTTATTAACACATAAATAAATGGCACCTCCGCGAGCCAATAATCGGCCTGCAGTCAGGCGCAAAAAGGACAACAACCTGCTGCTGATGCTACGAGAGAAATATGTCAATTGGAATTATGTTAAATATCTGATATTCGAGCCGGCTGCGTTGCCAATTGTGTCGGTGCTGATTGTTTTGGCCGAGGCGCTGATCAACGTGTTTGTTATCCGTCGAGTGCCTTACACAGAAATCGACTGGGTTGCCTACATGCAGGTAAGCAACCCGAGAGAAAAACTATCCCTTATAAAAAAAATAAGAACGTCCAACAATTTAATATTTCAGGAATGTGAAGGCTTTTTGAATGGCACTACAAATTATGCGTTGCTGAGAGGTAAGAAGTAGCTTTTGTTGCCGCCGCCGCCGCTTGCTTGAAGTTTATTTTTGGAATCTAGGCGGCTGGTAGCAGCCCGAGAGGCCAGTCTTTTTAAATATTTGTCAAATTACATTGAGCATATGCTGATGTACAAAGATCTAACTGTAAATTTTGAATACCAAAATTATGGCATGTAACAGAAGGCAAAGTCCAAACTTTTTTAGTGTCTTGCACATTGCAATCACAAGGAGTTAACTGTATATTTTGGTGTATTTTGCTAATTGCTTTTTACATTTGACAGCATTGATGATCAAAATGTTGGCATGTCACAGGCTTAAATTAAAACACATTTGTATTTCTCAAAACAAAGAAAACAAAAAAGAAACATATCCACTCCAACTTAGTTGAACATGGATTTGATTTTGTTCAAGAAGCCTCCGCCTTCACTTTGGCTGTCGCCTCGTCCGCTTTGCTGTTCGCCGCCGCGTGTTTTTGACTTTTCACTTTGCTCGTCTTTCGCTGCTGCTGCTTCTGCTGTTGTCCCTCGATCGCTGTTTTTCTTTGCTTGCTTTCCTGTTTCACTGGAACCTGCGCTGCAAAGCATACGAGAGAGTGAAAAAGAAAGGGGAAAAGAAAAAGGAAAAAAGATGCAAAAAATTGATTAAACGAGTTTAAAATTTGAAAAATGACTTATATTAAGAAAATGAAAAATTGAAATTAGTTTCAATTATTACAAAAATATAACGAATAGGGAGCTAACAATAAATGGCGTATTTACGTTGCTTTCTTACTGCCATCTTTCCGCTGAGCCATGCCGTGAATCTGACCCGGAGTATCCTGCTCCAGTTCAGCATACGCCACGAGCAGCGCGCGCTGCTGTTCAGTCAGCTTTTTGGGCACATCGATCTTGATGTGCACATAGTGATCGCCATGACCATGGGCATTTACTCGCTTCAGTCCCTTGCCACGCAACGAAATCTGCCGGTGCGATGAGGTGCCCGGCTCAATGTTCAGCCACTGATCCTCGTAGACGCCCTGCACACGCACCGTGCCGCCCAGCACTGCCTGGGCGAGGGAGATGGGTGCATCTGTGTGCACATCGGCACCATCACGCCGGAAATAATCGCTGCGCTCCACACGGAACGTGACAAACAATTCTTTGGCACCAACTTGCATGCGCACCGTTTGACCATTCTCGATGCCGGCGGGCACGGGTACGGTCACCTTGCGTCGCTGTACCGTTCGTCCCTTGCCCTCGCACTCGGCACATGGGTATTTGATATATTGACGGGTGCCTTGGCAATAGCGGCACGTGGAGCGCATCACAAACGGACCCGTCGATATCGTTTCGAAACCGCTGCCATTGCAATATTGACAGCGGCCGGGTTTGGTGCCCGGCTCACATTTGGAGCCAGCACATTTGGGACACTGATCGACAACGTTGATGTTAATGTCCTTGTTAATACCACGCGCAGCCTGGGCAAAGCTCAGATCCATGACTAGCTCTTCGGCCTGGCCAAAACCAAATTTGGAATCGGCAAAATCATCAAAACTATTGGTGCGAAAATTGCCCTCGCCAAAGATTTTGCGGAAAAGTTCCTCTGGATCGATGGTGGAGCGAAATTGCCAATTCTGTGAGAAGCCTTCTGGTCCAAAGGGGCCACCACCAAAACCACCGCCACCCTGTCTATGCATATTTTCCGTTGTCTGACCATAGGTGTCGTATTCGCGTCGCTTCTGCTCGTCGCTCAACACTTCATAAGCTTCACTGACTTCTTGAAACTTTTTGCTTGAATCCGGATCATCTTTATTGGTGTCGGGATGGTATTTCTTGGCCAAATCGTAGTAGGCTTTTTTAATGTCTTTGCCGTTGGCATTCTTGGCCACGCCCAGTGTCGCATAATAATCCTTCGCCTGCAGACGACTCGTGGTGTAAATGTTGCGCTCTTGTCGCTGGTGTTGCGTCGCCCTCTGTTGCCAAGAGGCGGTGCCGATGACGACCGCCGTCGGATTCGGGTTCCAAAAGTTCTTAGCTGTCAGCAGCGCTGTGCTTAGTTGAATGGCGTTGTATTGTCGGCTGCAACAGCTTCTTAGCGGCAGCTGGCGCAAAACACATAAATTTTTGTACGAAATCATTTTATCCAATAACTTTTTAAACTCGATTAATCTGCTCTTTATTTGGCTGGCAGCTTTAACAACATGCCGTAATAACCTCCATGCTTGTTACAATACAATAATGTTCTCTCGCTCTTGATTTTTTTTTGTTCTCTGACTTTGACACTTTGACAGTCACAGGGTGGCAGAAAAGAGCTCACTCATGAACTAGATTTGCTTGTTCATTTATTACTAGTTCCGGTCAGAGTGATTTGCGCGCTACTCTAAATTATATTTGGACAGTCAATGAGTTGTACGTTTCTTAAACTAACTTATTTTGACTGTTGTTTTTTTTTTCTCTCTTCACTTGGACATTTTGACAGACACAGTGCATCAGGTAATCTGTTCGCTTAAAAATTAACTTTGCTTGCAACTAGTTCCGAACAGAGTGCTTTGCGCTCAAATTAAATATAAATTTAAATAATTTTATTATCTCTTGCAGGTGACACGGGTCCGTTGGTTTATCCGGCTGCATTTGTATACATTTACTCGGCCCTCTATTTTATAACATCGCACGGCAGCAATGTGCGTCTCGCCCAATACATATTCGCCGGCATTTATCTGCTGCAAATGTGCCTTGTTTTACGGCTCTATGCGAAGAGCCGTAAAGTGCCGCCTTACGTCCTTGTGCTGAGTGCCTTCACCTCCTACCGCATCCACTCGATCTATGTGCTCCGGCTCTTCAATGATCCAGTGGCGATTCTCCTGCTCTATGCTGCTTTAAATCTATTCATGGATCGTCGTTGGACTTGGGGCAGCATCTGCTTCAGTTTAGCGGTCGGCGTCAAAATGAATATTCTGCTCTTTGCACCTGCTCTGCTGCTTTTCTATTTGGCCAATCTGGGCTGGATCAAAACACTGCTCCAGCTCACTTTATGTGGTGGGATACAACTGCTGTTGGGTGCTCCATTTCTGCTCACGCATCCGTTAGAATATCTACGCGGCAGCTTCGATTTGGGTCGCATCTTTGAGCACAAATGGACGGTCAACTATCGATTCCTGAGCCAAGAGTTCTTCGAGCGACGTGACTTTCACATATGCCTGCTCGGAGTGCATCTGGTGCTGTTGCTCTGCTTCGCCCGGCCCACGTGGACGTTTTTCAGGAGCTATATGCGATTGCGTCTGGTGCAGCAACAGTTGCTGCCACAGCTTGAGCGCAAGAACGGCGAGGTACTCCAAAACCAAAGCAAAAGCAAACCCAAGTCCAGAAAATCGGAGGAATCGAATCAGCAGCTGAGCAGCGATCAAAAATCCTTTCTCAAGGCATACGAGAAGGGACTGCAGCAGTCGACTGGTCGCAAGGGAACAGCAAATGCTGTCGAGGCACAACCGGAACCAAGCTATGGCATCCACTTCGAGCAGTGCACCCAGCTGGCGCTGTTGCCCTTCTTTCTGTGCAACTTTATTGGAATTGCCTGCGCCCGTTCGTTGCATTATCAATTTTATGTTTGGTATTTTCACACATTGCCGTATTTGGTTTGGTCTACGCCGTATTCGCTAGGTGTCCGCTTTCTCATCCTGGGCATCGTTGAGTACTGCTGGAACACGTATCCCAGCACTCAAGTCTCGAGCCTCGCGCTTCACTTGTGCCACCTGGTGTTGCTAGTGGGCGTGGCAAGGCAAATCTTCCACACGATGCGCTTGAATGCCACAGTGCGGCAACAACAGTCGCAGTTGCAAAATGGCCAACCAAAATTATTAACCAAAAAACAGCAATAAATAATTGACTAACTTTTGTGTATAATTTTTAATAATAAAAAGAACATTTAATTGAGAATCAAAACCAAAATATTTATTTTAATTTATTTATAGTTGATTTTTATTAAAATTATAATCAAATTTTGTGGTGCACATATGCGCTAGGCTAGCATGACCCAAGGGATCCGATTTGTGTTTGTAATTCATTCACAATCTCATTGTGGCCACCGATCCGAGGAGATGACAGCCTGGTAATAGGTACAGATGCGATAATCACTAAAGCTTTACGTCGGGTGGAAATTGAAGTCAAATTCGGAACCTGCTCGCTCAATTCCACTCCTTTAGGAACATGTTGTTCACTTCCACTAATTTAGAAACATGTTGCTCAAATCTATTCATTTAGGAACATGTTGCCCAAATCAACTGCTTTAGGAACATGTTGCTTCGAACATTTTCAATTTGTTGCATCAAAAAGGTTGCATTGAACATTATAATAAAAGTAACGCAATACTAGCATTTTTTATCAAAAACAAATTGAGTCTTTATTCTTTATAATATTAATATTAGTTAGTTGTAGCTTAACAAATTTATATTTGTTATTTGTGCATATTTAACGTAATTAAGAAGCGCCAAAATCGCATCAAAATCATTTCAGTTTTTATTGTCAATGTTGACCCAGCCAAAAGTGCATGCATGTCAGTTGATCTTACAGATATATATATATATATATATACTATTGGCAGTACACTTTACAGTTATATAGATATATATGCTATTAGTAGTAGATCTTATAGATATTTGTGTATTCTATTGTATATATTTAGTCCTATTTGTGGTTTTGTACTGTACAAAAAAAATTTGATGATTAACTTAAGATTAAATAGAATTAATATGTCCAGTTAAAACTAAGTATGGATTGGGTTTTGGGATGCATTTGGAATCAGTATCAGCTGGCCAAAGCGGCAGGCGAGTTGGATGAACATCGGTTGAGGCAGGTGGAGGATCATCATCAGCAAACCAGTTACATCAGCAGCAGCTGGCCAACGAATGAACATCAGCAGGCAACATTTGGATGTTCAGCAGCTGGCCAGTTGGATGAACAGAAGCAGGCACAAGGATAATCAGAGAGCTCAGTCAATCGCTACCCACGACTGTTGCTACAGTTGCCGTTGCTGCTGTCGATGATGATGATGCTATTACTGCTGGTGGCGGCGACATGGCGGGCAACTCTGAATTCGCAGAGCTAAGCAGACTTGGCGTCGCTTCTGCAAGTCCATCGCTGTTGCTGTTGTTGTTGCCATTAATCCGTTGCACGCTAAAAAAGCGCAGCAGCGTTGTCTCACTGTTCCGCCGACTGGAGGTGGGCGTGCGCAGATGAGCTGCCCCCGAATCGTTGTGTGAGATGCGGCGTCGCGGACTGGCCTGCAGCCGAGGACTGCACTCCGAGTTGCGCAGACTCTGCAAACGTGGCGATGCCAGCACATCCGCAGTTGATGTCGCTGTGGCCTCCTCGCTGCCCATTTTATCCGAGAGCGTCACAATGGCCCGACTGCTCGAGCTGAGCTTCTGTTTCCGTATTTTCGTCAGCCAATCTACTTTCTCTTTGGCCTTCCGCTTGGGTGACATTATGCCCAAGTGCGGCGCCTCGCCATCGAGCACATAATTGGGCAGATTGGAGGTGGGTGAGTAGATTAAGGCGGACAGCGATGTGGTACTGGCTGCTGCCGTTGTAGCTTCAGCTGCTGCTGCTGTTGCCGCCGCTTGCGCTGAAGTTGTTGGTGGCGATGTGTAGGCGGGCGGAATGTGATGATGATTTGCGGATGATTCGCTGAGTGGCAGCGTTGGCTGCAGCAACTTGCAACATGCGGACAGCACTGGCGGCGCTGTGTCCTCCACACTGTTCTCCTGATTGGCGACCATTGGGTGCTCCTCCTCGCCAATGGCTGGCAATGCCGGCGGCTGATTGCTACTGCTGCTGCTGCTGCAAGTGGGTCCAAACAGGCGTCGACCTCGCGACTCGAGTGGCTTGGTGCGCTTCAGTTGTGGCTGCTCTACATTCGCATCGCTGCTCGCCGCGCCCAACATCTCGAGGAAGGAGCGCTTTGTGCACGACTTCTCGACGGAACTGGGAGTGCGCTCGTTCCGCTCCATGAGGCGCTTAAGGGAGCGCGGCGTCGACTCCAACTCTCGCAGATTGTACTTGTGTTGGTTGGCCGCTTTGGGCTGGCGAACAAATTGACGCACATAGCTTGCCTGGCCGCGATATTGTTCGGCAACCTCCGCCGGTGTTAGTGACTCCGGCGTTGGTCCAATGCGCCAGATCTTGTGGCGTGCATCATCGCTGCACGTGACTATGGGACGATCGTGCGTACTGCCCCAGGCGACGCACGTCACCTCGACAGTGTGGCCGGCCAGAGCGACGAGTGGCTCCGACGCATGATCCAGATTCCAGATATAGGCACGCTCATCACTGCTGCCACTCAGCAAGTACTTGCCGTCCGGGCTCAGGCAGCTCTTAATGTAGAACGTCGAGTTGAGCAGTCCCTTGTAGCTGGCCAGTGGTTTGGGTGCGTAGGAGACGAGATTGTAGCAATAGATGGTGTTGTCCATGCAGTTGGCATACAAACGTGTCCCAGCTGCATCCACAATTAGATTGGTGAAGCCTTTGAATGTGGAGCTGCCTGCATAGGGTAAACTTTGACGAGGCAGTGGCTCCTTCTTATAAGCCGTATAATTACGCCGCAGATCCCAGACTTTAATAACGCCATCGCCGGCACCACATGAGATGAGCGTATCGTTGTCTTGGAATGCCAATCCTGTGATGCTACTCGATGTATTGCTGCAATTGGACATCTTTGGCGTTCGTGTGCGTTGCTTGCGTTGCGATTGCGGTGTGCCCGGCCCGCCAGTGTGTCCACTGTAAATGCAATTGTCCACTCGCGACGTCAAATCCATGTTGAGATTGGCGCGTATATCCCAAATGAGTATGGCACCATCACGTCCACCCGTCGCAAACACAGCCGGATCTGTGCGCTTAAAGGCGGCAGTCTTAACGGAGCGTGTGTGACCCAAATAGGAGTTGAGTCCGCGTATGCCAGACCCGGCAACTTCCCACAAGCGAGCCGTATGATCACCTGAGGCAGACACAAAACGCATCTGTCCCGGCGCCCATTCCAGATCGAAGACAGCATTGAAATGACATTGTGGCGCACTCAGGGATTGCTCCTCGGGCTCTTGATTGCGCGCTGTCGTATCCTGCAACGCAATCTTGCCGTCCTCATTGGCAATGGCCAGAATGTGTCTGTAGCCATCACAATTGGCGAATTTGGCCGAAAAAATTGGTGGTTCTGGATTAAAGTCGGGACTATCGTTTGCTGGGGCAATGCCACGCCAACTGTCCTCTCTGGACACACACAGGCGACTCAGGGCAAAGTCGTACCTATGCTCATTGGCTACGGGGAGCGATGCAAAATGAATATAAAAAAAAATCAAGAGAAAAAGAAAACAAAATTAGTGCTAAATGCAAAAGCATTGTTTACGTTCTAGTTTCTTTTGTGTCATTTTCGCAATCTCAGCAAATTTTGGTTTGTGGTATGCAGTTGCAATTGCAATTGCAACACACATTGATTGAGTTTTATTATTATTATTCACTTGCATCTAACCATTTTTGGCGCTCGAATTAGCCGCGAAAGGAGTAAATGCGCGCTCTAAAAATCCAATTCGAGCGCCAAAATTTCACTAATTGCCCGCGCAATGATTCTTCTGTTTATTTCTTTGCTTACCAAGTCCATGTTCTCGGGCACGTAATGTGTTGTATATGTTCATAGTCATACACAATACAGGCTGGCTTTGCCTGCACTTTCCGATGTTATTTTAACTAGTTAATTTGGTATATAAGCTATTTTTTAACTATGCGCGCATTTAACACATATTTTCTCTCTTAGCGACGCAGACCCGGTTTTGTCGTTAATCTATTCGATACACGGACAACACTGTTTGCTATTCGGTATTATCGGTGTTGCGTTATCGACATCAAAGTCGTTTGCATTTTACAGCACTTAATTTAAAAGCGGGCACTTGTAGTTAGAAATCAAAAATTCAGTTTTCTCAATTAGTTATCAATTATTTTGCATTCATTTAATTCCAGTATTGGGTGATGTACTCTTATAAAAATTCTCGATATTGCAAGATAATAAACAACTGGCATTTAAAATTCGATGCGTTAGTTCTGCTTCGTTTGAGCTGTGTTACATTTTCTTTACGCTTTCGCTTACTAGCGATAAGAGTTTAAAGTGTCATTACTGAACCATAATAAGCACAGCTGTTTTTGATATAATTTGCTATTAAACAAATTTGAAATCCAAATAAATAATAAGCAATATTTGCAGCGAAATATCCTCAAAGATATTATTAACATTTGCGAAATACTTATTTTATTTATTTTTCTTACGAAAATAAGCTATCGATAACTCTCGGCCGACTTGCCTCACGCATAGTTGCGATATTAGTTGGAAAAATATCGGCCTGCTCACATCTCAAGCTGAGGAGTAGTTTGATTTGTTTATACTCGAAAAGTAGTGACTCGCTGAATGCAAACAGACGTGCCTTTTGTTCGCTCGCTCGCCCGCAGAAAGTGAAAGTTAATAGAACAAATTATGTAAAAGCACGAGATAACAGTATTTATATGTACATATCAATGTAAGTGTGAGTGTGCTTGTGCTTATCGAAGTTTTCATTTAATGGATGCTGCACCGGCAAAGTGCTGACAGTTCCACCCCACCAAAAAAAAGTACAAATAACTGAAGCATCAGCAGCAGAGAGCACCAACAACAAAAACAAAAGTGGCGTCGTCGTTGAACGGCGCACAAACGATTTAAACTAAAAATAGTCGGCGCCTCTAAAATCGCGTCTGTCAATAAACAATTGAGTGCAATAGCTTGCATTCAACAATATTCGCAACCGAGCAGACGAAAGCAAGAGATTGTCTATTCATTAAGCGCTCACCTTGTACTTTTGCGTTTGCTTCTGCTTCGGTTTCGACTGTGCCCTATAAAATCAGCTCACGAAGGTGAAGGCGGCGCACATATGGACATACAAATACACTCACTTCCAGTTCTTTTCGCACACAACAGAAATAAATGTTTTAATTCTAAATTGTGATGTAATTTATAAGTTTGTCATTAATTGATTATATAATCTTATTGCTTATTAAAATTAGTGTTATATAAAAATGAATTAGTAATAACTTGTACGCTGACTGCTCACAATCACTGTTCAGGTGCGAGAAGAAGACACAATAGAGAAATAGACCAGTCGGCATTTGACTGAATACATTTGCTTATCCGGATATCGGAATGCCGTTTTTATAGTTCAATAAATACTTTGCGTTTATATTTGTATATGCATCCAATAGGCACATTTTATTTGTTTGCCCAATGCAAATATATATATAGTTAGTGTAATTATGTGTTCAGAATAATAAGCAAACCATTAATTGAAAAATATTTATTTTTGTTTTTTTGCTTGGATAGATATTGACAACGTGCTAACTAACTATAACTATCAACAATGTAAAGAAGCCGCCAGACAACACAAGAAAATAGTTTATAAATCAAACAAAAATTCAAAATTGTTATGCGAAAAATAGAAAAGAAAACCTCAACACGCAAATGACTACATTTTAAAATGGTTTCAATCCATCGATTGCTAAATTATTTCTGTTGACATAACGTTATTGGGAGCAGAGAAACAGCTATCAGACTGGAGGCCTCACTAACTCTGAAGCGCATTTTTGCCCGCAAAATTGCCTATAAAGCGAAAACAAAATCTCCTTTAGCGGCCATGCGAACTAAACACTTAATACTGATACTAATCGGAGTGATAATCGCAACGATCGTTTTCATTACATTTGGGCCAGCTGGGGAACCAAACGACTCCTTCAAGCATATTGTGGTGCAGACGCACCAACAGCTCAAAGAGTTTCAGGTGAGTAATACATCCGCTATATATATATAGATATATGTCGCTTGCTCAACTCATATTGTTATCTATTTGCCGAAGGTTTAACCCTAGATATTTATTTATTTATTTTTTTATCAACGCACACCTAAACATTTTTTTGGGGCGTAACTGTATTTCGGTTCTATTTTTTTTTGTTTGGCCTTTGATAACGTTTCCGTGCGCTGACAGTCTGTCGATTAAAAAACTAAGGGTAAAAGCTTTTTTCAGATTTCATTCAACGATAATTTCTACTTATCAGCGACTCTAAAGCTGCTCATTTTTAATATATCCATTGGTTATTGGTTATTGTTGTTCAACGATAAACACATTGTTTTTGGGCAATGAGGTTTATATCAAGAGATTACAATATTTGGTTTTTTCGATGCATTATTCATACATAAATTTTGACTATTTAGTAGCCTTTGTAGCCTTCTTTTTTTGTTGGCAAAGTGCTTGGCAGCTGTCAAGAGTCAGTTGAAATGTCCTTGAACTGCTTATGATGCAGCCTATATATATATAAATAATAATAAAACCCTATATTTGTTTGGTGCACAAGGTCTGAAATACAGTGTCACTTTGAACTCTGTGTACCACACAATTTCAATGGAAGCTTTTACCCAAATTGAAAAAAGTCTTCGGCTCTAAAATAACCGGGTAGTCAAACCGTCTTCTACGAACTAGCGAACAATAACTAAATGGCTAGTAGCACATGTCAGCATTCCATCATCATTTGCCATTCCTCGAATTCCGGCCATTAAGTGGGAAAGTAGGGAAGCCTTTAACTTTACCAGCCGTTTATTGTTTACATGCAAATAATGCCATAAAAAACTTTCTTTGAACCATCTCCTCGAAAACACCCACACAACACAAATGTAAACCACACATGTTAGGTATATATATAAATATATGTACATATATTTGTATATATATGTATTTTATGATTAAGTTAGCAACCTCCCTTGACTCGAGTTGTGTTTGCTTTCATTTCATGTGGCCGAGAACGTTTATTGTTGACTTTAATTAGATTGCGGCAGCCACTTTCCGGCTCTAATGTGTGCATATATATTGAGTTTCATGTTCTCACTTTGGTTTTGGCTTTAAGCAACTCTGTAGCCTCAATTCAGTTTTTAATTACCACCTCGTGAGAAACTTGACTCAAATTTTAGATTTGCGCTTGCTTGGATGGGCAGCATTTTAGTTATCTATTGTTGGTTTAAAAATAGAAATCAATTCGTATCACAGATAATGGGAAATTAAGCTGACTGTATGATTAATGTGATTTAAAATACAACCTCAGTAATCAAAGAGAGAGTACATAATTAAGGAATCTTATATCAATGAATAATGCTATGACTATTACAAAACGGAAGATTGTTTTTTTACTGTAGCTTTGGTTTTTTCCCTATATATATATATCGAGTGTGTGCAAATTCTTAATTTTTAATACATGTGACTTTTTTGCGACAGCTGATAAACTTGTTCTCACAATACAAAAAAAATAATAAAAAAAGGCAACAGACTAAATAAAGCTCATTGTTTTCCATTGGTGGTCTCTATTTGCTATACAAAAACTGGTTTTGCACCAAGTACTTGGCTGGTAGTCGTGCTTAGGTCGTGTTACAGTTACACATGATACACACACATATATATGTCATAACATACTTAAATCATAAATAAATATTTAATACTATAAGATGTCCCATTGACAATCGAAACAAAACGTATTGCGAATTGTAGACAGAAGATAATTGTTTACAATATTCTCAAGTGGCCAGAAGCTATTCACACGAGTTCAGCACGATCGTTAAAAATGTGTTGCCATATATATATATTACATATTATGTGTGTGCAATCAAATTTATAAAACGTTTAACGGCCCACAAATAGAACACATGTATATTGATTTGTATATTTATAAAAATTCTCTTATGTTTCAAATGAACTTTGCTTTTAAACTGTCTTACGTGCAACATATTAAATTATTGACTTTTAAACGACAAGTACTTTTTATATACGCATCACTCAATTTTAATCACAAAACTTAATAAAGAAATATATAACATTGCAGTAACACTTAAGCACTTGACTTGGTTTTTTCAATCATAATCTTTTCCGACTGCTTATCAGACAATGAGTGCTGTAGTTTTGAGACAAACCTTTATTGGAATAACACCAATCATATAATTTGGGTTGTTTCCATGACATAATTTAATTATATAGAGATATGGATAGCTATTTAGGTCTTAACCCACTTAAAGTCAATTATTCTATAAAGAGTTATTAAAAATAATACCCAAACAATTGTTATACCCAATAATATAAACAATTTTATTCTGAATACTCGTCTTTTGGTATGCAAATTGAGTCGAATCCACACTGATCTGACAAAACAACAATTATCTAAGCAACATTTTGATAATTATTATTCGTTATCTCTATTTTTTCTGCCCACATGCATCATGAACGAAACTGCGCAATAGTATTGTGAACATTTTGTTCTTGCTTTGCAGCAATTTAAATATTGTAGTGTTGTCCATCGTCTAACATTGTCTAGCAAATTGACCCCTGAACTCTGAACCGTTGACATCAATTAATTGGATGGTTCGCTGGGACATGAGATTTCGGTTAGCATGCAGTTCTTCAGCCCTGTCACGCTCGATATTCTTTAATAATTTAATATAACATGTGCGCGCCTGTATGTGTGTGTATTGGCTGATGACCTAGAGGAACAACCCGATGCCCTCTTCCAGCTAGCTTCTACATACACATTACACATATACACAGTCTCCCAAACCTCAAAGGCCACAAGGCTGCACTGCCGAAGCTGTTATTAAAATAACACATGCTGTCAAAAATGTTGATGCCAATTTGGTACAATTAGCACATATGGCAACCCTTGCATAATGCCTTGGTACACTAAAGTGCAAGCCTCTTGTGCTTTGTGCTTTGCTCACATATAAATTATTTGTCTTAAAATGTTAATAGATGTCGCCCAAGAGCAGGGTGTCTCTGATCTACTATGCGCTGATTGAAGTGCGCTTAAATGTTAATAGATGTCGCCCAAAGAGAGCAAGTCTCGAATTTATTATGTGCTGATTGCTAACGTCAAAATGAAGAGCCCTGAAATGTTAATAGATGTCGCTAAAAGCGGACAAGTCTCAGATATTCGAATTATATAGATATATAGCACGAGTGTTTAAGTATAAACATGAGACGCTGCGAAGCTCAGCTAATTGTTAATGGGCAAAATATCATATAGAGACGATCTACAAACGCTGCAGTTAAAACGCAGCTATTTTAAGATAAATAAACATCACATTCTTAGAAGAATAAAGCTCAGATTACATCGCCTTACAAGCGATTCCGTTGAGATAAATAAACATAAAATAGGGTCGCCTTACAAGCGGCTTCATACATATTTTTGTATAAAATAAAGAAATGCTCATCAGAGCAAACAGTTCGATTCTAAACGTCGTCTCATCGTGTTGACTACACCCTATACGTGTTCCACACAACCAGCAAAAACTATGACTTCTAGTTAAATATTCACATTGTGATCGTAATAAGGATTGCTGCATTTTTTATATGTTTATTGCCGATGCTTGAATTTATTTCTTTGCATGTGTGTTTGTTCGTTCGTGTTTAATTAGACATTTGCTATGCAGAGGAGGCGCCATTAGCCACATGCGACCATTTTGTGTCACGCGCGCACAAACTGAATTCCACACAGTAATTGTTGCTCACGTGCAGCGCAGGATGGTAGAATTGGAAGAAGAATATCACCATAATGCCCCGACTTGCAGGCGCTGCGTGCTGGCCGAGTCTGGCCTAAAATGCCCTTGGCTGCCATGCCCCAAGAACCCTGACCCGGCATTGCTCAGCTCCTCGTGCACTGCCAGAGAAATTCTGTCGAAATGCTTAAAAACTTGTTTAATATTCATAATGTAAACTGTATGTACAATTTTTCGAGACTCAAATATTGATTTGTTAATTGAATTAGAGCAGAGGAAACTTGCTTTCAATGCCGGACACCATTGACAAACTCTTGATAGCTAATTTTGCCATCGTTGTCGGTATCGATTTCTTTCATCATATCAGCGAACTGCTCGTCGGAGCACCTTTCGCCCAGATTGTACATAACATTTCGCATCTCGACGGGTGATATGAAACCGTCCCCGTCGCGATCAAATAGCTTAAATATCGATATTAGATTCTCATCATTGTCCAGACCCTCCATGCGCTTCCCAATCATCTGTTCGAACTCAAGCAAATTAATCACCCCATCACCGTCCGTATCGACTTCTTCGAACAGTTCATACAGTTCCGCCTCGGTGAGATAATATCCCATTGTTCGCATCGCGATTCCCATCTTCTTGGCGGAGATTAGACCAGAATCATCTTTATCAACCGCTTTGAAAGCATCGCGTATTTCTTGAAGTACACCCTCGTTCATTGGAATTGTTGCTGGCTCCATTATGTACAGTCTGGAAAACAATTTCAAATATTTATATTTTTAAATTAATGTAATTTTTAATTTTATTGTGTTTTATTCGTGTCACAATTGAAATATATATGCTATATAATTGAAGTATAACTTAAAGCCAACTTTAAGTTTGAAAATGTAAATAGAAACTAAAATTTCGAGCAGGCTTGTATATTATAATTTATTTATTTTTAAGGGAAACTGTTTTTGTCATATCGTAGAATTCTTCGAACAAATGGCAGCCATCTGGATCTTTATCCGATTCGTGAATCATATTTGTAGTTTTGTGAATGTTTTTGTTTTTATTTTTGTATGTTCTAAAGGTGTTGAAATAAGTTTTTCTTTTAAATTTATTTACTTTTCTTTTCTAAGGACTTTTTCCTTGATCAAACCTAAAAATATTTAAATGCTTTAATAACAAATATTTTTCTGCAAAAAATCCAATATAACAATAATTATAATCAATAGAAATACCAGATGTGGGAAATCTTTCATTTTATAAAATATTACTTATAGTAGGTAAATGAAATTTTTTGCTATCATTGTCTGTATAAAGCGAAGAATTCTTCAATTGTATTCCAAATCTGCATTTTTCTGTTTTTTTTTTAAAAATGTATATAATCCTCAGATTTGGCACAATCGTCGTCTTTGCAAAGTTTTAATAATATTTGAATTGGTTTAAGCCATGGTTGGGTTTGTTGACGCTCCAATTGGTGGCAGGGAAACATTGCTTGGCCGGATTTCAAGCTGTCATGCGATTTCCGGCGATGACAATCATTCGAGGCGCCTCCCCAGCCACCACCATGCCACAGGCAGGCCTATTTGTTTTTTGGGAGCACCCACAATCTGTTACAGAGGACAAACTCTTTAGTGGCATGTGACACGCCCATCGGAGCCATGGGTTTGAGGTCAACACTGAAAAGCACGAAAAATATTCCATTGTAAACATTATTTGACTGTCGGTGACTATTTGGAGTAAATCAACTTCTCTCCGTTTGTTTGTCTAATCAGAATTAAATTTGTTTACTTGGTTGCAAATGAAATGGGTAAACTATAATAAATATATATCATTTTTGCTGATGATGTTAGCTATTAAACCCATTAAAAAGAGATTAATCATTTATTGTGCGTGATTGTTCAATTGAACTAGCCAAAAATCGCATATCTTATCAGCACGATGATATACTATGCGTATTATATCTGATATCGGAAGAAATAAAAGTGCGTTTTATCAAACCTTAGTTTCTATGTCGAAACTACCCTATTTCTATATTAGACGAATTGAGCATATTTAAAAAAAAATATATTCATAATAATTTGGTAGTTGTCTCTTTTATTAATACTTAATTTTTTCATTTGGTTAGTTCGCGTTACATATGTCAATTTTCGTTTTTGTTAATCACACTTTAGGTATAGTTAATTTTTGCCTGTCATGCAAATGACTGGTTTTTTATTATTATTAATAAAAGTAGCGATATTTCAATAATATTTGTATGCAACGAATTTGCGTGACTTCCACTGGTCAACTTGGTTGGGCGGCGAGTAGATAATAAAATATATTGATTTTGTCATACTTATTGATTTACAAATTGTATGTGTCTCAAAACAGAGCACGCAACTTTGTCAAACAGTTGATTTATACTATATGCAAATAAGAAAAAATAAGACAATATTTATGCGCTTCAATTGTTTGCATTTCTATTAACGCGGGAAAACAAATTACATTTGATTGATTGATTGATTGATTTATTCGTTTTTGCTACTTGCAGGAGAATTTGCGGGTGGGCTTGGAACGCAAAAAACTCAATCTCGAGCCGAAATATTATAAATTACTGGGCTTTGCATCGCCGCTAAACACAAAGGACAATTATGATGAAGCTTCCCATCAGCCAGTGCAGCAGCACCAGGAGACAGACACACCGGTCACGTCAAGGCGGGCGGCACTGGAACTCCAACAGCAGGAACACAGACGAGACGGCACCCGTCAAATGGCAGCGATAGAATCAAATCTACTTCAGGAACTGGATCTACAGGAGCAACAGCTGCAGCAGCAGCAGCAGCAGAAGAGTCAACGGAAACGGATAACGACACCGTACAATGGCACCAAGGCAAACTTTACCATAGTCACGTATGTGCAGCAGGAGCGACAAGTGGCATCGGCCATATTGTTGGCACAAAACATTGCCGCCAAGCTGCCCAGCGAATATCTGCTCATCTATGATCTGGGCGTGTCCGAGGAACAATTGCGCACATTAACCGCCTTCTGCAATAGCAGCCGATGCACCGTTATCACCTACGATCTATCAGAGTTTCCCTCGTCCGTCAACGATCAGCGAACGCACGCATACCGACCCATTGTGATAAAGGATGCCCTGATGCGGGCCAAATCGGTGCTGTTTGCCGAGAACTATATGCGTATCCGCGGCGGCTATCGGGAGCTGCACGAGCTGCAGAGTCGCGTCATGTTTGCCGGCGTCCTCGGCTGGAATACACCGACAGCCGTCTCATCGCGGACCCACCCAAAGATGTTTGATTTTTTCGAATCGAATGCCGAGAATTTTATATTCCTGCGCATGGTCGATCTGGATGCGGTGTTCTTTACGGACACGCTCTTCGTCACCGAGAAGATTATGCTGCCGTGGCTAAAATGTGCCCTCACCTTGGAATGTATCGATCCAATCGGTAAGTGGACGTCTCTCATATTTTTTTTTTCATTTACATACATATGAAGTAATTACATACCCCGCCAATCCAAATAAGCAAGACTCACTCTAATCCCCATTCCCATACCCATCCCCATTCCCAACCCCATTGCCAATCAAATTCACATTCATTGCTAGCGCTCTGCTCTCTTCAGCTGTGGCCCACAGCACTAATGACCATCATTTACAGCGCAATTCAGCGGAATGATAGCAAACATGGAAATCTACATGTTTGTTTGTACATATGTCGGCTATAGCTAAAATATCTATTCATTTCTAGGCATAAAAGAGTTCAGTCTGACGAATGAATAAGAAATAAGACATAAAATTTAAAAAGCTGAAGTTTTCACAGTTGAGCATGTTTCGAGTAAAACTGAGTAACTAAAATGTGATTTCACAGACTATTTTATAGTTTATTTATAGCATGTATTAATTATTACTGCAGAGGGAAGATCAGTTTTGAAGTGTTACTTAAAATATAGCATACATTACAGGGTATTTTCTAGTTGGAAACTTATATTTTTATGTAAATTCCGATTCGTTGCAAACTTAAAAGCAGATATAGGATAAAAAGGATATTTATATGCATTTTGTTTAGATTTGTTTAAAAAAAATTTGACAATCAGTTGAAATCTATCTTTATAACGAAAAATATGCAATTCAATTAATTTTGGTTCTTATTATAATTAGCATACCTCAATTGTACCACAAGTTCGAATAAATTTGACTGACATTATAAATGGACCTAGAACCACTGTCTTTATGATAAACCAGACAAATTTGGGTAAATCAGCGTAAACATTGGTAGCGGCAAACAGATACTCCTGTGGTCCAACATGGTAGCCATGCTGACCGGTGAGTTGACAATGAGTATCGTAGATAATAAACAATGCCTCCAGAACGCAACCAGCCACAAAAAGTAGTCCTCCAAACATGCCCAAGAAGTATCCGCCAAGCAGAAATAGTCCAAAAACCGTGCATATGATAATGATACCAATACCAAGTGTAAATTTAAATTTATTCTGTTTGCTGTATATGATCAAAAGCAGCAGTTCCGTATTTAAAATCAATGGATATGCATGCATCTGCAAATAATAGAAAAATTAATATAAACAAGCGAAATATATAAGACACACAATTTACGTACCCAAATAGATTGACTCTTTCTGATTATATAGAAACTCTTGTACAACATGATGATGAGCGCAATGAAGAAAAATACAATATAATTATACGGTGGTAAGCGTCTCCAATTTGGCCAAATATGAAGCAATATTAACATAATAAACATAGCAGAAACAGCACCATTAAACACATATTCATGTAGGGTATAGGAATATAATCGCAATATCTCCATTAATGGCGACACCAATAAAGTTTGTAGCTAAAACAAAATGGGCCAATTGAGGAATATGGTTTGAAATAGGGAAGAAATATCAAGGAACGTACCATTATCAAGTAATAGAAACGACGCACCAATCTCCGCCTTAATTTTGGATCAACTATATTGAATTTGTAGGTGCCTTCATGTAATCCACCAACCAACAGTTCACATTGTACACTCACGTCTTGTAATATATATATATATATATTTATTTGAGTATTTGTTAACCGAACTGCACATTTAATTACCTGATTTATGGGCAAACGCAACTGTGTCCATTCCTAATAAATTTCTAACTAAATGATGCATCATTATACAAATCATTATAACCGTTGATAAAATACGTATTTGATCAAATTATCAATTTATTATAATTATATCTATAAAATTGGTATTTATCTATCTAATGGTTTCCTCTCGCACAGGTGCCCAATCGAACGGCTGCAAGTTCAACAAAAAGCCACTCTATCGATACTCTGGCTGTCATGGCTACGATTCATCCGCATTCAACATTGTGCTGGGACTCACATGGCATTTGGACGACTCGAAATATTCGTTGCCCTACAACTCGAAGGAGAACATGTTCTACAAGGAGACGCTCGAGCAGGCGACGAAAATATTGGAGAATCGACGACGCAACACAAGCGACACATTCGATCATCCATTTACGGAGGACTGAGCAAATGCAGCAGCAGCTTAAGCAGCAGCAGCAGGAAAAGCAGATTCATCTGATATACACATTTAAAATTTTCTATATTTGTATATATACACTCAGGATCCGCTGGATCAAAGCAAGCCAACTGCTTAAACTAATTTGCAAATGTGTGCTTTATTATTATGGCAAAGAAACTTCATACATACACCATAACATCAAATTGCATACATTCAAGCTAAATACATACATCATAGGTGTCATTATAAAAAAAAGTGTAAGATGAAAAAATTCGCAAGAATTTTGAATAGTTACTTAGATGAAATTTACACAAACATACACATATATGTAATAGTAAGGTCGTGCTATACCTTACTTCAGGGACCGTAAAAATTATAAGCTATATATTATAGAAATCAATATTTAATGTTTACTACTTAAATTTGCTAAGCATTACTAAATAACTCAATCATACTGATTGCACACTGTGTGACACTAAAAATATGTAAACACATCAAGTCAAAAATGTGTTTTTCTGTTTATAAGTTTACTTTCTAAAGATATATGTATTAATAAAGTTATAATTGCATTTTGATTTCCTTTTGTTAAGGCAAATATAAAATTCGCTAAATTATCATTATTTTGTTGAGTTACATATTTCACACAAAATATAATCGGTATGGTCTACGTAATTTAATATAAATCAAAATAATAATCATAATAACAACTAAAGAATTTGCACAAAAGCAGTAAATCAAAAAAATTGTGTGTGTGTTTTACCAAATATAATAAACTGCTTATGTAAAATTCTGTTGTTTGAATTGGATTGAATTTACGGTCCCTGTTGTGTATACAACGTCCATGACCAGAGCAGCAGCAGCTTCTGTCCAATAAATACGCCTTATTAATTTATTTATTATTCTAAATTTTGTGTGTATCTTTAAATATCGTTTGTTTAATAATAATACACACCTATTTTTAGCTATGTTCACTTTTTTCTGTGTATATATTATTTATGTAAATAAAAGAGAGGAATTACTTACAGTTTGTGATTGTATTTGATAGTTATACACATGCATAATCAATATATATAATTTAATATAATTACATATATTTAATGTACTATAGAAAATGAGCCAAAAAAGTTAGCTTAATAAAGTAAAAAGTACAACAAAAATAAATCATAACGTGTTTTTGTTTTTTTATTTTTATAATGAAAACATTACACATTTATAATGGATAGTTACATAAGCATTGGTATAGATATAATCTATTTTGTTGACACAAGTTTGATTAGACATTAGTTAAAATCATGGAACCAAACCGAATTATATTTTAAAGTTGGTTCTGGTAAGTTAAGTGTACAAATTTAATTTGTATACCCTTGCAAGGCTTACCTTGATTAGGAAGGTATATTTTGATCAGAGATATTAGACGAGTCGAAGTTGACCACAGTGAATCACTATATAAATAGTTTATTATTTACCAAGATATTTTGGAAACGGTATCGGGCAGTACAGCTCACTTAGGAACAATCTGTTGTTTTATTTTATTTATTTTTATAGCCAATGTGGTTTAATTTGGTTTTTTATTGTTATGGTTATATATTTATAGAAGTCTCCTTGTATTGGAACTAGTAATTGTTGATGTAAATAAAATATCATAAGTCTCCTGTATATCAATAATAAAAGCACATAGATATTGACTAATCAATATAATTCGATTCAAAGTTTCAGCATTATGAGTATGAATAATAAGCCCTTGTAAAAACGTTTACCTTTTAAGGAAACGTAACACATACATAAATATTCGCGCAATATCTACATATAGAGTCAACGCCGCGAATATATAGTCCTCCGGATTAAACTGATACTTATGATTTCCGCCGATAATCGATTGTGTGTCATAGATTAATAGGAAGCTTGCCACTAAGGCGCCAAAGCACGAAATCGCTATATTGTCAAATAAGTTGCTTACGAATATAGACGAAATTGAAAGGAAGAGCAAACATATCACTAACGACAATAAGACACCGCCCCAAGCTGTAAAATCATATTTCGTTTGTATGGCATATATGGACAGAGTCACGACGAGCAATGCAGTTATTCCCACAGCCATTAGCACAATGTCACTGTCAACGGTGCTTGCGACGGCACCGAGAAGTAACGACATGGTCATCGTATACAGACCCAAGCACACAAAGTTAATGGGGAAGGAGCGTCGAGCAGTTTCACAGCAGACCATCGAGAGCATTATGACAATGTTGATGACCATGGCTACAGCCAAAACTCCTCTGTTCTCTCTGACGAAGTTCTTCGTTGGTTCGTGGTAGGTAAAAATGCTAATAACGCCACACGTGAAGAGTAACTGTACCTGCAAGTGTGAATTATGATCTAGTTAATAAACACAATTTGTCAAGCGTCAACTCAAGCGTCTGCACTTACCAAGAGAATTGAGTATACTTTTCGTATAAAACCTTTGCGTATGGTTTGATCATTAAAAACAATGTTTTTCGCTTCAAGTCTATCGACTTGAATTAAATTGGCGGCAAGTCCCGATTCCAAGAATACTAAATGACTCATATTATCTCCGCCCGTATCATTGATATTTTCAATATTGTTCTGAGGCTTTGTTACTGTTTGGGTCGGCGGTGCAGGTAGCGCAATAGGTGGATAACGCTCTCCTTCGTAGACATGCTCTATAAATTTGTAAACAGTTTCATTAGACGATATTTTTTAAAAATTTCCAATCTCTTGAAACACAATATTTATGACTAACGCAGCAATCAGCTTCTGAAAGCGAACAACGTGTTACAAATGAGACACATACATGATTTTTTAATATATGCAAATGCACAATATAATTTTGAGGCAAACATATTTATTTTAGTCTTTCGGTTAAAAATGCAAATAAAAATGAAAAAAAATCAATTAGCCAAAGACCAAACTTGTCTTATGTACACTTGGGGGATATGTTGGTAAAAACTCAATATGTTTAATATGTCTACTTTTTTACTTACTTGCTTTAACTTCCATTTCCTCATAGGGTGGCGATGAGTTATACATCTTGTGTGGCTAACTATAACCTTCCACAGATGCAGTTGTCAAAATTTCTGTATTACTAACTAATAATCACGTTCTTATCTTGCCGTTTATTATTTTCGTTTGAAATGGACCAATTGCTGATCCACCTACGAGATATGAGCGCAGTCCGTACAATTATCAACAAACACTAAAGAAGAAACTCAAAACTGTACTATGCTTTGAAACTTTTCTAGCAAGAATTATTGGTCAGATTTTTTTATTTTATTATCAATTTAACTGCTAAAATATCATAAATTAATTATGATAAATTTGATTATGAGTGTTGAGAATAATTAATTTGTGTTTGTGCCATTTCTGTGCAAAAAATTCCTGAAGATATTCTGGGGTTGCCACCTATGAAAGTTTGCACGGGCGTTACCAGTCGTTTACTAAAATAGAGCGCGAGAAATTGAGTTTGAAAAGCTTTATTTTTCTCACGGCAAAAATAAAGAAACTTAAATTTTGTGCAAGAGTCAGTATAATCTCAGCACTGGCAACTGAAGCAAGTTAAAATTCGCCGAAGTACAGAAAACGAGTTTGGCGCTCCCAAGCTGAAAAAGTAAAAGTAAAGTGCGCGCGTGTTTAACCAACAATGATTGCTGTTACGAAATTTTTCAACATAATTATGATTTTGCTGTGCGCACAACATGCACTGATTATAAAAATCAACGCATATGATCCAAATGACACGAAAATAGTTGAATGTTGCCTTCCACCAGCTGGAATGTTTGAGGCCTTTTATCCCCGTGAAGTGGAAGGAATTCCAAACAGCGCTTCTCGTCCTGCTCACGGTCATGGCAGTTTCTTCAAGCATCGAAATCCTGCTCTGGTGGACACCAAAAATGCAGCTGCATATGGCTATCGCTTTGATGGCAAGCGGCGGTTTAATTTTGATTAGTATGTAAATATTCTTATTATTCAAATGTAAACCACAATTTTAAGAAAGTTAATAAAAATAATAAAAATAAATAATAAATAAAAAATAATAAAAATCAGTTAAATGTTTACATTTGTACGTGTGTTATCGATATACGTAAAAAACAGCTGTGATCACGTTGGATTTGAATGACATTTAGTATGTCAGTAGGAATGAAGAAGAAAATCTTTTTTTCGACAGAAGTATGTCTTTGAAACAGATTTATTGAGAGCAACAAAATTCAACATATAAAAATTGTAAATATAGTTGAATACGTTCAAGCCCAGACCCAAATCACCTGCAAATCATGAATGTGAGAAGCTTCAGTATGCTGAAAATGCTAAAGAACTCTTGGCGCACGTAAGAATCATGTGTCTGTGTGTGTGTCTTCGTGTGTGTGTGTGTGTCATAGACCCGGTACATGAAATAATAATTTCAACATTATTCAACTAGATTTCCACGGCGCTTCGCTACAAAAGTAACAACAGTCGGAGGTGATGAAATTGGCAGCGGTACTGGTATTGGTCAAATCACTGGACGAGTCCGCAGCGATGAGGGTGGACCACACAAGGTGAACACGCCATCTAAAGAGATTGTTACGCATCTGCCTCCGCTAACCGAACCACTGACAAACTTGCCAGAGGCCGTCTATGCCAAAGCATTGGCGGAAAGTGCGACCACAAAAGTTACCACGCTGGCAAATGGACTTCGCATCGCCTCGGAGCCGCGCTATGGTCAATTCTGCACTGTAGGTCTGGTGCTGGACTCTGGACCTCGTTATGAAGTTGCATATCCCAGTGGCGTATCACATTTCCTTGAGAAGCTTGCTTTTAATGTGAGTTTAACTATTTAATCTCATAAAATTGTTAGGAATCTTATTCGTTTCTTGCTCAATTCTGATCACCAGTCCACAGTTAATTTTCCCAACAAGGACGCTATACTCAAGGAGTTGGAGAAGAACGGTGGAATCTGTGATTGTCAAAGCTCTCGCGACACGCTTATATATGCGGCCAGCATTGATAGCCGTGCCCTTGAGTCTGTGACTCGTTTGCTTGGCGATGTTACGTTGCGACCCACGCTCAGCGAACAGGAGGTGAATTTAGCGCGTCGTGCTGTCAGCTTCGAGTTGGAAACGCTTGGTATGCGACCCGAACAGGAACCAATACTGATGGACATGATACACGCAGCCGCATACAAAGGCAATACGCTCGGCTTACCAAAACTTTGCCCGCCCGAGAATCTAGATAGCATAGATCGCAATGTGTTGATGAACTATTTAAAGTATCATCACTCACCGAGCCGGATGGTTATCGCTGGCGTGGGCGTAAGATTAGCTTAAAACCTTTTGTTATTTGTATTTTATTTAAAATCGATCTATCTAGGTGGATCACGATGAGCTGGTTGAGCACGTGGAAAAGTACTTTGTCGAAAACGAGGCAATTTGGATGAAGGAAACGTTACCAAGTGAGGCTCCCAAAAAAGTCGACACTTCAGTCGCACAATACACAGGCGGTTTGGTTAAGGTAAGGGAACACATATTGAGTTGGAACATTTAATTCAGTTGGTTTATTTGAATAGGAACATTGCGAAATTCCAATTTATGCGGCCGCAGGGCTGCCCGAGCTGGCGCACGTTGTACTCGGCTTTGAGGGCTGCTCCCATCAGGATCCCGACTTTGTGCCATTATGCGTGCTCAACATTATGATGGGCGGAGGTGGCTCATTCTCTGCCGGTGGTCCCGGCAAGGGCATGTACTCTCGTCTCTATACCAAAGTGTTGAATCGATACCATTGGATGTACAGTGCCACGGCGTACAATCATGCCTACGTGGACACTGGCCTGTTTTGTATACACGGCAGCGCCCCGCCACAGCATATGCGCGACATGGTCGAGGTGCTGACGCGCGAACTAATGAACATGGCCTTCGAGCCGGGTACTGAAGAGCTGATGCGCTCTAAAATCCAACTGCAATCGATGCTCTTGATGAACCTGGAATCACGACCAGTTGTGTTCGAAGATGTGGGCCGTCAAGTCCTGGTTACGGGTAATCGCAAGCGCCCCGAGCATTTCATTAAGGAAATTGGTAAGTAAATATTTTCAAATATATGGTTCACTGATTTTAATCGTAATCTTTACAGAAAAAGTAACATCCGCTGACATTCAGCGTGTGGCACAAAGGCTGCTCGGCTCAGTGCCGTCGATGGCTGCGCGTGGCGACATTCATAATCTGCCCGAGATGGCGCACATAACCAGCGCATTAAATGGTAGTGGGCGCTCGCTGGGACGCCGTCTGTCGCTCTTTAAGTGAACATAACCTTTCCAAATTAGTACGTTGTTGAATTCGTATTGCATTTTGTACCACAGACACTCAACTCGATTTGAGTTTGTTAAAAATTTTAAATTCATTACATAAATCTTGATCTTTTCACTGTTCTGTGCGTGCTCGAACTATTTTATAGCGATTAAAGGAATGGCTGCCAGCCAAATTATGCTCTGGGTAATCATCTAGCATGAATTGGGGGTAACATTCCAATAAGCAATTGCTGTTTAGTTGTTTCAGGAAACTTTACTTGCAAATATCCATATTAAGGCATTAATAAAAACAAACAAAGCTCAAATCAAATCGAAGAGCAAATGACGAATTTGCATAAATTTTAATTCTATTTCTATTAAATTAGTAGCAGTTGAGTAAATTAAACCGATGATGATGAGGATACGGGTGATATTGAGCCGTAAGGCAAACTGGGATGCTGATTGGGCGGTGTGCTGGTTGCACTGTCGCTATCACTACTGCTACTCCTGCTGCTGCGACTCCGACTCCGATTCCTTGAAACATGAACTGGTGCTAGAATTGGTCACATTAAAATTTAAACATAATGATTATAAAATGTGGGAATATTGATTTACTTACATTTGAGTCTTGTGCTTGCATTGTCATTGTCATCTTCATCGTCCTCGGGCAGCTCATCACTGGATATATTCTCGTGCATGCGATATTGTTTGGGCAGATGCGATTCATCTTTCAGAGCCTGCGCGTATCGGGGCTTCTTGGCTTTCTCATCATGCGGCCTATCCGCTTCGGTGTCAATTTCGTTGCCTGTTTGTTTCTTAATGCTCTTGGCAATGACCCGTTTCTGATGATCCAGTTGTGGGAAAAAATCGCGTGAGTTCTCCAACGCCTGCTTGGCCGCATTCATTTCCGCCTGCTGTATGGACGAGCCACTGGCGGTGGCCAAACGCTTGGAGCGAAAATAGACAGCCACTTTGTAGACGCGTGTATTTGTGGGCCCAGTGGCCTCCACCACCTTATAGTATGGTATGTCTGGCTCGCCGCCATCCATGGTGCGCAATGTTAGACAGCATTGCTGCAGTTTTGACTTTGGATCATTCCAGTCCTGATTCATGATGAACAGCTGTAGACGTGGAAATAGGCAGACATGGCAGAACTGTTCACAATACAGCAGCCCCTTGTCCACATATAAAGCGCCCAGGAAGGCTTCAAGCAGATCCGCACGATCTTTGGTCTTCAAGTCCGCCTTGGGATTGGCATAGACAGCGTACTGGGGCATTCCCAAATCATCGCAGACCACAGCCTGTGTCCTATTGTTGACCAGCGAGGAGCGCAGCAGCGACAAGTGACCCTCATGATGTTCCGGAAAGTGACGATACAAATACTCCGAGCAAATCAATTGGAGCACAGTGTCACCCAAAAACTCAAGCCTCTGATTGGAGCCGAGCGTTAAATGGGTGAAGCCAATCGAGCGATCTGTGAAGGCACGCGCCAGCAAACGTATATGCTTGAACTTGATGCCAACGGAGTCCTCGAATTTGGTCAGATCCTTCAGAACGCGATAGGAGTCAATGCAGCTGCGATCG
The DNA here is from genome assembly GCA_035042365.1 of Drosophila dives. Lineage (NCBI taxonomy): Eukaryota > Metazoa > Arthropoda > Insecta > Diptera > Drosophilidae > Drosophila > Drosophila dives. The sequence continues at coordinate 1,540,479 of JAWNLJ010000437.1, forward strand.
CCCAACGGTTCCTGTTCCTGTAACGGATGCTCCGGCAAATTTTTCCAAATCTTCAACAGCTTATCGTCCTGCCGGAACAGTGCATCTGTGAATACTTCATCGGCCACCTTAATGCCACCATCCAAGAGCAGAGCGCCCATCAGAGCCTCAAAACAATTGGCCATTGCATGACGCAGCTCGAGCTCGTGACACAAATCCGATCCGTGGGCATACAACATGAACTCCTCGAGTTGTAATTTCTTGGCCAGTAGTGCCAAGTGTTGATTTTGCACAATCGCTGCACGATAAGTGGCCAGGCCACCCTCTTCCAGCTCGGGGAACATAAAGAACAAATGGATTGAGCTCAGGAATTCGACAACGGCATCGCCAAGAAACTCCAAACGTTCATTGTGCGTTATATTTGACAACGTCTCGTATTCCTTGCCGAAACGGGACATAATGCTGACCAGCGTATTTATGCCCCGTTTGCGTGTGTTCATATAATGAATCTTTCGATCCCCATATTCTGGCTGACGAATGCCACAATTTGTAAGCGAATTGCGCGCATGATCCGGATTAGTGCCGTAGTTCTCCTTGTAAGATGGATGGGTCAACGCCAGCTGGAGCAAATAACGATTTTTGAACTTGTAGCCAATGCTCTCTTCGAGCAGGTCCAGCGACTTGTGGAACCTCAAGTGTCCGGTGAGCACCGGTATGAGCATGGCATGCTGCACAATGTCGCACATGATGCCGGTTCTATAGAAACCCTCCGAACTGATGGCTACTGTAATATTGCGTTTCATGCGTCCTTGGGTGCGCATCTCCTGTAATCGCTCCTCCTTGTCCTCCAGCTTGCGTTTATCCTTAAACGATGGCTTTGACATGTTGGCCATTAGATGCCGGAACTTGACATAGTCACGCCATGCCTTCTGATATTCGGGATTGCCCGCATAGCTCAGCTGTGGCGGACGGATGCCGAAGTGCACAATTGCCGGATGTGAAATGCCCGTCGCCAGATCCAAGCATACCGGCAAATCCGAGTTGTTGCGATCCAGCTGATCGACGCGCAGCGAACACGGCTTATGGCCCGGCTTTGTAACCAGCATTCCTTTGATAAGGTCCACATATTTTTGCCACTCGTGTGTACTGATCTGATTTAGGTGGATCAGCTCCGGACGCTCCACCAGCTCGGCAGAGTTGTCCAGCAGATACTTGAGGACCTCGCACATGGCCAGCACTTCTTTGCCATTGTCGGGCAGTTCGCGAACGAACCGCGGCAGAAAATGAAAGGCTGGACAGGAATCGTCAGAGTTTGCCGATCCATTTGGTGTCAGATTAAAGTCGACAAGTTCCAGCAGTTCATGGAACAGGTACTTAACTAAACGATAGGAAGAAAATTCAGGTAATTTACAGTTATAGTTATAAAATCAATCACTACTCACAAAACAAATCCAGTTCACGTATGGTAAAGTGCTCGGGCATCTTCTCCTCATCGTACTCGATGGTGTACTCAATGTTGAAGCGAATCACCTTGCACACAGGCAGATCGGTGAGGCGAACATGTGACAGCAGCGAGAATCCCTCGAAGAGAAACTCATGCTCGTCATGCTTAATAATTGTTGGCGTCTTGGTCAGAAAATTTGTGGGCGGTGAAATGGTGATGCGATAGTGAAACAAATTAGATGCATTATTTGTATCCTTATCGCATACCAGATAGCCAGTTTCGCCCGGATAGATGCCGTGCCGTATGCCGATGCGTCGCGACTTGGCCGAGCAGCGGCACAGTGGTCCATCGTTCATCTCGCCAGCTTCATTGTGCCACAGATCGGTATGGACGCGCTGAGGATGCAGCACCTTGCGCGACAACTCCTCCATGCAGCATTCCTGCTCAATCTTGAACGAATCATCATCCGAGTCGGAATCAGAGCTGGAGGAGCATGCCTCCGACTTGTGCTTGTGATTGCAAGCGCGTCGTCGTGATTTGCGAGGTGGCGGCTCATAAGCGGGTAAATTCTGACGCACTCGTACGGCACGCTGGATGAGCTCATCATCGAAGAGGGCGCACAGTTTGTGGAGGCGTGTCTTGGCCTTAACCTCGTGCTCCTTGTTGGTGCGCTCGTAGTAGAGCTCAGCGGGCGAGGAACGTACCCAGGTTTCAGCTGGCGCCTCAGCCTCGTTAAGTGCTTTGATTTTCTTAACGTAATCCTCGGACTTTTCACAATAATTGGCACAATACTGACGCAGCACGCGATCGCGCTCTGTTTCTATCTTTGGAGCATATGCATCGGATTCACTGCGCTTGTTATAGCTGCGTGTATCCCCATTAACCGATGTTGCCTTGCGCGCATATGGATAGGAGCCGGTGCGTGCCTGTCGTGAATTCTGATAGTGGTGCTCGTAGCTACTGTTTTTATTGTAATTATAGCCACCACCATAGTTGTTCGGGTAGTTGTGGTTATAACCCGCATACATTGGTTCAACAAATCGATAATTGGAATTGTGTTCATATCGGTTGCGTTCCTGATAATTAAACGAGTGCGTGTTTTGTCCATACTGGTCATAGCCATATGTTCCAGCCGATGGATGCCTGTAGTTTGTGTGTCCAGCATAGCCCTCGTAGTAGTAGTATGGATTATATGAATGTGGGGCTGAATTTACTGCGTATGATTGTGGCTGTTGTGGAGATGCGGAGGGTGGCGCAGCATATTTCATGTAATAAGCGTAGGAACTGTGATCGTCATTCACATTACTGGAGCTCAACGATGGATGATGTTCGTAATTGAATTGATTCGTGACTGCAGTTGGTACATCACTTGTGCCTGGTGGAGCGTCATCTTGGACGCCAGGCGGCAATAGGAGCTCCTTTTCCGGTGGTGGAGGGGGCGGAGGTAGGGTACAAAAATTCTGTGGCGGCGGCAAAGGTGGCTGATCCATTATTGTATTTTTAATCAATTATTTCTTGAACTCGACTTCCGAGCTGTAATGTTACCATAGTATCATTAATTTTTGGTAGCCCTTAACAGGGCTCCGTAGATGAAATGAATCAATGAACAAGCTCAAATGAACCACAGAATAAAACACATTGAAACACAGCTGATCAATATCATTAAGCACTCTTATATTTACATACATATGCCCACAGCATGGACACAGAATCACCACCGGCGCAGCCTGCAGAAAATACCCTGATCAGCTGCCCTGGCACCACGCCCGGTACACCGTTGAGCAAAAACCAGTTGAAGAAGCAACGAAAACTTGCCGAACAAGTCGAATTTCGCAAATTGCGTCGACTCAAGGAACGCGAGCGCCGCAAAGAGAAGAGAGCCGATGCCAAGAGTAAGGGATTACCATTTAGTGTCGGCCCATCTCGCAAGGAGCTCAAGCGTCGCCAGGTATCCGCAGTTGGTCAACAGAATGGTGCAGATGCGATCAGCGTTGCTATTGATTTGAACTACGATGATCTGATGCAGGAGCGAGATATTGCAAAGTGTGTGAAACAATGTCTTCGCATCTACACTATCAATCGACGTGCCGCACTCCCGCTGCGTCTGCACTTTACGGGCATCAAGCGGGATGGACACATACACGAGTGCTTTAAGAAGAACGATGGCTGGGAGAATTGGCATGTGGATTATCACTTTGATTCCACCCACAGTGAGTTATTTGAAAAGCAGCAGTTGATCTATTTAACCTGCGAATCGGATACGGTGATGGAGAAACCACTGCCTGGGCATACGTACGTAATTGGCGGCCTTGTCGATCACAATCATTTCAAGGGACTGTGCCATCAGCGTGCCACAAACGCTGGTCTGGCGACAGCGCGACTGCCACTCAGCGAGCACGTCGATATGAAGACACGTTCCGTTCTCAGCACCTTTCATGTATTTGAGTTGTTGACTCGTGTGGTGGCTGGACAGGATTGGACACAGGCCATTCTTGAAACCATTCCTCAGCGCAAGGGAGCCAAGGCCAAGGAAAGCAATACAGCAATAGCAAAAGAACAATTTGAGCCATGTGAAAAACAAGTCAAACTGGTGGAAGAAAAGCCACCATGGACAGAAAGTTGACACTTTTGTATTCTTATATTTAATAAAGTATAAATACAACTTTTTCTATTCTATTCTATTCAAAATTGTTAAGCCAAAAACCAATCGAAATCTTATTTAACAATATACTTTTTAAGTTGTTGAACAGACAAGGCCTAATAATTCTCAGATCTGGCAAGGCTATTTCGTCGTTTTGCAACACACAACACTAAAAATGTTTGGGCTGCTGCGTTTTCAACTAGTACGAAATGTGAGAAAATTTGAACGCAACATGGCTTTCTATGCAGTTTCCAAAGGTCGAAATGTTGGCATTTACGAAAACTGGGCGCAATGTGAGGAACAGGTGAAAGGTTTCAAGGGAGCTGTTTATAAGAAATTCAACACACGCCAAGAGGCCAAGCAATTTATAAGTCCAGCTGGAGCTAGTGGAAGTTATTCGCCAGATGAAATAGCTGTGCCACTGGGTCAAAAACAGACACAGCCAATCAATTGGGCTGCAAACCAGCATCAGATAAAGCAGGAGCCAAAAGCAAACACAGACTTTTGGCCAGAGGATGTGCCACTGGGTCAAAAACAGACACAGCCAATCAATTGGGCTGCAAACCAACATCAGATAAAGCAGGAGCTAAAAGAAGAAAACACAGACTTTTGGCCAGAGAATGTAGCTGAAGAAGACGCTGTCGCCGAAGAAGACTTGGTGAGTCGAAAATGCACAGCATTTAGTTTGTTCAAATCCTAAACTTTGTGCAATTGAAGATAGCAGCAATGAATGAGGTGGAAGGGTTTCCGGAGCCTTCCTCAAACAGCCGCAAGCGTAAGGCGGTGGGCTTTAATCCAAACCAGCAATTAAAGCGGCATGCATCAAATGTGGAGGAAGCCGTTGCATTAAAACAGTTTGGAGCATTTGACTTTACATTGGATGGCGAAGGCTATGTGATTGTTTATACAGATGGCTCATGTCTGGGCAACGGGCGGTCAGATGCCTGTGCTGGCTTTGGCGTTTACTTCGGTGACAATCATCAACTGTAAGTCTTGCATGCAACCAACCATTGCACTTTTGTCTAACGATTTTTTCTTAGAAATGCTGCAAAACCAGTGCTGGGTCGTGTGACGAACAATGTGGGAGAAATACAAGCTGCCATTTATGCGATTAAAACAGCATTGAATTTGGGCATTCTAAAACTCTGCATTAGCACCGATTCGAAGTTTTTAATTAATTCAATAACGCAATGGGTTCAAAGCTGGAAGCGGCGAGGTTGGCGCTTAAAAAACGGAGAGCCTGTTAAAAATGTGGCCGACTTCAAGGAATTGGACGAGCTGCTGCAAAGTAATAATATAAAAGTTAAATGGGTGCGTTTTTCCTACTTACTATTTGATTAAACCTAACTTAATAATTGTATCTTTTGTACAGAACTATGTGAAGGCACACAAAGGCATTAAAGGCAACGAAATGGCTGATAAGTTGGCAAAGGAAGGCTCCCAATTATAAAGGGAATTTAATATTAAAAACAAATAACGAATTTGATAGTAATGACAATCCATGCATTATCAAGGAATTGATATAAAGATTTTTAGTTCAGTAATTCTTTTTTTAAAATAAACTGTTCATTCGATCCTCAACGTATTAATCTGCTAGCAACTATCAAATTGATTTGGTTTGACAATTTTTAATACTTAACAGCTGGTGTATATCGGCATGTGTTGTACATCACTGGCATACCAGCTGACTGTGTTTCCATTAACTTTTTTGCACTTGTTTACAACTAAAATAATAAGCATTTCATTTGAGATTTAATAAATATATAAATATATTAATATAAATACTACCACAATGAAATGTTCATCAAATCTTGCGATTGTAGCTGTATTCCTGTTAAACGGAATGTGTTGTCATTCCACACAGCTGCCCACTGTGCGTATTGAAATGGACGAAGCCGGCATGCATAGGTTTGTAATTACTTCAAATGTAACTTTGAATTGTAACCAAATGTATTGTTAAGTAGAAAACTAAAGTATTCCGTTCAGTTTGATAACCAACTGTTGGGAATGAATTGTGAGTATATGCTTGCTCAGCCACTGCCAGCGGCAGTCTACATTAGCACCGATGAGTTGGACGACCTGCAACGCATGAAAATGGTAATCAAACAAATATATATAGTTATTTAAAAAATAATTCTCATACATCTAGTTACTTTGCAGCTCAGTGCAGTCTACCCGAAATTCATAGACATTGAAATTATTACCGAAAAGGCTAAATCATTCTCAGTTTTGTTACGTGGAACCTCAAAGATTACGACTGCACTTACACTGCCCATTCATTTCCGCTATCACGCAGCGAGCAAAAAACGGTAGGTACTGCAAATTTTAGATATCTTTACATATAAACTTTTACAAACTTTTTGCAGCACCAAAGCCACTGTGGAAATAGGCACGCCAAAATTATATATAAGTTGTCCGATTGGAGATAAAGAACTGGTTGACTCTAAGCTGCTTATCACAGAGAAGCATTTCTGTCTTGACAAGCAAAAAAACGATTTTGTAGAGCATATAAGCACGACAAAATCAGCAGACTGCTTGTGGCAGCAAGCCCGTGTTGATTACCAGACACAGTTGCCGCTTCGTGCTGAGATTCCTGTTGGCGATGCCAATGGTTACACGCTTGTTTTGTATACAACGATTGCTCTAAGTTGGGCAGCGTCTATTTGGACTCTGTGGCACATTCGCTCAGCGTCACGTCGAATCAACAAAGAACTAAAGGAAAAGGATTGATAACACCTGAAGATCTCAGACCTCAGAATACAAAATAAATTAATTACCTACCTCTAATACAATTTTCCATAAATAATTTTAATTAGAGTTGGCTTATAAAATTAAAGGAATTTAAGTTATAATGGTTTAAAATAAAGCCACCCTTTATAGTTTTAGAGCAACAATTGATCTGAAACAAAACATCTGTTGTAGCCGTTCATTCCTTATATAACGATTGCTCTGATTGGGTAGCAACTCTCGGCACTCAGGGTCACATTAATTCAATAAGGAAGCAGGCATCGTTTGCTGCAAACTTTGAACATAATTTCCCTAAAAATTAAGATATATGTAGACCAAAGAAGATTTAATTATATGTATATTTGCAAATAATAAATGTTGTTTGCACTCGTAGATTCATAGATAGGAACGACAGGTCTTGGCGAGATGGCGGGACCAGTAAATAAAAATTTGTGATTACAGAAATAGTATTTAGATATGCAGGTTGCTTAAACTGCACACATTATTTTTTTATGCTCGAAATATGAATAAGGATGTAGAAACGTATGTTATAATTTAATATTTGGCACTTATCTATGTATTTTAAACGACTTCTTTGGGATTGTTGTGTTATCTATATAGCTTCACTTGTTTCACCGTAAACAATAGTGTTTTGAGTGCGTTATCAAACACAATACAACATCAAATATCAAATCCCCATGTTTAAAGTAACAATAAAATCCGTCCTTCAAAGTACATTTTACCCTATTTAATAAAATTATAATAAGTTTAAAATAATGTTTTATAATAAACCCGCAAAATCTTAAGTTTAATTAATTACTGCTTCAATGCGATCTGCATTCTCATAATGGATGTACTTTGCTTTCTGTTGGAGCTGTAGTTGTGGAATCAGTCTGGAAGTTGGCACGTAATGTCATGGTGCTAGACATGCTGGGGAGATCATTCCATGGCTGCACTGTAGCCTTGCCCATGATCACAAAGAGCATGTTTGACACCAAATAGATGCCACCGGTGATGAAGAAAACCACTCGCCATTGAGCTGGATCCTCTTCGTCCGATATAACCGCGCCCACAATTAATGGCGCTATAATTGATGTCACTCCTGCCAGACCATTTGTAATGCCCATCATAGGACCAGCAAAATTTGGCGATAGGTCCATGTGATTGACCAGATAGCCACAGAAGCAAGCGGCGTTGATACCCACAGCCAGAGTTAGCAATACGATGGCCCCTGTCTTTTGATCAGCCGTCATGTAGCCCAGTCCAATTAGACAAGCCATGGGCACCCACAGGCCAATGGAGTTAAATAGCTTGCGTGCCGTTGTTACTGTTAAGGTGCCACGATTGATGAGCAGATCAGATATTGGACTGAACACAAAGCAGAGCAGGCCCATGGCAAAGTAGGGTAGCGATGAGAGAAGCGCATTCGATTTAACATTAAGTTTCAGTACGCTGCTCATATAAGTCGGCATCTCAGAGAGCATCGTATAGAATCCAAAGGTGAAGCCACAATGAGTAGCCAGTAATCCATAGAAAGCGGGCGATGTAAAGATAGATTTCCAAGGCACAGCCAAATTCTAAAAAGTGTGTCAAAAAATTAATGTCAAGCTTAGCGGAAATCGAGATTGGGCTCACCTGACTATTCTTGTTGCTGCCCGTTAGTCCTTCAATGTAATCCCGTTCAATTTTGCTGATGTTGCGTGATGTGGCTGGTTCATCGGCGCCTTGCCAGTAGAATAATGTAGCCCAAGCGAGGCCAAGTCCACCAGATATGTAAAAGAGTCCCGGCCAGCCCATGCTCGACTCGAAAATTTCACCACTAATGATCAAGATGATAGCCGTTCCGAACTGAGCGCCCGAATAAATGCCAGTGGAGAGAAAGCCACGCTCCGTGTGTGGCACCCACTTGGCCAACAAGGTATGCACACATGGATAGACACTGCCCTGAACCAATCCTGTTAGTACACGTAACACACATATGTTGATCCAACCACCCTTAGCCGCAAGAGGATGAAAGAAACACAAGATTCCACCGATGGCTGTGGCCAGAGTAAGAACATTTTTGGCTCCAAATCGTTTGGCCAACAAACCTTTCAAATAGAGATCAAGTTGAGCTTATGCCTCGTTGAGCATTCCAGTAAGTCTCACCTGCAGGCACTTGCGTTAAAACATATCCCCAGAAAAAGCTGCTCAGAATCAATGACTTATCCGACGTGTCCCATTGGTAGTATGGGGCTCCGGCCGTTGGCTGAGTCATTGGCACAATTGCAGCGGATATGTTAACCCGCTGAAAGTAGTTGATCATCATGCCAATAAACAACAGGATCGCTTGCCAGTGGCGTGCTCCAAATCTGTTTGCTATTGAGTATACGAAACAATCTATTAAGTAATTTACATTCATTAATTAATTAAAATGGGCTTACTAGCTAAAATCCTTAAGTGAACCCCCAACAAAAGCGGAGTCCTTTCGCTTTGTGTAAAATAAACCATTTTAAAGCGCTTTGCTGATTGTCTGATTGCAGTCGATGTATTTTTCAGAATGTTTGATGATGCAAGCTGTTTGAATCTGTTATTCTCTAGGATGACATTAAAATCTGTTTCAAGAGTGCTCTGATAGTGAACGGTATACTTAATTGCCTATAGTTAATGAGTATTGAGTCATTATCATTAACAATTGCCAATGCGACAAAATAAAATGCAAAGTCGCCACAATGGAAAAGTTTAGCGTCAGCAGTGGAGTGCGCAAAGAGGTGCAATTAAGGAAGAGATACTTTGGAAATGCCTCGGCATCACATAAACAAATTATTAAATACTTAAATGATTTGTTACTAAGGCAAGACAATCACAAAGTAAATATTTGGCTATATAAACACTTGTGCATATTTTTCAAGCAAAGTAATTGTCACTCAAAACTAAATTACTTATCTTCACCTGGTCCGTCATTTTTAGATGACACTTATGCGATTCTTACACATTATCAAGCATTAAGAAGAGTTGATTAAAATTATATATATTTTTAAACATATATATAAATACAAGCTTTATAGACTAGACAAATTCGCTTGTTGAGAAGGTCTGGCTTTCTGAAAGTCTTATAATCCTTGATTGCAACCACTTATCACGTATAAGTGAACAGCACATCGAGTATTGTTATTTATTATGCAAACTGATAATTAATTGATTACTTAAGTGTCCGAGTATTTTACTTATAGAGCGTAACGTGTATCAAGAACTGCATTGAGCTGATTACAAAAGCATTTTTGAGAAATCACTGAATTAATAAATATTTAAAATAATTAACAATGGCGGTAAACTAAAATAACGGCACTCATAAATCACAGAAAACGATTATGAGATATAGCCATTATAATCGAGAGAAAGTGAATTATTTAACATAATTACAATCACAACAGCCATAGATTACTTACGATTTGTTTGATTACCCACAGTATTATCGGACCCCATTGATAAAGACTATCTTTTCAATTGTTTACTGGGCTGCAATTGTATTTCAATGATTTTGTTTATACTGTGTAGTCACGGAAACACTTCTTTTGTTTTAAGAATCCGTACTGCGCGGCGTTCTTCAGCGACTGGGACATGAAGTGCCTTCACCTGTGGCTTTTATACTGCCTACAAGAATTCATTTATTATCTGATTATCAGTGTGTGCTCGTCTGCGACTAATCATTATCGTTGTCGGCCATAATTGTAAAATAATAAACAATTAATTGACATTTATCTTCTGCAAAATAAGATTTAAGTTTTGTTTAGTAGTAGTTTTGTGTGGAATATATAAATACAAAATTACAAAATGCAAACAATAGCTTTATTTATATAGTCACTTAGTTATTATATTTAAGTAAACACAGTATGTATTTAATATGTCTAGACATATCTGAATATAAATAATCTAAAGTTCCTATCTACATTTCTGAGGAAATTCAAATAAATGCAGACTACTTGCATTCATTGGAATTTCTAGAGAAATGTGCAATAAAGCACAGCAGATTTTTATCACATCTGTCGTAAATTCGGTAATCTGCCAAAGATGCATGCGGCGTTTACGGATAAGTCCCCGAGTACTAAAGAATTTGTAAAACAATAATATTTATCAAAGATAACTCATATCATGAGGCATACTCACCTTACAAATGCTTCATTTTTATATGCATAAATACTATTTAAGTGTCGACCGTTAACAGTCCACATCAAATAAATTAATATATAATTAATTTTCAAATTATACCGTATTTAGTATTTTCTTGTAAGTCACTGAACAACACTGAAATGTGCTGTCCAGTACTAGCAGATAATAAAAGAGACAACCTTCTTAATCAACACTTGTCAATTTGTTTTGTGTATTAAATTTTGTTTCAAAAATGTCTAAGCGTTTTACATTTAGCGGTGACGATGCAAACAATATGCCCAGAATCATGACTTTTAGGCCAAAATATGAAGAATTCAAAAACTTTGCCGCCTATGTAGCGTACATGGAATCACGGGGTGCGCACAAGGCAGGTCTGGTTAAAATTATTCCACCCGTCGAATGGATACCACGCAAATCGGGCTATGATATTGAAAATATAAATATGACAATACCGCCACCGATTTGTCAGGTTGTTGAGGGGTAAGTAAATGCACCAATAATGATAAAGACCCTGTTTGTCTGATATTTTTTTATGGTTGACAGGGCTCATGGGATATATCAGCAGTTCAATATGCAACAGCGTCGCCAAATGACGCTCCGCCAGTTTATGGAGAAGGCGAATTCGGAGCTCCATCAGACGCCCCGGCACATTGATTATGACGATCTGGAACGCAAATACTGGAAGAACATAACATATATATCACCGCTATATGCGGCCGATATAAAGGGAACGCTGAGTGACGACGATTTGGATGTGTGGAATATTGGACGACTGGATACTATATTGAATCTGGTGAACACCGATTATGGTATTGAAATCGATGGTGTGAACACGGCTTATTTGTATTTCGGCATGTGGAAGAGCTCGTTTGCCTGGCACACCGAGGACATGGATTTGTATTCCATTAACTACTTGCACTTTGGTGCACCAAAAACCTGGTATGCAATACCACCCAAATACGGCAGACGTCTGGAGAAGCTGGCCAATGAGACGTTTGTGGCAAACTATCAGGATTGTAATGCTTATCTGCGTCACAAAATGACCATGATTAGTCCAAAAGTGTTACAGCAGCATAACATACCATTTAATAAGATCACGCAAGAGGCTGGCGAAATTATGATCACTTTTCCATTTGGTTACCATGCCGGTTTCAATCATGGCTTTAACGGTGCCGAGTCCACAAATTTTGCTTCTAAGCGCTGGATTGAGTACGGCAAGCGAGCCAGCATTTGCAAATGTCGAAGTGATATGGTTAAAATATCAATGGAGACATTTGTACGCCGCTTTCAGCCTGATAACTATGAGAACTGGCTTAAGGGTGAGGATTTCGGTTGCCATCCTGAGGAACCGGGTAAAATATGTGCAGCGGCTCCGCCAACACTCAATCAATACCAGGTCATACAAGAAAGGTAAGAAAAAAAATTTGAATACCCTTTTTTAGTTAATCTTTTATACTTTCCTTTAAGCTCGCAATCATCCAAATCGAAAGCTGGATCACCACAGAAGCGAGGCTGCTCGCTGCCTGCCGATGATGATACACAATCGGATGTGGATGATGACAAGGAGGCAGAAAGCGTTAATTGTAAGCAACCTAAGGTCAAGTTACGTAAACTCCCTGATGCAATGCCACTCTCGGCACAAACTGCTAACCCACAAGTCGAAGCAACCGCCTCCACATCGACGAAAAAATACGATTTTAACTCGATTGCAGTTGTGCGCGTTAAGCGTCTGTGGAATGAGCTACCAAATGAGAACACTGGCACCAATTTACTCACCAATGGCATTGTCAAAAACACAAAACGGATGCGCTTTCAAACCAAGATTTTAACACTTGACGATGAGGATTAGACGATGACGAAGACCCTCAGATAGTAGTACTGTTTAGTCAATTGACGATCTCCATTGTTGGTAGTTTTATAAGCGAATACAATCAAAGATACATACATAAATATATAAATATAAATATATATAAATATATAAAGATACATACATGTATATATATATATAATATATATATATATATATATATATATATTCATCATAAGAAACTTAATATTTTTGCATAACAAAAATCTGACCAAAACTGGTTAAAAAACATGAAATGATTAATTATTAGTTGACTTTTTTTATGTAATGTGAATGCTCTTGTTCCATTTCCAAGAATAACTATGAATATATTTTATTATTTGCATTCCACTCTGCCCCCAATCATATCATGAACTAACTATTTGAATGTTTTTTGAGTATTTAATATGTGTACACGTTTAAGTACGTTTTTTATTTAACTTGATTCGCAGCTCGTCAAGTTGGTCTAAGCCTATTTACATAATCAGTAGGTATCCCAACGTTTTCGATATCACTGTGAAATGGTTGAATACAAAGGCCAAGAGAGGAAAGCCAACTTAATCATATCATATAATAGCTGCTTCAAACTTATATATTTGCTTCGTTTCTTGAACTTCACATTTGTCTTTTTCGTACGGGTGTGTTCTTACAATATGAATAAAATAATGAACAGAAATAAACTAGTTAGTAAAACTCATCGTATTCGAAAAAAATAAAGAAAAATGGAAGAAAGAAGCTACACGATTCTTGTTTTTATCTGTGCTTGCACATATTTCAATTGCAAATCGTTTCGTTTGATGAAAACGGGCGAACAGGATATTATTATGTCCTGATTTATTTTTAAATAGACAGTGGGGAGGAGGAAAGAGCCTGGCAGGCTGTAATTGATATCTGACATTGATACCGCCTAGTGGTTGGGGGCTGGCAAAAAAAATGATTTTGGAACGATATTATATTTAACATGAACTTAGGCTAGATAGCTATAGGTGTCTTTGTGCCCCTCCATACGCTCCAGATACTCCTTCTCGATCAAGATATCAATGCATTTCTTAATGACGGGCACATTGGGCTTAAACCGAGTCGACAGCTGATTGAGCACCTCAGAGATGAGATTCGTATGATTGAGACGCTTGCGCATCTTCATAATGCGAACAATCGCTGCCTGTATCAAAAGTTTTCGATCCTCCTCAATGTGTTTGGTGACAGTCTCCTGTTCCACTTTCAGCTCAGTCTTCAACGGGTGATTGATATTAATGCGACGCTTCTTGCTCTTGTAGTCGAGGAACAGTTCCACAGTTGAGTCCGGTGTCAGGGCATTCTCGCTGTCGCTCGACGTCAGCACTTTAGCCTTCAGCAGTATTTGCAATACCTAAAGAATAAAGTTTTTTTTGTATTATTTAATTATGCCATGTTCATATTAAAACCTTCTGCTCACCTGTATCAAGTTCTCAAGTTGGGACTGTGTGTTGTCGCGCAGCTGCTGTACTGTGAAGCTGAGCTGATCGTTGAACTGCAACAGCACTGACATTTGGAACGTGCTCACTTGCAGTGTGTAAACGGCATTGCTGCGATTTACGTTCATAATTAACTCGCCTTTGCACTTGTGATATAGCCAGTTCAGTTTGCGGCCGGAATGACGGGCCGAATAGAAAATTGTAAACTGTTGAACGGAACGTTCCAATTCCGAGGGCAGCAGAAAATTGTTGTTTTGCGTGAAGGGCCAGGCATTTGTGGATAGCACCTCGATGCCAAAATCAATTTCAGATGCAATATTTTGGGTCTTCAGGTACTCCTTGAAGTATGAGTTCAAGTCCTTGGACACACCAATGTCCTGGAACATGCGTTGCAGCTTTACAGTGTATTCATAGCCGCACGTCTGTTTCAATTTCGAGATCATCATTGCCTCGGCATCATCGGATGCCGATGTATGACTGACTAAACGCTTAGCGAGCATATTTGAGTAGTACTTCTGGAAGACATCTTTATCCTCAATATATTTGAAGACTACCATCACCTGATTCAGATTATCCTCTAACTCCTTATCTTCCGGATTTTTCGAAGATTTTTTGAGCAATAAATCGCAGTATTTGGCCAACAATTCCGGTGATTTTCCGGCATTATTTGGTCGTGTGACCACATTTGAATTTATAAATTTACCGCACGCCTTGTCCAACGCAGCCACAAATCCATTGTCGTTATCAAATGCAGTCAGAACGAGCGCATTATACTTTTTGTGTGTATCGAGTATGGTTTGTACATAGGTTTTTGGATCATTGGCCGCATCGCTGGTGCAGCACTTTTCGATGGCCTCCGTGCCCTGCTGCAGAATGTGATCCTCGAGTATTTTCTTCAATTGATCAAGGTTCTTCGGCGAGAGAGCGACCAGTGAATACATGCGCTTCAAATCATCATTTCTGTCAGCGTTTAACAGATTTTGGAACTCATTGTGGAATAGTCGCAAGTGCTTCTCAATCAGTACCTAAATTAAAATTAAAATTACAATAAATAATAATAATAGCTTAACACACCATACTGATTACCGACCTGTTCGCAAGTTGATTTTAAAACATCTGCGGTTGTCTCATGCAGATAGGAGAGAGCATTCTTTGAATTGCGTCCGCGGACACGTTGCTTCTCCTCCTCGAGACGGGTCTCGACGTGCTTCAAGTACTCTGTCACCGTGTTGGTCGATAGGAACGCATCGGATTCTTTCTCGTAGAAAGCGTAAGTGTCTGCAATGAATTTCATTTCGAAATTGTCCTTGTAAACCGACAACTTTTGTTCGGTGGCATCGGCATCGTCCTCGTTGAAACTCAACTCCACGTAACATTCAATGACATCGCGAACCAGGGCACGATTGATAAGCTTGCCATGACGCTCCTCCTCGATGGACTTAAGAATTGCTTTGGTCACCGGCTCGTTGAGCACCTGGAACAGATGACCCTTCCAGGCAACCAGAGCGAGCCGATAGATCTTATAGATGCCCTTTTGGCCCTCCTCGCATTCGCGCTTCACCCAATTGCGATTGAGGTAATTGCAAATGCCATCGAGTACCGTGCTGGAGAACTGATACGATTTCCATTGTTTGGTGTAGCGCGAAAGTAGAACTTCCTCGCCACTAATTGACTGAAACGTGATCAGCAAGTCCTTCAAATAGTCCTTCAGAAACACCTCCAAACGATCGTAAAGTTTCTTGCCCACCAACTGAGCACCGCCCGTTTTGCCGCTGCTCCTTCCACTCGGTGCTGCACTGACACTGGTGCAATAGTCATAGACATGGGTATAATAACGCATATACTGTTTACGGGTTAACGATTTCTCATGTTCGAATATCTGCAATATGCCCTCAACCAGCTCCTTCCAGATGTCATCCAAATTGACGGGTCTCTGTGTCGTCTGCGAATTGCTTGAACGATTCATTTTGGCAGCCGTTGGCAAGTCTCCTCTGCCCTCAACCCAATTCTGTGGCACTTCTAACTCTTCTACTTGTTGCTGTTGTGGTTCCTTTTGCTGCTGAGACTGCGACGTGGTTTGATGATTGTCCTGATTTCGTCGTCGTTTAGCTGCTAATCTTGTTTTACGAATTTCGTTCGGAATTTTGACAATCGGATTTAACAAATTTTATGGGATGAAGATGTTTAACATATATTTTACAATCTGAAAATATGTACAATGAAAAGTAGGTTAGTCGTAGTACATCGCACATTTTCTATTGATTTCAATATGGAGTGTAGAAATTTTGTATATTTAAATATAGAGAAGTTTGTTTCTCTCTGTCAAAAATAACATTCATTGTTCGACAAACGAGTAATACTATTATATTAATACTGATAATTTCATATGTCATCGATAGAGTTTGTAATAGTTAACACAAAACAGTTATGTGCAGAAAGAGAAACAAAAAACTACTACTTCAATACCCTTGCAACACTTACACATCTACACTCCCACACACAAATCATATGGATTTGTACACACATACAACTTTAGTGCATGCGTGCATGAGCATAAAATAACTTCCTGATTAAATAAACACACACTCACGCACACAAACACATACACAACATACACACAAACATGCAAGTGATGAAATGAACATAATTCCCTGCACAAACTTAAACAACAATTTGTATGTTTAAACATTTAAAATATTTTTTATAGAAAAAAGTTTCGTCTCGCATTTTCACTGGAATTTAATCTCTCTGACGTCGTGATTTCCCTTTTGGAGCACACGTATTTTTTTTCTTCTTTTGTTCGCCATTTTCATGCACTGATACTGAGACGGACAGTTTACAAATATTATTGCACAGACCTGACGAGTTAGAAAGCCAATTTACCTGTTGTTAGATGTTGTTTAATGCTACGAGTGTGTTTTTTTCTCTTTGCAACTCTTTTTAACTGTAAATAAACTATATATTAACGATTTTTTACCGTTTGTACAAGACACTATATCCAACTAAAAAGTAGGGATGGTGTTTTAATGAAAAAAATTATCGAAATTATTGTTGTATACATGCAAACAGTATTTTTACATGTCGAAAATACCATCGATATCAAACTACGGTGCGATATTTAACCGTTCTCGTTTGCATCGATAAGCTATACAGATAATTGTGCAATTTCCTTGAATTGGTAGCATCATTGGAAGTAATTGCAAAAATTTTATAATAACATCGATAACATTTTAAGTATGCATCCCTGGTCAAGCGATATTCTAGTATATGTATTTTGCAGCCCTAGTCTTTGTAAATAAATAAAGTAAATACTTAACCCGAGCATCAGAATTTGAAAACGTCAGAGGGACGTGCTCACTTTTTGGCCTCAAAAACAATTGAAAAATTGAGGATAATTATAGATGGAGAAATTCTCTCGGAGTTTGCCTCTATTGGCAGCAACAATGCTGCTGACGTCGCTATTGTTCCACATCCAAATAGAAGCAGCGGCTCTAAATGCTGAAAATATCGCAAATGCCAACACAGATGCAAGTCGAACCGTGAAAAAGGCACTGCCACCGGCTTTTCCGACTTCGGCACCAGATTCCGTAGTACCACAGTCGCCAGATGAGGTTGTGATCATCAGTGAGAAGCCGCAGCATCCGGCAAAAGCAAAAGCTGCCGTGCCAAATGATAACAAGCCTGCTGCTGGTGCAGAGGATGTGCAAATTCAACGCTCCAAAATAGGCAAGGAAGATGAATTTCCGGATTCATTTGCCGCCGTGTTTTACGTAATGGTGGGCCTGACAAGTTCAGCTATTCTGTTGCTGGTTGTACGCATATATCGGTAAGTGTTATGCCTGATAACAGGCAAAGCATCGAATTAATAAATATTTAAATAATATATAAATATAAATATATGTGCCTTTGCTGATAATGTTCGTATTTTTTTCAGTTTGCGCTTATCACGCGCTGAGCGAAAATACGGAGTGCAAGGGGATCGTGCCAATCAGGAGTTGACACCGCTGCCGATGGCCATTGAGGATGTGAACAGCGACGAGGATGAGGATCACACGTTGTTCGAGGTCAACCGGCAAAGCATACGCATATTATGAAATCCTTAACGGCGTACCGGCAATCTGAGTAGATCACCAAAGAAGGATCTGTTGCTGCTGCTCCGACACAAACACACCACAATTCTCATTTACGAAACTTGCCTTCTCAGTGTAACAAATTGTAATTTGTAACTGTAATTTTTTTCCTAGTTTATCGTAGTTACTAACAAATTGCCTAAAGGTCTCAATTTTGCCTTATGTTGTAACATAAGATTTGAATTTGCATTTCTCTCAAATAACAGTTGAAGTTCAAGTTGTAACGACACAAAATAAAACAAAAAACATTTGTGATACCAAAAAGATATGTATGCAATAATAATGAATGCTATCTTAATAAGCGCTCTCAATTTATTTTCTAACATACAAAATACGCAAATTTAAATTACATATAATATACATATATATATATATATGTATAAAACGTGAATAAATGTTAACAAAACAAAAAAAGAATCATCGTATTTATATTGCTTTATTCATTATTATCATTAGACTTAGAAGTAATACATTTAGCATTTAGCTTGGACAATTTTAAACATAATTATTTTCGACTTGCACAAAATGCACTCACAAACTTAACAGCTAAGATCACAAAAATAATTTATTAACAATACTGCGGCTCATCCAAGCACAACAAACATGTTGAACACCCTCCCTTCAATTAGTTCATTTAGAGTAGTGACTAAGTCTAATACTACAAATTAGTTAATCTTAACGATTGTCCGCTTCGATTGTTGTTTGCTTGCTGTGTTACTCTATGAATTACTACGGCACTGTAATTTTGTTTTGTTTACATACATGGATTAGTTATCTCCCTATATATATTTATTTATCGATATGCTATATTGATATGTTATTCAAGTATTATGTTAGATATTGGTTTATTGCCTAAATCATGCTGCCAAACATGCGTTTGCCGCGCGTTAAGACCAAACTGACAACCATAACGGTTAGCAGAAAGAATACCAGACTTAGAAATGTGGTTATGAAGCGACATCTTTGGCGGAACTTCTTCTCCTTTTCCATTTTGAGACGCAGCTGCTCGGCGCGGGGCAGATCGAGAGTAAAATCCGATTCGGGTCGAGACGATGGCTGCAATATATACATATAGGTATACGTTATTCACAATAGAAAACTATTGAACATAAAATATTGCTGAAATAATTACAGTTTGGAAATAGTCACAATTCTGTATAAATTATAAAATGTTGCTGATGTAATAAAAATTTCGATATAGTCACAATATTTCAATTTTAAAGTGTTCTTTATGAATTTGAAAATGTGGGTTAAAGAACCAAAACTTCGAAAAAGTCGTTTAATTTTTAAAGGATTATGTAGTACTTACACGAGACACTTAAAAATGACAGATTTTATAGAATACCATAAAATAATATAAACATATAAGAAATCTGCATTAATTATAAAATGTTGGTAAATAATCGGTATTTTGAAATAATCACAGCTTGAAATTTTAATTCTCTAGCACTTCGTTAACATACATAAACATTAACATATTTGCAAAAATATGGCTTTTTAAAAGTTTTGTTATATAAGTTTTTCGCAGTTAAAGTTAATTAATATTTGGCGTTGAAAACTTAGCTTAACTTGGCTTGACGTATTTATGTAAATCGATTATGGACATGCTAATTATAACGGGCAAGAAACGACGCTGAAAAACGAAGATGACGATGAAGATGAACTGCCATCAATTTAGTCAGTGAGTAACTGACTAACTGACGGACTGACAATTGCTTTGACATTGAGGCCTTTGGTTATTATTATTGTTGTTGTGGATCGATCTGAATTGAATAGATATCGTTGAACTTATTAATATTTGTTAGCATATATTTTAGGCTAAGGCTCTTTGTGTGTATTACTTATTGCACCATTTAACGACACTTTTGCACACTACTTTTATTTTACGGCTGTTTGCCATATTTTATGGCTTATGTGTGCAAGCAACACACATTATACTGAGAGAGGCGTGGCTCGCGACGCATGTAAAAAAGGGCGCAACGCACAACAACCAATTTGACCCACTAAGCGATTGCAGTTGTTTTTGTTATTGCTTTTTTGTTTTGCTCATCACTTTTTTGTTGTTTTCTTTTTTTTTGCTGTTGCCTGTTGCCGGTTTTGAATTTTTAGCGACACAACCTTGAAATCTGGTCATTGTATGCGATAAATATATATATTTATATATAATGTAACAGGTAGGTTGTTGTCTCTTGTGATTCTCACAAAAAAAAAAAACAAGTTAAAATAAGTATTAAGCAATTGATGTCAAATTTTGTGCACAATATAAACTTCATATATATATAAAAATAAAATATTTATCCACAAAAAAAAGCGCCCACACTCAATTAAACTTCAGCCATGTGTTGGATTTATGACAAAATTCTATAATAGCTCCATCAATAGGCAGTATAATAGTAATGGGATAATTTTTGTTTGTCTTGCAATATCCAATTTCAAATCCGCAAGTGAAAGTTACGCATATGAAATATAAGCAATTAAAAGGGCATTCAATTTTAAGTGTTTTCAACATTCACACACACACGTATATATATATTACATGTAATATTTGTAGGTGTGTTTTCGTATGTGTGTGAGTTTGCCTGTAATCGCCCGTCAAACAATTCACATTTTTGCACTTCATTGTGAGCTTGTATTTATTTATGGATATTTTGTTTTTTTTTCCAGTACATTGGCATCGTCTGGTTTTTGGTGATCATTTGTGGGATTTCAGTTTGGGTTTCAGTTTCATATAAACACTTACATATATACATACATATATATATACATATATATGCATCGCATTCCATGTGAGATATGAAATGAGAAATTAAAATGGAAACACAAATTTGCGGTACATTTGTGTTTGCCTTCCGGCTTCTTTTCGCTGCTTATTTGCCTCCCATTCCCCATCCTTCTACACTTTGTTTGACGATGATGCTTTTTGTTGTTATTGTTATTTCTGCTGTTTATCAGTCAAAGTACTTTGAACGACGACGTAATCGAAGAGTCGACAACGTTGACGGTAAAATTACCGCATGGAGATTGAATGTGAGATTAAGTGTGAGATTGCGAGTATGTGTGTGCTTATAACGGCAATATTGGCCTGGTATGCAAATTAAGTGCATTGCACACGCATTGGAATCGTCATCGAGTTGCTTGGAGCGTGTTAATCGATAGGCTTCAACATGCTTAACAGACACAGTCATCATTCAAGGAGAATGGCATAATATATAATTAATTCTCTTGATTTCGCAACACTTTTTGGTGTTAAATACTGCTGATCAACAAAAAGAATTTACATTTTTATTGAGATGCGAGAGGTAAAAATAAATCTTTTGCATTATTTAAAGCCAGTTCAATGAGCCCCACCCAAATGACAAAAATATGCTTTAACTAATTTGCAAATTAATCTATTCACATACACAAGCGTAAAACGCAGCGCAATAAATAATCGATGTACCACACACATGGGCGTTAGACAATAATTTACTTAATATTTGATTCGATTAACAAATGTATGCAAACAAAGCAAGATATGCATGTAGGTATGCATGTATGTGTGTATGTACATAAACTATCATCGTACCTCTTGTGAAATGAAGATGTTATTCCCACAAAATCTCGCCTTGGAATAAATTTAACACCGTTAAAATATTTGCCAACACTAAGCGTTAGGAATGAAGTTCAAAGGAAAATCCAGACATGCCTATACATGCACAAATACATACATACAGTTGTTACCTTTTAATTTGCAACACACGTTTTCCATCACTGACATTGAAACCAGTAGGTACATAAATATATTTTTGGCTTAAAGTTGGCCAAGCTTAATAATGTAGTTGGTTATTACCATAAAAACTTGGTGCTTAAAGTTTAAACATCGCTTCGAAGTGAAAACAAAATTTTAACACGTACTCAAAGTCAGTAGTTTAATGCATGCATAATATAACATAAAACTATCTACACAAACATACTAAGCACATAATATGTAAGTCGGGTGAGTTTCCATGAAGATGGCTCCGCTCGCTGTGGGAAATCCATTAGGCCAAAGCACGTATCAACATACAACAATGCATACAAACAAACACATACGTGCATACATATATTATATATATTTATATATGCACTTATTTGATTTATGCAGTGCAGCATCTTTTATTTTATTTAAATTCACTTTTAACCTCGT
Organism: Drosophila dives; assembly: GCA_035042365.1. Taxonomy (NCBI): domain Eukaryota; kingdom Metazoa; phylum Arthropoda; class Insecta; order Diptera; family Drosophilidae; genus Drosophila; species Drosophila dives. The sequence goes on from JAWNLJ010000437.1 coordinate 1,563,014, forward strand.
TGCTATTCTGCTAATATTTGCCGATTATTCACAACTTTGTGGTTCAAGGATCGAGACGAAGATAATTTTAAACCCTTACATAAGTGAAATTTCTCATTTTGAATGTGAAGTTTTAAACAACAATGTGCACAGTCGAAGTGGAAGACTTAAACTGAACTTCAACCATCCGCAGAGGATGTGTAGACAAGTCAGTTAAAAATAGATAGCATTAGCGTTCCAATGCAAATTGAACTGAAACAGGATTTTATTAATTATTGGGTTGATTTTCATTAAATCATTAAGAGCAGTCTTGCTAAATATTAATGTTGTCTTCTCAATTCCATTAATTTTTTTTTTTTAAATATTATAAATAATTAATGTTGTTGAGTATAAACAGATATTCCAAAATTAGCGTCGTTTGAAATCATAACTGCAAAGATGTAGAGTGAGAAACTAAAAATATATATATAATATTAAAATAAATGCATAAGCATAATAAATAATTATGTGATTATGCAATCGGCGTTTGGCAAGTAAATTAGTTTGTTTTTTATTTTACACCTTTTGGTGTTTTAGGGCATTTTTAACAATTAATTTTTTTTTGCAGCATTGAAAATGCATTCAACAGAAACGACGAACTAAACACAGAAACAAATGTTGCAGCGGAAAAACAGTTAAGACGAGTGCTCAAAGGAGCGAATTGGCCGAAAGGGGAGCAGAGGGTGACTTGCACAGCTTGTCAGCAGCAGGCGGTAGTTGAAACGGTAGCGACAGCCACTCGAATCTAGTCCGAGTGTCGGCTGCGTCGATCAGCCCGAGGAACGCATGAAAGTAGTTTAGATACACTCAAAAAATAAATCGACTTAAGTATAGAAATAATTTCCAATTTCTAAAATTTAAGAAAAGCAATGGAGATCTTTTATAGTTTTTTTTATCTATATTTTTGATTGTTCAGAACATTTCTAAAAAGTAGATATGCAAATCTTACTTTTTAGAATTTAAAAAGGTTAAGAAATTTACTGGTTCGGGTTAAGAGTTGTTTTCCAGTTATATAAATAAAAACTGTATAAGATATTTGTGTCTAAAAATAATCAAGTTTAATAATAATATAAGAATGAAATTTAAATAAGAATTCTTCACCTTGAAATTAAACATGTTTGATCTGAATTTAAGAAAAATACAACCAGAAATTTTGCTTTCATCCATAAATTGAATTAGATCGATTTTGTTGACGAGTGTATTATATAGAAACATAAATGCGTATAAAGGAGTTAAGTCTGCTTGTGGGCGTGATATATTGCAAATGGTCTACTTAACGCCAGTTATTGCCATAATTTGCTTAGCATTCAAATCGCACGCTTCACGTTTTCACACACCTCGCTGTTGCACGTGGCGTATGAGTAACCGGCTGAAATCTAATCCGTTAGCCGGCAGACGCAAAAGCTGGTCACAGCTTACAGCTAACAGGTAACTGGTAAGAGGCAACAGCTTCCGAGGCAGTCAATGCGCTGCTGGCCATGATATGCACCGTATGCGTTATGTAAGCCAAAAATGTTGCCCGTGGCAAATCTTCAAATTGAAAACTTAACGTGGCCGTAAGGCGAGAGCGGCTAATGTTAATTTCAAGTTGTTGGTCTTAGCCCAAATTGCCGCTCTGAGCTATGCTTTGACAAACTGGCGAGCAACATTATGAGCAGCGAGGGTTGCTCCATACCTTCAGCAATTTACGTACTCAGATAAATAAAAATGACAAACTGACTTGGTTTAATATTATTATGTTAATTATAGTCAAATAATTATTAAAAATTGGTGACAGCTGATTAAATTATTAACCTTTTTTTTATATTTTTTTGGGTCTGCATAATTTTATTATTTACTAGTCGAGCTGTCTTGACAAGAGTAGCTTAACTGGATTTTAATTAATTTTTGTTTTTGTATGACTAGCAAAGTAATAAGAAAATCAGCTATACTCATCGATCGACCCTCGTACAGCCTGACTAACTGAGGAGTTCGACACTATCACGAAAAGAAAACACAATTTTGCTCGAGAGAATTTTGCACAGGCAACTGTCGTTTTGGCGTTTTGTCATTTTGGTTTTGCACTTGAGCAAATGGAAATGGCCATAAGAGCCCCGTTTCAATTGCGGTCTTCGATGGCACGCTGCAATGTGGCTATTGCAACACTTTGTGGCAGCCACTTCTAAATAGTAAAAACTGCAGCAACTGCAACAGCAACAGCAACTTTGCGACCAGATCGCCTTACATTTTACGTTTCGCATTCGCATTCGATTTCATTTTGATTTTGGCAAACGAGTTATTTGCTGGCCATTTTGCCGTGGGACGAGTTGAAGTTTTTGGCATCTGACCGAGAGAATTGGGAGGCAAGGCGCACAAGAATGCTATGGCTAAGTGGCACGGGGCGCACAGGGGGGGTAAGGAGAGAAAGAGTGCAAACAGCTACATGATTTAGCCAGCATCCTTATGTCGGCTAAGTAGTTAATTGAGAAAACGTCCTTAAAGGTCATTTGAGTTGTAGGGCAACAATGCGAATTGTGGCACCGGTTTTGGTTGCGGTTTCAGTTTCAGTTTTGGTGAGTGTCACTTGTTGCATGCTGCTGCTGCTGCTGCTGCAGCTGCTGTTGTTGTTGTAAGTGCAAGTGCAGCAAAGTCTGTTCGTATCTGGGCCCGAATCGATGGCGGTCAGTTGGTCAGATAGCCAGATAAGCAGGTAGCAGCGAGCAGAGCAGAGCAGAGCGCTACCTGTTCGTCAAGATGCTGCAGACCTGCTGCGACTGTTGCTGCTGCTGCCGCATTTTGTTTTTAACGGAATTTTAAGGTTAACCGGTACAGTTGTTGAAACGCTGTTGGCTTTGCCTTTTGCACTAACTGTTTGATTTGTATTATGGCTGCTGGCTCACAAGAAACCCGTATCACAAATCCTCAAGTTCAAATCGCACTTGTGAACGTGCAAGCTGATAAGTAAATAATATATCTATATATATATATTTATGTATGTATATATATATATATGTAAATAATAATGTAGCTTGCAAGTAAGGTGAATAAACCAAAGTCGTGCGCTTACCAATTTCTGAACTGTTGAGTCAACAAAACAAAGCAAAATAAAATAAAAAATAATAAAAATAAAAAAAACAAAACAAGTCTCGTCGCGGCATTGAAAGTGAAAACTCATTAAGATTCTCCATGCATTGGCCCGCTGCCCGGACAAGGCCCACAAAATTCTCTCAATTAATACAGCGGATATTGCATCATAATCAGCGTAACAAAAGCAACAAAAAAAATTTAGCTGTCAATAGAAACATTAAATTTAAATTTTATTAAGTGCGCCTATTGATGAAACAATTAAATGTGCCTAAATATTGGTAATAAGCACAATTTAGGCTTGTGTCTTGAGGGAAAAATTGGTTATTGCTGACTTGGCTTTAATTAATGTGCATATGCAATGCAATTTGACTTATGATTTTTAGCGATTTTAAATTTTATGCACCTTGTGTGGCAGAGATCTTTGAACAGTAGCCCGGCAAATCTGATGCGACACGCACAACATTAATCATTAATCATTTATAATGCCAATACACGAACGAGTACGCTACCAAATCGAACCTCGGCCATGACAGCGATTATATCGCATATCGCCTGCTGCATAATAAAGAATTTCCAGCTACTCCCCCCCACATCACAATCCCCTCTCAGATCAGCAACGGTTTTAACAATAATTATATTAATAATGATGGCGTCAATGCTGCTGACGTCCGGTGTTGGCGATGGCGTTGACAACGCATCCGCTGCTGCTGCCGCTGCTGCTGCTGCTGCTGCTATTGGCGCTGCACGAAACTGCAACCAGTAGCTGCAGCAGCAGCAAACCGCACATCGATCACATTGCGGCCAAGGATAAAATTAATAAAAGTTTGCACGAACATGCAGCAAATCGACTCAGCGACTCAGCGAATCGACTTTAAATTGCTGATATTTACATTGGCCGCTTTTAATTTGCTTGTTAGCTGCTTATCTGTTGCTGTTGACGCAGCAGTTGCAGTTGCAGTTGCAGATGCAGCCGTTCTTTTAATTTATGGCCAACACCCACCATCGAATAAGTTGGCAAGCTGCTATTCTTGGTGTTCTATTCTTAAAATGTCTTTTGAGTCCTAAATTGAATTTAATATTTTATGTAATACACATATTAATCATACGCCCTGTTAAATATTCACCAAATATGTTGAGATCGCCCTGAAATTTGAAACTATAAAAATTGTATAGTTGTCTAATTGTTTTTAGATACATATTATAAATATATTATATATTATTAATATATTGTAATATTTAAAAAAAAAAATCTTCTCTAAATGAAAATTGCCCTGAAAAGTATACAAATTTTCTAGGTTCTAAAATAATTTTTATTATACAAAATAACTATTAAATTCTGTGTTTATTTTTCCATACCTAATTTTTCTAAGAAGCGAAAAAACCTTTCACAAGTTTAAAAAAAAAAATGCAACTACAAATGTTTAATAATAATATAGTTAAGAGTAAAAGTTAAGAGATAAACATATTCTAAATATTAGTCTAATCATACCTTAAATTAAAAAAAAAAATAAAGTTATAAAAAATTGTTTAATGCAACAATAAAAAAAAATTCCCTTGAGTATTTCGCATTGGTAAAAAAACTGTGTTAATTTTTCAAAATTAATTCTGCATTTTTTCTGACTCTACTTTTTGAGACCTTAATTTTTACTATTTTTACATAAACTTGAAATATTATATACCAAAATTTGTAGAAGTTTTTTACTCACATATGAAAGCGTCGGATGGGCGCTGCTGATGACCAGCTCTCCGCCGTGTCGCTGCTTGCCGAGAAGCGATTGGTGCAGCCGATTGGTGCCGTAGTACATCTCCCAGATGCTCGGCTTCTTGCGATGCCACTCGGCGGCGCTGTCGATTTTGTCCACACCATTGCCCAGACGGGATCTGGAGCCAGCCGCATTCAGCACGGGCTTGTGGAAGTTGAGATTGCGCTGCATTTGAGTGACAATCGTTGTTGTGTTCAGTTCCAGTGGCGGCGTCGGTATTGGTGTCAATGTGGGCGTTAGCGTGGGCGTGGCACTCCGCGAAACCATCGTCGTCGTCTCAACGTAACACTCGGCGGCGGGAAATATTTCGGTAATCGATTTGCGTTTCATCTTGAAATTGGGATCGCTGGCACAACGAATGCTCATGATTTGAGCACGCAAACTGGATGGCCGACGGCTGGCAGAGATTAGGACGCCGCCATCATGCACAGACTCATACGTATTCAGTTGTACGTCTCCAGCAAAGCTGCGTCGTCGCTCCAACGCATTCTGCAGCCGCACCACATGCTGCTGCCGTCCCAATCCGCTGCACAGTTGACGGAGCTCCAGTTCGCTGTGCTGATTCATGCGCTGCAAATAGGATTCCAGTTCGTGCTTGAGCGTCTGTATCATCCCATCCAGCTCCTGCGGAATGTCCGTGGTGGGCGTCGGCGACAGCAGGCGTATCTTGTCGCGCACATCTTCGAGCAGTTCGCGTGTGCTCTGGAAATGCAGCTGATCCTCGTAGCGTTTGGCATACAAAGAGTTTGAACTGAGGATGGCAGTCGGAGTTGGCATCATGTTCGATGATGCCTCGGTGTCCAGGCGATAGGCATCTTCTGGGCAGGAGTTGATATATTTGGCACACTTGTAATTGTTCTCCTCGAGCTGCTCATCGCTCAGAAAACTGGCATTATCAATGCCAGCGTTGAGCAACTGTTGCTGTTGCTCTTTGCTCTTGGGCTGCAGCAGAAATGCATCCAGATCAATGTCCAGCAGTGAGTCATCCACAATCTGATCCAGTTGTTGATGCTCTTCTTGGTGTTGCTGCTGTTGTCGCCGCTGTGTTGCGGCAAATCCCTCCATTATGGTGGGCAGCTGATTGTAGGCACGCAATTTCTCACCAATATCCAATTGGATGCCCTCCGCTGGCCTGGCGGCAATCTCCTGCTGCATGTAGGAGACGGTTTGCTGCGGCGCATAGAGGCAGGGAAACGTTTTCAAATGACGATCCAAATTCTCAATGCTCGTCTCCAAAATGCGCAGCTTATCGCTGTAGTGTGGCTGCAGCTGTTGCAGTTGCAGCTGCAGCTGCTGCTGCTGCTGTTGCTGCTGCTGCAAATGCTGCTGCTGCTGCTGCAGCTTCTTTTGGCCAACATTTGTGGGCTGCCGGCCAATTTCGGGCGAAGCATTTGCTTGATCAGCTCCAGCTTGATCAACCACATGTTGCATGTCCAAATGCTGACTAATCGCTGAGCTGGCTGCTGTTGCTGCTGCTGTTGCCGCTTTATTGCCAGCCACTTTCGTTGGCAGCTGCAACTGTGGCCGCAGCCTGGCCGCCGTCGTCGCTTTGCTCTTATCTTTGTCGCTTGACTCTAGGATGTCTATGACCGGTTCGCAGTAGATGTGCTCGTCCAGCGAATAAGTGGAGCACACATGGGAGCTATAGTAACCGGACGAGCCGCTTTTATCGGTGGAATAGTGTGAGCCACTGCCAGCACGAGTTGCTGCTGCTGCGGCTGCTGTTGCTGCTGTTGTTGCTGCTGCTGCTGTCGTTGTTGCCGCTGCGGCTGCTGCTGCTTCTGCTGCTGCTGTTGTTGATGTTGTGGCTGTTGTGGCTCCGATGCCCGAGTCTGTGGTGTGTGTGCTGTTGGCATTGGATGCTATGGAGCGTTTCTTGTGTCGTGGTGTTGGTGATGCCACAGCAGAGCAGAGAGCACCGCTTGCCACCACCACAGGTTTGATTTCATTTACTGTGGCAACACATGATGAACCCGTCTGGCCGCCCGTCTCAAGACCATTCATCGAGTGCGACGATGTTGTGAATGGCATTGAAGTCGTCGCATTGCCGCCAACGCTGCACCAGAGAAGATAGATACAAATAGAGGCAGACAGAGAGAGTCGGTGAGTGAGTGTGAGAGAGAGAGAGAGCAACAGAGATTTAATTGAAATTGAGAGCGAGCAAAAATTATAGAAAAGTCAAAAGTCCGCGGAAAGCGAAACTTCAACTCGACTCGTGCAATGAAAGTGGTTTTTATATTTTTTTTTGCTAGCCAACATTTAAGCCATTAAAACTGGCTAACGGGCAACTAGGTTAGTAGTTTTCTTTACCATATATATATATATATGCAGCTGGTTTCCCTCTCGATTTGCTAGCATATTTTTATAACACTTCCCCCCCGACCCGCGCTGACAAATCAATAAATCTTTCAAATCAGCTTAACCTTTTTTTAATGCGTTTCTGGAATACGCTTTTTGGGGGCGATAGTTGAAAATCATCCAGTTTGTGTGTTTGGCTTCATAGTTAAAGTTGGCATACATTGTTAGCATTTTAACGCATTTTTAAGTGCTGGCTGCCAGGCGCAAAAACACTCACACACACACACACACACACTTACACACACATTTGCACACACCACTTGGGAACGCAACATCAAAATTCAATTCCGATTTAACTGAAACTCGTTCTAAACAGGATTTCAGCTTGAGTAACTGTTTTTTTTTTTTATATCTATTTTATTTTTTGTGTTTTAGTGTTTTTTTTTATTATTTTGATTTTTATTTGGCATAAGTTTCTTTCATTTAAACCGTTAGCACAAGTGCAAAATGCAATATTTTGTTGCAGAAGGAATTGAAACCAATTTAATTGGAGAGCATTGAAGAATGCATTTCGAAATAATATGCGTATTTATACTTGATCAGCATTAAATGTGGAAATATTGTATTTAACTAGCTGTTCTGACAGCAGATATATACATATATATATGAAAATATATCGGACTACTTTACAATATATATGTATCGGAAACAATCGACTGACAGCCATTTTCTACAGTATAAAACCTTTTCATTTTATCAGCGTATTCCATAAAAAAAGTATGAGTTAAATGGTTTTTAAATGTTGCCCAAATAATTATCAGCATTGGGATATAATATAGGAATAGTAAAGTTCCAAAAGAAACGATTTCCAGACTAGATATATATATATATATATATATATATAGATATTTTATAAACCCAGGCCCCTGTCTTTGTGTTATAATAAAAAATGGAATTCATAAGGAATATATATAACTATATATTTAAGTAGTATAGCTAAACTCTGATAAGTAAGGATATGTTCTAAGATATTATTTATTGAGCATTATTATTACAATACAAATTCTGATGAGTCCTAAGAAAAATAATATTTGCATAATGTAGGAGTGCTCTTGGTTAAGTATATATATATATACATATACATATATATATATATATATAAATATTTATATTTTTTTAATTATGGTTAATGCATTTTGGATCTGGGCTGATAGCTTCAGTTTCTCTTGTTAAATGAATAGTTTTACAAGCTGCCAGAAATGCTGCTGATGTTGCTGTTGTTGCTGCTGCTGCTGCCGCTGCTGTTGCTGCTGCTGCTGTTGCTGCTTTTGTTGCTGCTGTTGTAAGTTATTTTAGAACTGTTCGTGTTTCTAACTTTGGGCACTGGGTCAACAGCTTGAAAATTGCGTAATAACAGTCTTCGTGTCGCAGTCGCAGTCGCAGCCCAAAGTTGCAGTTGCAGTTGGTTGCTGTTCTAGTAGCAACTAAGAGCGCCACAATTGCCACAAAAATTGATAAGTTGCGATCGATGCAAGTCGATCGGCTGCGGTGGACTTGGACTTGGGCTTCGGCCTGGGCTTGGCCAGCATTTTGGGTGACTGAGGCTACGCCTTGTGGTGATTAAGACCAGCTTGTTTATCGATGCGTTTATTATGGTTATGCTTCGTACATTTTTTTATTTTTTATATTTTATATTTTTTCTTATCTATTTTTTATTATTTATTTTTAGTTGAAATTTTTTTGTGTGTGTTTGGCTCGATATGCAATGGACAAGGTTAACGTTCCATCGCGGCTTGGCTTGGCGCATGAAATATTTTGCAATATTTTGCGTATTTATTTGTGAGCCGTGTTAATTAAAATGTTCAGCCTCGTTTGCATGTCGGAACACGTTGCTGTTACTAGAAACGGTTAAGGTATCTATCTCTGTGTGTGTGTGTGCGAGTGTGTGTGTGTGTGCGAGTGTGTGCGTGTGTGTGTGTGTGTCCGCTAATTATTGTTGACTTGACTGCCACAACAAATTACACTTTGGTCCAACAGCTTTGGTTTAGTTTACAGTTAACAAAAATTACCCAACGTCCTTCTAACTAGTTAGCCAAACTCTATGCAACAACAACAACAACAACAACAACAACAACAACAACAGCAACACACAACAACAACAACACATTCGCATATAATTCAATTATGCTAATCGCATTTCTATTGCAGTGATTATTTTTCGACTTCTTTTTTTTGCCACTTAGCCAGATAAGACTTGGTAAAGACTTGTGCATGTTTTGCCCAAATGAGGCATTGACCCTGGCACAGCTACGACCTGTGCACAATATTGAATACAAATTGCTAAATAGTTTTAATATAATAACTGCATTCAAGTATCTGCTGTGTGTGTGTGTGTGTTATGGGAAGGTCGTTGCAAATGACACCTGTATAGGAAGCGATATCACCCAATAAATACCTGCGTAAAACTTTAATGTAAACACATGCCACAAATAGGTGAAAACCTTCTAGTTAATCAAATTAAGTGTTTAACATGCACATCAGATAAATGAAGCCATTATGCAGCAAGAGTCATAAACAAGATATCGAAGTTTATATATAAATATATATATTATGCAAGCTGGGTATTTGCTATAATTGCATTAACCTTGCATGCCACTAAATTCAAGAATTTACGGAATGCAAAATGAAATGTGAGCCTGTTTTTTAGGGCATTTTAAATAACTCAAAAACCCTACAAAAAAAGTTGTAATGAAGTTTTGTAAAAGTATGGCAAATGTAAATTATATACATTCTTGATCTGGCTACAATCTTAAAATATTAAATGTAAGTTGAGATCTTATCAAATCTGTTCATATCTTAATGAATTTATGAATATTTGTTTAATTTCTTAAATACTTTAGTTCAGTATATCTTCTATGAGAGCTCTCTCGATTATAGCAATCTTTCTCTATAGATATAAATAAGCTACAATTGTACGGATAATATAAATAAATTTGTTTTCTATCTGTTATTATCTGTATTGTGTTTTTCTATTTATAAATATAAGTAAAGTCTTGAGACTAGTCTATCTGCAAGACGAGCTCTCTCAACTACGGCATTCTGCTGCTGATTTTTATTGAAAGCTTTCTTAAATCTATTGTTGATATTGTCTCTGAATTTGTCTACAATTGCTGAGCATGTGCAAATAAAAATTATATTTTGCTATAAGTTGTAAAAAGAAAAAAAAAAAATCGAATTTTAAATAAATTGCACGATTTAATGCCACAAATCCAAATATTTGATGGCTGTTTGGTTTGCACTTATAGCTAACAACTTGTACAATACATACATACAGACATACATTAAGACATACATGTGTATTTATATTTACCCACATGAGCTGTGTATGTATGTGTGTGTGTGTGTGTGTAGACATATTTCAAACCAAAACTGGCTGTGACCTCCAGCAGCAACTGCATCATATGTGGCTTCTTTAATTTCAATTAATATACGTAATTGTTGCAGCTGCAAGCGATTTTTTGTATTGTTGTTGTTTGTTGTTGTTGCAGTTGCTGTTGGTGTTGCTGATGTGGTTGTTGTTGTGGTTGTTGTTGTTAATCTTGTTGCTGTTGCTGTTGACCGACGCGTCATCAAGTGTTTGGCAAGTCAAGTGGCTTCTGCCGCCGCTGCTCGTAAAAGAGGTGAAGGCTGACGACAGGCGCCAAAAAACCGCATTGCTATGGCAAACTTGCAACGTGCAACGTGCAACTTGAACTTCGCGATTCGATGCGCCATAATTTACATAGTTGCATGCAGATTAAACTTCAACTGTCAGTTGCATTGCAGTTTAAGCAATGACATGACAATGGGCAAACACACACACACACACTACACACGCACACACACACACACACACAGAGACACACACCGTTTGCAGCGCCCTTTGATAAATGATGGTTATTTTTATATATTTGTGCATTATAAAAATATGAAAATATTTATATATATATATAAACAAAATAAGATAAAATAAGCTAAACTCTAGTTTTAGTTTTCTTACTTTTTATTATTTTATGATCTGATTACGATATGATTTAATTGATCTATATAAAGCCAAGATTTATTTTAATCTCAATGGAAGACTTTGAGGAATTTGACATGCTCAGATTAAAAATAAACATACATATATATTTATATATATTTATAAATATACATTTGTATATATGATTATTCTTGATCAGAGCATGCCAAATCCCTTATAGACTTCCATCGAGATATATTTATATATATATAATATATCTAACTGCATATACCTGCTGCATAACCTATTACACAAACTTGCCCAACTCCATTATATACCCATTATAACAATTTGTAATGGGTATAATATATGTGTGTAATATAAACATAATTAAAATGCTCATGAAATATTCGACTATAAAAAGATATGATCCTAATTTAATTGTTTTTACGATCGGACCCCCACTCCAAGTAGTCTTTATGCTGACCCGCTTGGTTTTTTTTTTGTTATTATTGTTGTCTGCCTGCTCAATGCCAGCGCCAGCGAAGGTCATCCCAATTGGGTCTGCCACTGCCACTGCTGCTGCTGGTTGTGTAAATGAGAGTGCAACACTCACCTCTGATATGGGGCATATTTGAGCATTGCTCGCGGCAGCAGAAAGTTATCATTACTTTGAGCAGCACTGGCACTGCCAACATGCTGCTGCTGCTGCTGCTGCTGCTCATCGCCCACACCATTTGATGTGGCTGCCACTGTTGCTGCTGCAGTTACTCCACCTGTTGCAGCTGTCTTGTGGCCAAAGAACGCGCCCAGTCGCTGCAGATAGCCAAATTTTGCGAGGCCAGCCTGGTTGTTGTTGTTGTTGTTGTGGCTGCTGTTGCTGCTGTTGCTGTTGTTGCTGTTGCTGATGTTGGCCGCCGAATATCGTCCGCTGCTGGCGCGACTGCGTGCAACTGCAACTGCCTCATCGTTATCCTCATCGTAGGGCAGCACCTCGATTGCATCAAAGTCGTAGGAATTGAAGTAGGCCTGTTCCCGGGTGCGTTTCACCTGCGCCGCTTCCGTAACATGATCGGCGGATATATCCGTGGCGGTTTTCTTGCTCGTTGCCGTTGCCGGCGAACTTTTGCAAATGGGCATGCTTAGCGTCTTTGGAGCCGCATTCAGCTCCCAATTGGCCACCGACGGCTTGCCTCCTACTCAGTCTTAACTGCAAAAAAATTAATAATATTTTAAATAAGCTTAGTTATTGACTAAATTTTAAAAAGATATTTTAAATATATATTTAAATTTTTTGTTCTTTTTTTTTATTTGTTTTGATTTACTTTCTTTCACAATTATTTTTTATTTTTACTGCAACCTTCAAATTATTTACTATTTTTATTATTATTGTTTTTGAGCTTTATGTTATCACATAAAAAATAAAATAAATAAATAAATTGTTCATTTTTTATTTAATGATTTAATTACACCTTGGAACAAATTTTTAATAACGAAAAAATACAAATTTAATAGCAAAATAATTAATATTGTTGTAACTTATTTTATGGCTTAGTAAAACTCGAAAATCAATTAAAAATTACAACTCAATAAAATAATTATTGTGGATACAAATAGAAGTAAACTTTAATAATTATTATTTTTATATATATATTTATTTTTATTTATGTGAATAGACATAAATTTTGAGAAGACCAATTATTTTCTACTTGGCTTTTGGCACCCATATATTTTGTGGGCTTTAACAATGGAATGGAAGCGTTGCAACTCGAACCGTTGGCACATGTTGTTGCATTAATTAGCTGTTGATGCAATGCAAGCAGACTCCCCCTGAACCCCCTCCCCCTGAACACCCCCTCCGCACAACTAAAGGTTCCCATTGCATAATGCGACCCACGTCCTAGGTTTGCCTGCCTCCGGGGGGGATTGCAAATTGTACACTTGATAACGGGGCATCCACACGAATCTCCACTGACCCATGATGAGCATGCTGCAGGTTTTGCCAGCCATTCCACAGTGATTTCGGCACATAATTCGATAATTGAAAATTTAACTGGCAAATGTTTAGCGTCGAACTGCCTGCTGCGTCTATCTCTGCCTGAATTGCATACACTTAACTTACACACACATTTACACACACACACACGCACACCCATCATAGACAGTCAGATTTATAGATAAGTGTTGTTGAAAGCGAGTGGGGGTGTTAAGGGGAGGCAGCATACGTAATGCAGACACAACAAGCTGACAGCTTCATCATTTGTCTGTTGAAAAGGAAAGCGCTGAGGGAGTGTGTTGCAAGTGTTGCAAGTGTTGCTGGCAAAATGTTGCCATTGATGTTTTTGTGTTTTTGTTTTCTGTTGTGTTTTGTGCGGTAATCAGCAGGTTCATAATTTCAGAAACAAAAAACCTGTTTCACATTTGCCACACAGCAGCAACAGTTGTCTGCAACTTTCTTTGCCCAAACTGCTGCTTTTATTCTATAGAATAAATATTTAGTGTGTGCACCTTGATTTGCCACAATGTTTGCCTCATTTGACTGCTTTCTGTGCCACACACTTAATGATACTGTTAATGGCAAATTAATCATCAATCGCTTGGTTGGTCTGTCTGTCTGTCTGTCTGTTTGTCTGTTGTTACCATATGACGATGCTCTAGCGATGCACATTTGTGCCATGGTCAACATAGCACATTACTAGTGGAAACTCATAAAATATTTGTAGTATTTTTTTTCTAGTTCTCTTTGGAGTGGTGACAACTCAAAGTTACAGCAGTTGCCACTTGCCAGTTGTCAGCTGGCCGTGTTTTCTTGTCTCTTTCAATGCGTTGACAGGTAAAAACCAACAACAACAACAATAACAATAACAAAATATGAAAATGAAAAATAGTTGGCAACATTTTTACAACGCTTGAGCAACCTCAAATGCTCAACTTATTCCCGTGGCCAACAGCAACAATTTGGCACAGCCAGTCAGTGGCACAACGTGACTGGGTTAAATGAGATGTAGCTGGTGCTGGCTGTGGCATGGTCTTGGTCATGAAGCGGCGTTGCCTCCTCATCAATCTTCATTTTGTTGGGCACTCGTCAACATCGCACTTGTCAAATAAAACTAATTTCTGAGTTAAATAAATATGATAATAATTATATAATTAAATTTTTACAGCCCATTTCTAGCTACACTCAAAAAAAAAATAAGCTTGACGAATGGATTTGTATCAAATATTAATAATTTTTATAACTTGTGATAAGCAATATATAATAATAATATGAATAATGCTGAGGCAATCAGAAGAAGCACTGTAAATCTGTTAAAGTAGTTTGGAGAGAAATGGAAACTGAATATAAATATATATAAAAATATATATTATATTATAAATCGGCGGAACTATTAAATTTATAATCAATAGCATGTTGTTTTTTTGCAAATTGGTTTATTAAAAATACCATTTACAGAATCTCAAAAATATTGCTAGATTCTTGGGGTCTACAAATAAGGGAATGCCATTTTCCTAACTGGATCAGCTCTGTAGAGTATATATAGAGGACCTTAGAATAACTTTTTAAGCCAATATCTTCCAAAATCTCACTAAGGAAAAAGTAAAGGAGGATCTGTAGTAAATCTACATCGTTTACCCCATTTTCCACTACACTTTAATCTCATCTAAAAGTAGGTAAAAAAAAATGAGAAATTGGTTAAACTCGACATCCTGTTGGAGCTGCATGTTCAAGCTAAATTAAAATCGATTTTTGGTTTTATTTTTGGCTATCAGCTATAACATGACTATAAAACAATTGAGACAGACTCGTGTATTGCTCTGGCAACCACTTGAATAATTCAGAACTATGCGAATTTATTTATAGTTCAGATTTTGAGTCCGACTGCTGACTTGCTGACTTGCTGCCTGTTGGCTTTTTGGCTACTGCCTGCGGCGGCTTTTGATATTTAGCTTGACGAGTCAATTGCTGGTCAAATAGAGTCATAACCCATTCAGACTGTGGCCCATAATAATAGCAAGTAAGAAGCGTGCAAATTCCACAATTCGTCTGAGTTGTCTTCCAATCCACTTACGCATTCACATTTGTCTTTAGCGACTACCTTGACTTTTATTTGACATGCATTGGATTTATCACAAAACGAAATCAATGCGGCAACCTAAAACAAAAGACTTGCCCGACAAACTTGTCGTTAATCACCACAAAAAAAAAACAATAAAAAAAAAAAAACAAAAGCAAAACCAAACAAAACAATGCAAGTAGCCCAATAATACTAAATCGACATCATAAAAAAAACATAGAGCGAGAGATCAGCCGACACTCACAAAAGATATATCTATGTATATATATCTACTTTAAACTGGCCATTGCAAAACGACTTAGCAAATAAAACCACAAAAAATTACTACAAGAAACGCCTTTTCTTCGTGCGCACAGTGGGGCAAAGTGACTAAGACAACAGTTTTGCTAAATTTAGTATAGTCTAAATTGTGGCTATAGTTAATTTATAGACTATTTAATATATTTACTTATTTAGTTAATGTAGACTATATATAGTAAAATAGATTTATAGATTTTAAAAATAATCTAAAAAAAATGAAAGATTTAAATATATATCTAAAAATTAAAATGTTTTAAATGAAAATGTAAGGAAATATTTAAATAGAGATTGAGTAAGCTTAGAAAAAATATTCATTAAAGTTAAAAGAAGTTAAAATCAGTTGAGATAATAATAAATTAACAAAGTTGATATATTGAAAAAAATTGACAATCTGAATTTCTCTAATAATTGGCTCTTTTTTTTAAAAACTGAAACAATCTTTTAACTTTTAAAGCAATATTTTCTTTCTGATTGTAGTAGATGCACAAGGGATATATAATTTAGTACAAATTAATTTATAAAACCTGTTTGTTTGAAAACTATATTTTTAATGCCACTGAACCACTGTGCCTTGCATGCGCCACAAGAGGTTGCAGCCTACAAATTTACTGGCAATAAGCTCTTTATGGATGTGGTTATTGTTGTTGGCTGCCGCCTGCCGCCTGCAATTGTTGTAGGCACTTCAAACGGTGACAGCCGCCTGAAGATGCAACATTTGACCCAAACAAAGAAAAAACTGGCTAAAAGCCGAAAGAAAAGGTCAAACGAAGTCAACCAAACAAAAAACCGAGCCGATTATGCAATTAGGTTTTGTGTTTTACTTATGAATCGATTACAAAAAGTGCAGTTGTTAAATGAGTATTTATAAAAGGGGGGATTTCGATGATGATGATGATGTGGGAATTGGTAGCAAATTAACGGCTCGTTGCGCCTACTACTATTTTGTAGGTGCTGCTGTCATTGAGGTGTTTGCAAGCAGCGTGGTCATATTGCGGCCAGCCGGCTTACCTGGCCGTAATTAGTGCGCATAAAACCTTTAATTAGTTGGACAAAAGCAAGACTCAAATAGACATTTTGCAATGGTTTATTGCGACAAGTCACTAAAGTCAGCAGCAGCAGCAGCAGCAGCGCATTTTGCAATTGGTGCTGTTGAACTCAACTAATGCCACATTATTATGAAAAGCAAGTGTGTGTGTGCGAGTGTGTGTGTGTGTGTTTGTGATAAAAACTCAGTGGGTTAATGTTAATTGCAAGCACAGCATTTGCTTTTTATGCGCCTAATTGCAGCTTTGCACTTGCCTGCCAATGTGGCAAGCGCATTTGCCTGCTTTTTTCCCCCCCCTTTATTTATGACTCAAAATCCAAGCGTTTTTCAATCCGTACAAATTTATTTTGTATCACATTTCCACTTGGCTTGAGTAGGTTAAAGTAATAAACTCATTTATAATGCGAAAGACCTTTGTGTCAACACACAGAGATTATTTATTAAGCGCATCTCGAATGAATGTGGCACAAACAAAGCGGCATCACAACTAGATTTATTTCCCTTGCCACCACCCATCGAGCGATGACAATTATAAGTAGAATACTCTTATGCCATTTGTGGCCCAAACGAGAAGCACTCGAAAACATGAGCAGCTAAGCACAAGTAGCACTTGTCAGCTGGCTTTTTCTATACACACACACTTCTGAATCTCTTACCACAGATATGTGGCAAGTTTGCAATTTCGTCTGTACAGAGCAGAAAAAAAAAATTGAAAAGAAAAAAATAACTACCTCAACAAGCACATTTATGTCCTCAGGCACTTTAGTGGCACTTTGGCATTACGAAATAACACTAAATGCAAAAGAAGCTCATTTTTGCTTTAAATTGTACTACCAAAAAAAAAATATATATTTATATATATATAAATATATACATTCAGACAGCAAAAGTCCCACAAAATGTGTCTGTCTCAGCGATTGCTTTTGCATTTAAAAAATATAAACATTTTCACATTTTTCTACACATTTTTACTTAAATAAAATCGCGTCTTTTTGTTATAAGTCTGCAATTTCGCTTAAAGTTAGTCGAATTGCTTTCGAAATTGTCATATTGCACTTTTTATGCCACACACACACTTTACACAAGATCTCATAAATTGTGGCATTTGATGGATTTGCAACATGCAAATCGAAAGCGTAGCGAAAGTTATCAAAAGCAGTTTAAACAGACTGAAAAACATGTCGCCAATTAAAATAAATAGCTAAGCAAAAATCATAATTAATGTGTGCAAACATATATCATAAATATGTATATATATATATATATATATGTGGCCCTTTGTATGTGTGTATTTAATGATTGGCCATTCTAATTTTGGGGCGAGTGCTTCTGCTTTTTAGAGTGTTATTGATGATGGCCAGCGCTGCACAAGGTTAATTTGAATTGTGAACCATCGTTCTTCAAACAAGACAGTCTCTCGATAAACCAACTCCGTCGGATTACTACAGTAAATACCAACCAAAGTTGTAGTCATTTCCGAGAGCATCGAGTTAGATAGATGCGTTGTGATGTGGAAGTGGAAGTGATGAGGCTGGGCACACTTCAAAGTCACCATGCGCTCCAAGGGCAAGGTTCCGACTCCGGGCTTTGCATAATTTTACAACTCCATCTACATATTGTCCACAAAGAAAAAAAAAACAAACAGTTCTAAATGAGAGAAACCCCCCCTTCCGTTCCACAATCCGCATAAGTGCAGGGTCTAAGTAGTATTTCCAGTGTGTGCCTCTCGGAGGCCATTTACATAATCTTCGACTTTGACCCTGCGTTTGTCTCTGTTGCGATTTATTTATTGATCGGCAGCCTCCACTTGTCTCTTGGGTCTTGGCCATATTTATTAACTGCACTTCATTTAGCTCGTTTAATTTTAATAACTTATTTAACTATTTTTACAACGCGATTTGCATTTTTATAGCCGTTTCGAACCAACTTAATAGCGTACGATTAAATAATTTCATAAATCATATTTATACTGACCAAACCACATGGGTTGTCAGCTGCTAGTCGAGCTCTCTCGACTGCTGCTTTGTTAATTATTATGCTACTTGTTTTCTATGCTGCAGCAAAGACCACTTTCAATACTAGAAATTAACATAATACTAATAATTATTAACGGATTAAACAGATTTGATAAAGCAATAAACAGGCAACTTGACTAGACACAATTTATACGATTAAATATAGGAAAAAAAAAACCTTTCCTCAGGGTATTTTCCAGTCGATCAGTTGCTACTAAATATTTAATACATATTTATGATTATAGTCTGCGTATTTAAAAACTTAGAAGGTGAACTAGCATTTTCTTACAATGCATTTATAATTTGATTTGATATACTAATTTGTAAGATTTATGACATTAAAAGAAGTAGAAACCAGATATACTCTATTGGAGCTCTTACGACAAGGAACTTGCTACATATTTGTTTGTATATTATATATAATTCTAATTGCTGGCAAATACCCATCGATATAGAAGATTATTCGTATAATCAGCTAATTTGTTTATGCAAGAAAACTTGTTTTATTCATGTGCGTCAATTGATGATGAGCATTTGTAATTGGTTTTGCTGCAAACGAGAAAATTCTATTTTGAAATATATATTTTGCTGAAGGCCCTGTATCAGCTCGTTGATAGCAAGATATATATATAAAATATTTATGTTTTCATAGAGATCAGTGCTCCCAATGTGTCTGAGTGTTTACACTCATCCATAATCTTATTCGTGCTCATCACATTAATCTTTGGTATCGTTCAGAGCCAAGGTCAATATCAGAGGCAAAGTGACAGCATCTGAAAACACACAACATGCACACACATCAACACACACGCTCACACACAACCAACCAGCCCATGCATATTTGACATTTTATTTTCGGTTCATTTCATGACGCAAAGCCAAAGACCTCAAAAAGGCCAACTCCCCCCGCATGCTGCGTGCGGCAAACAATTGGTGCGAGCATATTCAGCATTTTGTGTTTTTGGTATGCGGCATTCAGTAGCAACAGGTGTAATTTATTAACGGCCTATTAGACATTGATTGGGCCTCAACCTCAAATTGTGTAATACGCTGCCAACGGCCAACAATCAAAATTATTTTTATAGTAAAGTTAATAAATACAATAGCAAGCCCAAAGCCGGCCGGAAATCCGCGTTTTTAGGTCAAGCAGCAGCAGAAGTGGCAGCTTTTAAACCAAAAAGACCATAATAAATGTTTAATAGTTTTAAGATATATATATTAAATATTTATGTATGTTTTTATATATATGTCCACTTGCCACATTAAATACCAAAAAGTATTAATTTCATGCATCTAATCAAATTCAGCTACAGTCAATCAAGTTCAGCTGCCAATAAGTGAAATTTTTTTTTCATATTTTTCTTTTACGTATCTTTTTTTTTTGGGGAAAATACTCTCTTTAAGCCAACTCCTTGGCAAATTGTGAGTCAGCAGCAAAGTCTGTCATTGTCTGAAGAGTTTACACGCATTTAATGCAAGTCATTTTATTTGTTATTACAATTTCTCAATTTATATTTGAGTATAAATTAAAAGACCGACAAATTGTTGCTCTTTGAGCTATATTTATTTAAAAATCTGCTGCTAATAAATTACTGTCTAAATGTAAGCAATTTGCTATGGATATTTTCAGTAGAAAAATGGTTATTCCTAAAAGAAATACATTTTAAACTGATTTATTTATATGGCAGCTATATGAAATAGTGATGAAAATAGTAGGGATTTGTTGACGAAATGTCAATTATATATATATAAATTATAAATTGTTCACACAAGAAGATACTGAGACGGGAGATGCTATATTGACTCAACTGGCGATGCTGATCAGGCATATATAAAAATACTATTTTTATGGTCTAAAACGCGTTACAAACTAAACGACAAAGTAAAAATAATACACTCTGAAAGAGTATAACAATTAGCAGGCGTAGGTGTATTTATGTTGATATGTTTATTTGTTTTACATCTGCTTCAACTGGCACGGATACGGTTACGGGTTATTATGTTAGCCGTAAAGCTTTTTGACCGACTGCCATAATCAATGGGAAAGAGTGATGCATTTGCATGTAACGCTTGTTAAAGTCTCTGCTTGTTGCCTTCGTTTGTGCCTTGTTAGCTATTTGGCATTTGTCAACACACACACTCACACACACACATATATACTGCATATAGCAATTTAATATGAATATTGTGATCTGTCGTTGGCTTTTGGTTGTCAGCATGCTAATATCTTGAAATAAAACTTGTTTAATGCCGTTGTTATCTCTTTGGTGTTATTATTGAGGCTTTTCATGCCAATTTGCTTGGTCGAGTTTTTGGTTTTTATGATGAAAATTAGCTGCACACATTGTTGCCATTATTATTGGGTTTCTGGTTCAAGTCTACAGCCCATTCAGGCATTGAGTCTCGTGAATTGTTAAGCCAAACAATTAAAGCCAATTTGAATCAATTGAAAGTTGATATATCGATGTCACGGGTCCCCTGAACTTGAGAAATGGTTATTCAATTTGTCTGCCGTCGTCCATTGTCCATTATTATTATTATGCATTTTTATTATATGGCATTGTACTCTGGGACTCCGGACTTCGACACGCTCTTTAATCCACAATGGCTTTCATTTAACCAGACAAAACTTGTTTCAATATTTAACTCACTTAATTAGTGGCTGAATCGAGTCTCAATTTGTGGCTAATTTCGCTTCTGCTGGCAAATTGGTATACCCTTTAAGTTAAGAGCTTCTTAAGTTGGTATTTTTTGTCCAATAAATGCACAACACAAAAATCTACATCATCAAACCATATTTAAATTAAGTTATAAAACTAGTTCAAGCCAAGTATTAATTAGTTAAATATAAAATTAAAATGCGCAGATGATTAAGAATTTCAGCTGCTGTGTATTTTGTACCCTCGTCTCTTCTATATATATATATATACATTTATATTTATTTTATGATCACATATTGCAGTGCATTGGAATTTCGTTTATTTATTTATTTATTTTAAACTTAGATGCTTAGTTTAGCTTTAAACGTGTTTTGATTCTTTGTGCTTATCAGTTTTGAGGTATTTTTTGCATTTTGTATTATTTTTATAGAGGGGTTTTCTGACGTGCTTGTTTCGTTTCTATTTTGTTTTGTCTGCGTGTTTAAATGTTGTTTAAGCCAATTCCGGTTCGGCGACCCTTTCACTTAATGGACCGAAGCGTGTTTGACAATATCTTAAATAATTGAACGGGCCCCGGCTTCAAAATTGGACTGTAAGCATGTCGAATGTCTATATAAAACACACTTATTAATTTTTACCTTAATTAATGAACATGAGAGCTTAGAACAGATTAGTTAAGTTTCGAACTAATTAACAATCTACCAAATTATTTAAAACCCTTTATAATTTGACATTCACTTATTGATTTTTAAAAAACGTATAAAAATCAATCAAATGTCAAGCAACAATTTTTCAACTTTGAGCTATTTTTTTATATCTTTTATAAAAATTTTAATAATTTTGAACATCAGCTTAGTGCAGATAAGAATTGAATTTTCTTGAACTATTAAAACAGTTAACGATGATGTATAATATTGGTATTTTCTAGGCACATTAGGCACCTGAAATTTAATTATATATATTGATAACTGCTTGTGTTAACCAAACCAGATTTTTATAGTGAATAGCTGAACTTAGAGTATCTGCTAGTCGAGCTGTCTCAGTAATAAACCTTTCGAACTTATTCTTGTCACAGCGAAGAGATAAATTTAAGTACCTGTTAGCACCTACTTTTAGGCCCCATTTTTTCTTTGTGTATCAGCTGTAAGCAAATTTGCATAAACCATAAGCAGAGCCAATGCCAATTAAACAAGAAGTAAAACAAATGTAAACAAATAACGCAACAAATATGGGGATTAAACATCGAACTTGGCCACAATTCATAAACAAATGCAACGAAAATGGTTTCGTGTGGTTTTTGGTACTCCTCAACTCAACCACACACAACACTCCCCCCCTCGTTGCTCCCCTCCCCTTGCCATCTCCCGACTTTCATGCATAAGTAGCTGCATGCGAGGGTCGCTGATTAGCTAATTAATTGATTATGTTTTAAGTATGGGTTAGCAGCAAATCTCCTCAAAGTGACATCATTGCCAATAATGCTTTCTATTTTTGGTATCAATTCTATTGTGGCTTTTGCGAATGTGGCAAATGTCTTTTGGCATAATTGAATTGGAAGTGTTGTCATATTTTTAATCGCCTGTATTAAGTATGCTTTTCAACTGATGATAAATACTAATTCAAAATGTATTTGGTGTGGGTGTTTTTTATTTTTTAGTATCGACAAATGTGGCAACACAAATAATTAATGAATGAACAAGCTCATTGGCAATGCCAGGCAATAACTAACAAAAGTTTCAGCTTATTCAATCTTATTATTTTTTGTATTATTTATGCATACTGAATAAGGTTAACAAAATTTTCCTAAAATCAATGAAAAACAAATATTCTCATTTCAATATGTGGTTTCGAACAATGCAGTTAACACAAAAATGCTTGTTGGCAAATATGCTAATTGAGAAATTGGCAATGCGCAAACGTAACCAAAACCACTGCAGCCACATTTGTTAATTGCGGTTGCATAGGCAACGCAATGTGGCCAAAATGCCACTGACTAAGCTGCATGCGGGCGTTAAAATAGGTCTTACAAAAAAAACCATTTATCATTAGCAGTGGCAACCATAAAATGTTCGGGGAACAAAATTATCGACATATTAAATATGTTTATTTGGGTGTTTATGTTTAAATGTTTAAACTTCCAAAATACTAATGTGCAATAATTATACAAGTAAGAAAAAGCTAATGTTAAATCTTGGCTCATATTAGTATTTTCTAATTCCAAAAAAAATTTAACCTGGTATTTAAAATTCGCTTGGTGCTTTCTAAATCTCAGTTTGAATTTTTTATGAGTGTAATTAAAATAGCTGCCATAAAAATATAACGACTTCTTGATTTCGCAAAGCAATTCCCATTAAGTTTAAGCTGTAAATATATTTATAAATGTGTTTATATCCTGAATCCATTAAAAATGAATGAATTTGGTGTAATGGTTTTGTGTAACAGGATGTAAAAGGATGTAGAAAGCATCTCTAAACCACATAAAATGTTTATACTCTTGATTCCGATGAATCTTGATATTTTAGAAGGCGATTTTAGAGATGTTAAAGACTTAGAATTTAAAGTATGAGTTACTTTAAATCCCGGGTAGATCAAATATCGATGTATATCGAATTTTAAAGTGAGAACCATTCAACATATTATTGAGCAACTGCACAGATTTTTATCAAGATCGTCAGGGAAACTCATCTAAGCTCAGAGAATTTTGATTAATTTAACTGAATTTTTTCTTTCTAATATTGAAAATAAATAGTTCAATAGTTAACTATTTTTTTTATATATATTTTAAATAAAAAATTCAGACAAATATATTGGAATATTTCGAACAGGGTATTTTATAGTTGAGCTTACTCAACCAGAGAATTGTTATAGTTTAAACATGTAGTTTATATTTTTATGTTAGTTGCGTTAGTACAAAAGGTGGCAAGAGCAAATTCCTGGCTTGATAACTTGGCCAGCGCAGATAATAAAATTTTGCAAAAGCGCCAGAATTACTATTATTTTAAATTCTTGGCTTTTACTGCCAAGTTCCACCAGAAATGTCATAAAATTTATGTGCTAAATAAAAACAAAGCGAAAATACTCAAATTTAAACTAGGAATTTATCATTTGCTATTAGAGTCGATTTAATTTGATGTGTCCCCTACCACGCCCAATACAACTAACGTTTAATTATAATGCAATTATTTTTATTAACAAATGAGAGTCATTTTGTTTGGAATTTGTTTATAATGCTCGTGTTCTGTCAACTGGGAGGAGAACAGTCAACTGCAGGGCTAAATCTATGGAAACATATATGGGATTTGTTTATTAGATAGATAACATTCATTAAAATGAATATTAATAATTATTTATCGACTAGCTGTCAACCAATTAGCATATTGTAAATATGTGCAAACATAGGGGAATTCTGGATAGGAATTTTTTTTTTTTGGTGTTGTAATTGATAGTTTGTGTTTGAAAAATTGCGAATTGTGGGCAATAAGCTAAATAGTTAAAGCATAAAAATGAAGCGTTTATTATGTTATCGATCAAAGCGCGCTTTGTATGTGAAATTGCTGGTTGATTATTCGCATTTCTGGGCCGGATTATGCTTATTGTTGGCGGACTTATCCTGGCAAAAATCAAAGCCAAATAAATGCAATTTGTATATGTGTTTTTTGCGTCATTTATCTAATTTATGCAAATTTCGTATCTGTTTAATGACACAATAAACGGTAAAAGGGCCGCACGATGTTTGGCAACTAATTTGGCTATTTCTGCAGTAATTAGTTGACATTAATTGGCTTTTACTGGCGTTGTTGTTAAATAACATTTAAACTCTTCGATGCATAATTTAAATGCACATAGATCGCTAAAAGGCAAAAAATGAGCAAATATCAACATTTGAATATTATCCGGTAACAAGTTTGGCCAAAAAACGATAAATTAATAAAATTTATTGTTAATTGATTACGGCTTCAATTTGTTGGCGGATTTCTTCTTCTGTATTTAGCTGTGACTTGAAAGAAATGCTAAATTTTTGCACCGCCCCAAAGCAGAAACTCTGCACGATGGAAAAAAAAGAGAAAAAGAGAGAAAAATAAAAC
Organism: Drosophila dives; assembly: GCA_035042365.1. Lineage (NCBI taxonomy): Eukaryota > Metazoa > Arthropoda > Insecta > Diptera > Drosophilidae > Drosophila > Drosophila dives. The sequence continues at coordinate 1,588,340 of JAWNLJ010000437.1, forward strand.
TGAAGATGAGCAAAGCGCACGCCAAAAAGCAACTTATGCAATTCCGTTTTCTGTTTGTTTTCAATTTCTGCTGCTGCGCTTTGCCTTTTTTTTTTTGTGTTTCTTTTCTTCGCCGCATGTGTGTGTTAAAAAAATAAAAAAAAAATACAACATACACGCCATCAATTTGATGCACATTTTGTTTTTCCACATTTTCCATACACACACACAGACCACACACTTTTCACAGTTTTAAACAGTGCACGTGAAATGGTGTCAGTAGAGGAATCTTACATTTTTCAATTGTCAACACACCAAGAAAGTATTTATTATTCATTAAATACTGCAAATGCAATTGCTGATTTTCGGATTTCTTTTTTAATATATGCACCTTGTTATTGTTGGGTCCCTTGATACGGATGCTGATAATGCCGTTGCGTCTTTGAGTTTTTTGAAATTTTCGAGCACGCGTCTTCTGCGTATTCGCGCAGCAACCGATCAACCGACGCGAACGACTCGCAGAAAGAAACTGAAAACCGAAACTGAGCAACACAAGAGTCAAAGACAAGAGCCAGCGGGCCGTTAACTCGCTGCGCAGCTGCTGTTGCTGCTGCTGCTGTTCATAATGCTTCCCGCTCATTTTAGCTATTTTCTTAAGCCACAGCTGGTCACGCAACTATTGTTGCCTACTTTTAAGCTTGAACTACAAATAAACATTAAGAGTTGTACGGTTTTCTTTTGATAGGTATTTACTTACATTTTTAGTGCTCTTCATGGTCGCATTTTGGTCACATCAAACCCATCTGATAATCGTAAAAGGAGCCATTAAATATTTTCGAAATACACTTGCGGCGAGCAAAGACTTCCGTTTTTAGGGTGCGCCTGAAAGTATGCTTGCAATAATGTTGACTCGTCTCGGTAAATTACTGCAGCCAACAGTCGCGTCAATAAAAACCAAGCTACTGCTCCACAGGCGACCATCAAAATGTTTTTGTGTCGCTGCATTGACGTCATTTAATTATGATTACGGTACGATGGGGAAGTGGAATGGGAAGCGGAAACAGCGGTAAATGCAAAGTGTATCCTGTAGGAGACGCACATAATAGCAGCAAATAAATATAAATATAAATAAATGGCCAACATTATGAGGCGGTGGCCAAAGTGATTTACCAACACTGTCATGACTCATAAAATGATTAAAGGCTCTTGCAGCTGTCGACTCCATTTTCTTTGTATTGTTTTAATTTTTTTACGGCGAAGCCGTTAAAAATTTGGATTGCTGCACGCGCTGGGAATTCAATTAGCCACTCGCCACTGACCTTTGACCTGCTCCCAATTAGCAGGTTACAAGTCTGCTTATGTCATCATCATCATCATAATCATTATTATTATTATTATTCTAATCCTGCACTATCATTGGTATCGAGTGTGTTTTTGCTTGGCTTCCTGAGCCTGCAACACAAACGTTAAATATAAAATCCTATTTATTTGCCAATTTTACAAGCCAGCGCACAGCCCAACGGCAAAGGACAAACGGCAAACGACAAATGACAATGACGTCAGCACGCCAGGGCGTCAAGCCAGAAGCCAAAAACTATTCACACCGACCGCCCAACCACACCGCTTTTCCCCACCACCCTCTCCAACACTGACAGATTGTAGTGTGTGTGTGTGTGTGTGTGCAGCAAACGCATAATTTCATTACCAAAGCTCTACGTTTGTTTTCAATGATGTCATATGGCCGCACTCGGCCGGAAGTCCCAAGTCCTTATGGCTAAAGTTTAACGCATGCGCCCCAAAATTGTCTTCAACTGACTGGCTATGTGACGGAATGCACTCGTCGCTCTTTGCTCTTCGACTGTGACGTCATTGTTATCTCTTAAGCTCGAGGAAAAACTGTCGCCAAGCACAAAGCTCGCTTGTCAACAGTTGCTGCTGTTTGTAATATGTAAACACCCTATAGGAAATTAGGTAGTTGAAATTAAGGTTATTTAGTTTGACTATCAGTTGAAATGTGTTAATTAAATGCCATTATAATTATTTTAGTATATTTTTATTATTGTTATTATTGTTATAAATTATTTTATTGTTTCTATTATTATTATTATTAAATCTTATTTATTTTCGATTCTTTGCTTATGCTTTAATTTTTCTCCTGCGTTCATCATTTTACGATTTGCTACTGGGTATCTTTCGGTGTCGCCTTTGCATAGTTTTTGTTCGCTCTCGCTTATTACAAACGGGGGGTGGGGCTCCAGCTGCGTTTGCCGCTGGGCAGCCCATGAGTAAATAAATATTTCTGTTAAACTGCGCCCGATTTTGCCGGAACATTATCCCTTTAGTTGTAAGCTCTTCATTTACGTTGCTTGAGTTGACTTTTGTTGATTTGGCTTTTGTTGTCTTTTGCCTTGGAGGCTGTCAGGACATTAACCTCGTGCCCCGATTGAAGTATTCAATTACAGTGCCATCCAATAATAACAATAGCAAGAAGAAAAAAAACAAGACATCTAAAAAACTAACAAAAATCAATTTTCCCCAAATTTTCTGTAATTTATTGTGAGTTATATTTTTTTTTGTGTATTTGAAGGGGTGCTTGAGGGCAGGGGAATGGCAAAGACAAATGTCATATTATGCAAACATTGTGCAAACAATCTCTTTGTTGTTGTAGTTGTTGTTTACCAAAGATATTTCAAGTAGCCATTAAATGGCACACCAAAAATGTCAAGCAAAGACAAACACAGCAAAGGAGTGGGGAGTGCGTAGGGCAAAGGCTCAAAAGGAATCCAAATAAAATTCGATTGACATTGACGCAAATGTAAAAAATAAATCAAAGACAAAGTTTTTCGGCTTTGATTTTTTTTTTGGTTTATTTTCCTTTTTTTTTGTCAAGCATCTGTCGAGTTTAAGCCATTTCGTGTAACATGGTTATGTACATGTGGCAAGAGGCAGCATCGCAAAAATTTATCGCCGGAAGAGATTTTGACTGAAATCCAATCAATAAAAAATTATGCTGTTGCTAAAAATAAAGCAAACGAATGCTCAAACAGACAACAACAAAATGAGGCATGTGGCACTGCGTAAAAGTAGGCGACCATAAAACCAACCATTCCATCCTGTCCCTTTGCCCTCTCCTATCTCTGTCTATCACTCCCTCTGAGGCAGCCACAGCTGAAGTGAAGTGGTAATGTTTTGTTAAAAAGGCCTGCAACAAAACCCACAAAAACAACAGTCGAGTGAGCTTGCCTACAATATACCCTGAAGGACGCTGCTAAATATATTTTATTTAATTTGTGGGCATAAACATACATACGAAAGTACACGCAATCGTAGGTAACGGGGTTCTGCAGAATATACACAAAAGGAAATTGACGCTAGCTTCGATTGTCATGACATCTCTTTCTCACACATGTGTTGGGATATTTGTGCATGCAGAAAATGCTTGTGGCTGCGGGTAAAAATGGGATCTATATGGGAATATATTTTTGACCATAACTTGGGTGTTTCTTATCCGATCTTGATAAAATTCAATATTCATAATATGTATATTCTGTATTAATTAAAAGATTCTGCCTTTAAATTTGTGACATTTAATGCTCTCGAAATTTATTAATAATCGAGAAACGGAAAAAGTTACTGATAAAATAAAGTAATCATAATCTGCGCCAGGTATACGAAAATGTATATTCCAAATTTCAAGTCTATAGCTTTTATAAACTCTGAGATCCGCATGTTCATATAGACGAACAAACAGACAGTCGGAAATGGCTATATAAACTCGGCTGTTGATCCTGATCAAGAATATATATATTTTATGGAGTCGGAAGTGCTTCCATCTATACATATATTTGCAAAAAACTAATAGACCCCTTTGCCCATTTTAAATGGTAAGGAGTATAAAAATGGAAAAAAAAATTCCGCAAATTTATGAAGCGAATTCTTCTCTCCAGAGATGAATTGGGTGAAAAGGGGGTGTCTGGTGGCATGGAAGGTGGGTGAGGAGATAAGGCTGGACCCTCTGCATTTGTTGACTGCCCTTTGTTTATATATTTATTTTTTCTCATTATGTGCCACTTGGCTTTATTTCGCACAATGTTCAATTTCATATTGCTCAAATTGAGCTGCATATGCCACAAATTGTTGCACAATCCCAAAGTCATTGTTTAACATAAGCAAATAATAATTTGCCTCAGCTATTAATCTGCTTCACACAAAATACACAACTATTATCGAATTATAAACGCTAAGATTAAATTGCATGCCTCAAAATGTTGCCAACTCAAGGCAACAAAATTTTCATTTAAGCATTATTTAAATATAAATTAAGTTTGCTTTTGGCTTTTGACTTGCCACAATTTAATTAATGCCCACAGCAAAGGGGCCAAAACAATTTCATAGAATAGATGGAAAATATTATTTGCTTAAGAAAACATTTGTGAGCTGGGTTGGGCTAGGTTATGGCCATAATTCGAGGCGAGTTTACGGTTATAGTTTATTCTTTAATAATAAGAGTAGATTCAAGGAAAGCTCTGGATTATAAGTAGAAAGATGCCATAATAAAATCATTATTTATTTACTGAAAAACATATATTTTATTTAAATATATTCAATTTATTCTGCATATTTAAGCTCAAATTGAATTGAATTAAGTCATTTAAAACTAAAGACCATTGAGTGAACAATAAAAAACAATTAGGTTCGTCAGACAACAGTTATCGCTTGATAGTATGCAATAGTAAATAATGAGTGAATAGTTCTATATATAAAGCAATAATAGATAAACATAACAATAGCTGAGCGTTGAGCGCCAATGTTAAAGTTCAAATAATGCGCCATTTGAGATAAATCGACAGGCGAAAGTAGAAAGGCAGAAAAAGCACAATGTTAACGAAGCGAATCGCATCGAAACAATAGAACAGTAGCAAGAATAAAAGAAGGAAGACAAGCAAGCAAGGAGAACAGCAACTGGGCTTGCGGCTAAGCGTGCCATCTACAAAAAAGTATTAGCGCACTAGTGAAAGAGAGACAGTGAGACAGATAGATAGAGAAATAAGATAATGTGCGAATGGAGTGAGAGAAATATGTAAATAAACACAAGTCAGAGCAAGAGGCGCAAAAGGTTGACCGTTAATTTATGGCCACATCTTACACACTCACTTACACAAACCCACAAAGCCAAAAAAAAAGAGCACGTGCAATTTGTCAAATGAGCTATGCAGTGACGTCTTCAAACGAATCTATGATAACAGTGCAGCGAGTGGCGCTCTTAAATGCCAGCACACAAATAAAGAGAAAGTGTACGAATTAATCTCCAAGCGCCACTGTCAAGAAGAGAGCGAGAGAGCAAGCGTATAAAAGGGCAAGCACATTGCAAAAGCGCCTCAGTTCTCTAGTGGAAGTGCCGGTGTTAGCAAGTGGAAAAGAACTTCCAAAGTTTTCCAAGTGGGCAGCAGCAGCAGCAGCTACAACAACTAAACACAATATGTACCAAAAGTTAATAATATTTCCGATGATAAAACAACTAAACAAATAGATTACGACTGACAGATATATATATTTTTGTAAATGAAGAAAACTGTGCAAACAGTGCGTGACAGTGTAAAAATGTGAGTTTTTTTAAGCAAAAACAGTTAAACCAATTTATGATTTAATAAATAAACAAATATAAACATATATTTAAATACGGTGTACATATGTGAGTAAAACTTGTGGCAGCAAATAATAACGGCTGCTGCCAACATTTAACTGCGCAGCAAAATATGCTAGAAATTCAAGCAAAAAATTGAACACAATTCACCAGTGAAAGGCGCCAATTATAATTTTAATAATTACAACAAAAACAACAACAACAACAGCAGCAGCAGAAGCTGCAGCAACAACAACACAAAAAGGTAAGTGTGACACATACACGTGTGGCAGCAACATGTTAAACAAAATTAGCAAAAGTACAAATTTTCCGGGAAATATGTTAATTTCACATGTGTATTAAAAAAAAGAAAAAAAAAACCTGAGCAAGCAGTAAACATTCACACAACACCAAAAAAAAAAACAGACACATATTTGTATATATAGTCTATATACGATAACTCAAAGCGTCTTTCGCAAGCCGAAATAAAAAAAAAAATAAAGAAGAGAAATGAAAGGAAAAAAAGACGTAAACAAAATAAACAAAAATTTCAACATGAAAACGGCAAGAAAAACGCCAATGGACGTTGTCCCAATGATGATATAAAAAATGAGCACAATCCCCCACAAAGAGAGCCGACGAAAGAAAAATGTATATGTGTATGTAAATGTAAATGTTAATGTAAATAAATATAAAAAAAAAAGTAAAAAGAAACACGCTCGTTAATAGCACACAACACGCTGTTGTTGCAGATGACAAGCATTCAATTTTCATGCCTCCTCGAGAGGCGCGTGGAATTTTTATTGGACCACATTTCATTTCTTAAGCACTTTCCCCCAAAATAACAAAATATTTTTTTAATAACATATGTTTGTGTATATTAAATATGTTTGCTCTATCTGTGAGTAAATATCAATTGCTTGGCGACAAACAACCGAAATAAACATGTGTATTTTTGGATCCATTCGTTAACAAAACGCATTTTGGCACTCAACTAAATTTGCCACATATATTTAATTTTGAACAAGCCACTGACAAATGGAAACTAAAAAATATATAAATAAAAACATGCTAAATGCTGACAGACACGAATCAACTAAAAATTATGAATGTTATCGCTAAGAACAATGAGAACTAATTGCTAATTTTATTATTCATAAAAATAATGCATAAATAATAATTTGATACACATTTAAGCCTTTGGGGCACAGCACAGTAGATAAAAATATTACCACTACTAGTGCCACATCTAAACATTTAAGTTTATCGTTTGCCTTTGTTGGGGCACTAAAAACAAATAACGTAAACCACCCAACCACCCCCAATGGCGTGCAGCCGTTTTACTAATAGTTTCCCAGTTGTTGCTACACTTTTGAAAAATGTTTTATCATTTAAAAAAACACAACAAAACGACTAGAATCAGTTTAAATAAACGCAGCATTCATTTAATTCATTCGCACAAATTCAGACTATAAATATTTATGCATATCTATATATATATATTTATATATATATCTTTATATATATACCTATTTATACTCGTTGTAGGCGTTGCACTAAAGGTGTCATCTATAATCAGTTTAGCCCAGATCTGACGCTGACTGACGACACAGACTTTGATTCAATTATCTTGCACCATATTTTTGCAACTTTTCATTACGTGAACATAATTTGATTTTGTGCATACTCAAAATACATACATATATTATATATATATATATTTTTTTTTTTTTTGAGGCGCGGCCCACAATATGGAAACTTTGTTCTAGCAAAAATCGCGTTGTTTGCTTTATTTTTTTTGTCATTTAATTTAATTTATTTACACACTTTTAATTTTTTTTGCATTTAATTTCTTTCACTTTGATTTTAATTGTGCTCTTTTTTTAAAATGTGTGCTCAGCTTGTAGGAAGCATTAAAAAAATTAAATTTATATTTAAGTAAATATAAAAAAATAGGGAAATGAATAAATATATTTAAAACTGCATTTTTAATTAACGCAATAATTAAATAATAAAATAAATAAATACAAAGTAGATAAATAAATAGATAAGCCAATGCAATATTTTAATTTTTATCAACATTAAATACATTTATAAATTATGAAATAAATAATAAAAATTTGAAGCTGGCATTTCCGTAAAATATATATCCAACTTGGCCTTCTAGGCAAAAATCAAATTATTCTCTGAGTAGTTTCAGCTTAGTCTCAGAAAATTCTCTGACAACGTCGACGAGGTTGTCGCTTTGGTTATGTTTTTTTGTTGTTACGGTTGATTTTTCGTTTTTTTTTGTTTTTTATCTGTTGAGTTGTTGTTGTCTAATTTGCGATAAACTGACAGAAGATTGCAGCTACTTTATTCAAATTATTATGTGATAAGCCGCAACGGAACGCAGCGCAGCGCAGCCCCGTAGAACAAACAAAATACAGAATTCAGCAACAACAACAACAACAAAACAAACAAAAATAAATGTGGAAGATGAAAACGTGGCATATTAAATGGTGACAAGCACACAAAATGGTTGCTTGCCACAGATTGCCTTTTGGCATCTTGGCCTCAGTCAAAAAAGTTTTTACACTTTTTTTTTGAGAGAGCTGATAATTTTATAAAGGAATAAAGTTAACGAAAATTTAATGTAGGCTTCTCGGCTTATCTCCAAATCGATTCTGATCGTTATACATGTCGTATACGCATTGCGTATACGCTATCAATATTTTCATATTTTATTTTACGATGAGTGCACTAAAATAAATATTTAAGTTGTACAGAGACAAAACCACACAGGTGACATGTACACGCCAGAGACACACCTATGCCCCACACACAAACACACACACACACTCACACACATACACTCACACACACACACAGCTGCATAAATAAAATTGTACCTTGCTGACCACTTTGCAGCTGTCTCGATAAAACCATTTTCTCATAGTTCCCTGAACATTCACCGGGCTACCACATGGCAAAAGTTGCTGCTTATCCCAAATCCATGTTGCATGTTGCACGTTTCAGTTGCAACCACTGCATTTGTTACACATTTTGAGCTTGTCTACATGTAAAACTTTGTTGCATGTCAACTTGTACAACAACAACAACAATGGATAAACGTCAAATTTGATGATGGACTTTGTAATTTAAATATTTAACTTGACTGGTAAAATGATTTATTACTATTATTATATTAAATAAAGAAAAATACATTCTGCAATAAAGCTGCATTTATATTATGGATTTTTGTTTAATATTTGGTGTCTCTAAATCGTAATTTTTACAGTTAAACTCTTTTATGACTTGATATACTGCTGCAGCAATGATATCGTTAATCGATTAATATCAAAATTGAGTAAACAATTAGAGCTATCCATTAAACTTCGTAGTTATTGCTATTTTTTTTTTAATTAAATCTAATTTAAATATATAGCTACACAAATAGCTAAATTATTTATTTGCTATGTTTATAATGTGAAATGCTATCGATATGAAAGTCATTTTTCTTCCACAACTGATTTGCTGAATAATGTTTTTATCATTAAAATTTTTGAACAATCTGCATATTAAAATTACTCAGCTTTTTATCTATTCCACGCAACTTTCGTTTTCCGTTGTTTGACAGCAAATCTAGTTTGCTATTTCTGATAAGCTATATAAGATGGTATTAAAGGCTTATAAATTTGACATAACTAAAAATTGGGGATTCAACAGAGAGAGATAGATAGAGAGAGAGAGAGAGAGAGAGAGAGAGAGAGAGAGATAGTTCAGTAAACATTGCATAATCTTTTGGCTTGTCAAACATTATTTTATCTCACAGATCATTTGAATCCCAAACATGTTTCTTGATAAGTATTATGCATAAACGTTGAGAATGATATGTTTTTTATTTACCTCTCAGATGCTGAACAAAAATCTTAAAAAAAATCTGAATTCTTTTATGTCTTTGCAGCAATGAAGCAGTGAAGAAGTTGAGCTGTTTGAGCCTTCTCCATACGTTTTCCACAATCTTCAAATTTCCCACAAAAAAAGGTAAGCAAACAGTTAATCCAAATACGAAAATCAACATGTTCATAAAACGTAAATAGCTGCGGGGTCAGAGGTCAATATGAGAATATGAGTAGATGTGGATTTGGGGCTGTTTGCGGCCCAACCTTAACCCGGGGTCAGCACGTACGCTTGTGTATACATACACATATATATATATATGTGTATATGTATGTATGTATGTATGTGTTAGCCAGGAGCAAATTGTAAATTATTTGCGCGCGTGTTCAACAAAATGTTTAATAAATAAAAGTGACATGTTTAAGCTGCTATAAAAATGTGAACGCGATAGTTTTTTATGAATGATTAAATTTAGTTTTGTTGCCACTTTTTGTAAACTATTGGCATAATTATCTCCCTCTCTCTCTCTCTCTCTGTGTATCGCTGTAGGTGTGTTAACAGTTTTATGACACTTATATGTTTGTGGCATAAAAAAAAGGCACCATTAACCATAGACGTGGCCAGAAAACAATTTATCAAAATTTGTGACATTAACTAGCAGCGACATCCTCATCAGTCTTTGAATTCCAACAAGGACATTAATATAGCCATATATTTGATGAAATTTAAGTGTGTGCCACTTGGTCATGCTCATTAGGCGTGTATACCACACACACATATACACAAACACACGTAGAAATATTGTATATGAAATTGCATATAGCAAACATTTTAGTGTTCTAACAATTTTTGTTACCGTTTTATGGTTTTATTCAATTAAACCGGGTTTTTTTTTGCTACTGGTTATACTGCAAGTGCGCCTACACTCAGAAAAAAATTTAACTAATATTTAAAACATTGCCTCAGCTTATTATACATATATTTTGAGGCAGGTTTATGGCAGGTTTTGTCTTTCCAAAATTAAAGATTTTTCTTGTCTTAATGTTTGGCTAAATTTTTCTTGGCTTTTTTATTAATTGTTAACAATATGTAAACTATTCAGGTTACATATTTTATTTGCGTTGCATAGAATTTTTAAGCTTTCTATTTTGTTATCTGAATTATTATTAAAAATCGTATTGCCTTAACCAGAAAAAGCAATGCTAAAGAAACATTTATAAAGTTTGGAGGACATTAAAAATACAGCTGATGGAAGAACTAAAGGCGCCTTAGGAAACATAATCTATCAGAATATATATATAATATAAAAATGCATATGATTTGCACATATACTATATATTTTTCATAAAATAATAGATAATAATAATAATATATTTTTTCATAAAATAAATAAAAATAAAATAAATAAATAAAATAAAATAAATAATAATAAAATAAATAATAATAAAATAAAATAATAAAAAATAAACCCTCTGTTCTTTAAAAAAGTTTATTTTTCCTATAAGCAAAAACTATTTCTAAATACTAGGAAAACACTATAAAGCAGTACCTTTTTTTAGAGTGTACTAGTTTTATATGCTTATAGATGACTCCAACAATAAGTAGAAATAACAAGAATAGGAAAAGTCTCAATGTGATAGACGTGCGCAGGAATATGCCATTTGTTGCCGACTGTTGGAGGCCAACCATTGATGACGTCATCTGTGGTCAGCGACGCCTTTTGTTCAACATTTTCCAACTGACTGTTGTCCATTGTCATTGTTCGGTTTTTATGAGTCCAGTGCGCCATGTTAATGAGATGCAAAAAAGGTACACCCACGCTTCATTTGCTATATATTTATATATATATATATATATATATATGTGTGTGTATGTGTATATATATATATTTATTTATATATATATATAAATATGGACATTTTTGCCTAACACGAGTTGCCCTTTACTCCTACCACTTCCACTTGGACATATTTGTTCCCTACGATTTGAGTGACATTGATGTCCAGGCGAGTGAGCTTGTAAGTAAGTGTGTGTGTGTGTGTTTGTGTGTGTGTGACTACGTGCGATTATTTAGCCTGTCAGCGTGGGATCTCTTAGCCAAGAAGGTTAGCGCCTTTTTTGTCCCACTTTGATATGGGCAATGGCAAATGGCATGTGTAAATGGCATTTCTTTTAGTATTTGTTTAGCCAGCAAAGTTGCTATGTGTGAGTCTGTGTGTGTGTGTGTTGCACACTCCAATTAAGCGACAAAATTCTGCTCAGTTTCAACATTTGTCAGGTTTGTTGATTTATTCGATTTTATGCGCTGCGCTGTGCTGTGCTGGGATGTTTTGGGCTGTGTTCTGCACTCGTCACTTGACTCTTGGCATACATAAAGCAAACACAGACACACACAAACACACACACAAACACACACACTTACATGGCGCACAAACAGTGGCGCAATCTGATATTCATCATCTCATCACGTATACGCCAAGGGGCACTTGAGAAGGGTTCACTTAAGCCTTTTGCGTCTGCCAAAAAAAGAAAACTAATTGCCTACTTTTGGGCTGTGTGGCTTAATCATGAGAAATACTGGCTAAAAAAAGTTCTCGCTGCTAAGCACAAAACTGCTACAATAATAAGCCAGAACAGCAAAAGCACTTGCAGGCAAACCAAACACTTTTAAACAAAACAATCAGCAGTTTGGCCCAAAACAAAACCCGTTACACGTAGCTTCGCCTTAGTCTTTCATACGCATCCGCATCCGTATTCGCATTCGCATCCGCATCCGCATCCGCATCGGCATCCGCATTGTTGTTTTCGTTGTCCTTTGCTGACGTCGTTGTAACTTTTCATTGGATATTTTCGTTGCGGTTTTCGCTTTGGCTCTTCGCAACTTGGCTCTGACGTCAGAGATGTCTGTGGCTGTTGAGTGCTATGTTCTGGTTACGATATCCCCCATATATACATATATAAACTAAATCTCTCGCTTCTATTCTCTGTCTGTGTGTGTTTTTTTTTGTGTACTTTTGCTATTTCAGCATCGAATTGTTGGTGTTGATTGTCGATTTGAGCATTTCTCCAAGCTAAATCGATTTCGATTTTTGATTTCGATGTGCCACAGACTCCTCCAGAATTTACTTGGCTTATCTATATCAGAAATATCTCTGCCTTGCCTTGCCTTTTTGCTAAATGACCCATTTCGCCATTTATCATTTGTTATGATTTTTTTTGGTGTTCAGCAGCTGTGTGCAACATCCGGTTGCCACTTGCATTTGCCATTCATTTATTTCTCAAATGCAAGTGGCTTTCATATTCAGCCGGCAAACAATACTTGCGAAGAAGCATTCCGGTTTCCTGCCCAGACAAACGCAATCTGCAAAGAGTAAATGAACGATTTTTGTGGTCATTTCAGCTGTGTAATACGGCTAAATCAATGGCCAAATCTTCTGCAATGATCAGGCATAAAATCATTATTCAAAATAAGGGGGAAATTGAGAAAGAATTGAGAGGAATCGAATAATTCATTCAATGTATTTTTCTTACACTTAGAAAAAATTGACCAATCTAACTTACCTTATTATTTCTAAAGCGAAATGTTGAGTCTTTTAATATATAGTACGTTTTTTTTCTGTAGCGATTTTCTAAACCTTTAAAAAAATATATGGATTTTCTGTTATTTGTTTTCTAAAAATCAGTTTAATTTATTTACTTTTTTCTTTTAAAAAGTTCATGAAAATATAAAAATCTTTGTGCACGTTTTTTTATATATATATATAATATTATTAATAAATATTATTTTAAAATATTTTTTCTAATGTATTTTTTTGATAGTTTATAAATTTAAAAAATATTATTCAAAGATATTTTTCTAATGCTTTTTTTAAATAGTTTATAAATTAAATTTGAATTTTTATTTAACCACAACTATTTAAAAAAGAATATTTTTTTTCTTATAAAAACAACACTCTTATTAAAATGGTATCAGCACAAGTTCGAACCCTTTAGGCTAAACCACTTACAACGCACACCCAGCACACACCCTACACTACACACCCCTCACACACACACACACACACACCGCACTGGGGAGCATTTAGATTAAGACTGCGACTGGGACTGCGTTTGGGACTGGGACTGTTATTGTTGTTGTGGTTGTTGTTGTTGTGTTTGCTGTTGTTATTGCTATTGTTATTGTTTTTAGCAATGCCAATGCTGTGGCTGGCAGGTGTTTTGGCCAATGACTAATATTGGCCATAAGATCATTTTGTATTTTTATATGATGCGGCTGCCTCTCGATATGTGCCACTGTCCAGCCAGTTCGACTGTCCCTCTGTCTGTCTGTATGTCAGTCTGCCTATCTGTCAGTGTGTGTGTGTGCCTGTCTAACTGTCTGTTTCTCTCTCTCTGACTGAGAGTGTTTTTGTTTGTTTGTCTATTTTTATAGCGCGCACTGAGGCCATTTAAAAGTCTTCTTCCAGCTTAGATATCCGCCAAGCTTTCTGTTTATCGAAGACAAAGTCGTTTTTATTGTTCAAGAATATATTTTCAGCAGCACACGTACGTATGTATGTATACATAAATAAACCAACAAACAAACACACACAAGATGCTGAACATCAATTTTCATGGAAAACTGTCCGCCGTCGATCAAACTGAAAAGTGTAAAGTAAAAAGGCTTCATGCGAATTTCAAATCAAGGCGGAAATGTGCCTCAGCACATCATCTGCTTTTGGCCTTTATTTGCTTTTTGTTTCCGCACAGAGACAAAATTAGTTTAGACCTTATTTTTGATCAGGCATTCATTACGCATTCACGGCAAATGCTTGGAGCGGTTTTTATACCCTGAACCAATTAAAATGGGGAAAAAGAGTATAATGGGTTGACGCAAATGTGTGTAACATACTGAAGAAAGCATCTACGACCACATTAAATATATATATTCTTGATCAGGATCAACAATCGAGTCGATATAGCCATGTCCGTCGGCTTATAAGAGACACAGACTTCAAATTTGGAATATAGGTTCTCGTATATCCTGCGCAGAAGAAGTTTATCGATTATCGATACATTTAGATTTCCGATTTCAATAAATATTACAATATTAAAAGGCAAAATCTTTTATACAGAATATACACATGCATATTATAAATCAAATACTTAAATTTCTTCAAGATCGGATAAGAAACACCCAAGTTATGGTAAAAAATATATTCCCATATAGATCCCATTTTTACCCGCAGCAGCAAGCATTTTCTGTAAGCATAAATATGCAAAAGCATGTGTGAAAAAGAGATGGCATGATAATCGAAGCGAGCGTCAATTTGCTTTTGTGTATTCGGCAGAACCCCGTTACCTACGACTGCGTGTACTTATGTATGTTTATGCATGTGTTTCTAGCCAGCCAATTAGGGATCAGTTCGGGCTTGTGAGTAACAATGTGCGCTGCATTTGTTTTGTTTACACTTCAGTGCCTCTGTTTGCTCTAAGAAATGGGAAATTAAAGGGAAATTTGCAAATATATTTAACAGTTGTGTTTAGGGTATCTCAAAGTCGACTACAGCATTCTTACTTGTTTCTTATTGCGAAATACATTTCCAGGCAGTCGCTGCATAAAATAATTTAACGACTTTTCTGGCCAACAACTTTTCAGCTTTGACGGACAATTAACAGTAATTAAGCGAGTTCATTTAGCACAAGTCATCCATTTGACATGAATTCCTCAAAAAGAAGAAATACAGCGATAAAGTTTCATTGTTTGGCTTTGTCACTGGAAAAGTAGCGAAACAATAAAGAATTTATTTCTTAAAGCGTTTCATTTTGCAAAATGAATATTAAATTTAAAGCGATTGTTTTTTTTTCCCAAACTACTTTGTCGCTGTTGACATTTTTATTATGGTGTAGCTTAAAATCGGCACTTAGGAGAAAATCTATGCTGCAAATCCTATTTATATTTAATTTTTCATTTCATTTTGGAACGCTTGTCGCCATACTTTGTGCACTTGATCCTCCCAAAGACAGGACGTGACATTACATGGCAGAACTGACAATGACGACGGCGACAAAACAGCAGACGACACAGAGACAGACAGACTGTCAGACAATGAGAATGACAATGGGAACGAACGAAAAGTGCGCGGAAAGCAGCGTCGGATGTGTACAATAAATTTGATTCAATTGCTTTCAAGCGTGCTTATTGGATGCGCCTTTCAAAATAGAGCGTCTAACGGTTTTTGTTCTCGTCTGCATCTATGTACTCCTTCCCCTCCCCAAAAAGTCTTCTATTTGGCATCTGTAGCCAAGCACAATGCCGGTGACGATGCTCTTTTTGTGGCCAATGCCTGGCAGAGGCTACTTTGCTGCTGCTCCTTGCCAGCTTCTGCTTCTGCTTCAGCTGGCAAACGGAAGTGAGTTGCAGAAAGAGCAATTCTTTAGATACACACACACACACACACACATTACACTTATGACAGTTATGAATTTGATAGTCAACTGTAAGATTTGCTAACTTTTAATTGCCAGAGACTTATTGTGCTGTAAATGTAAATAAAAGGAATCCCAACCCAGTAGCAGGCGCAGGAAGTACATTCATAAGTAGATTAAGAAGATTGCAAGTAAGCACACCTAGAAGCAGAACGAAGCACATTCAGAATATTAATTAAAAGTAGGCAAAGAAGTAGACCCTTGGAAAACTCAGCAGCATTCCCGGAAACAGTCCCAGAAATTGTCCCAGAAGCAGGGCAAAAAGCAGTGCCAAAAGCAGTGCCAAAAGCAGTGCCTAAAGCAGTCCCTGAATCAGTCTCAAAATCAGTCCCAGAATCAGTCCCAGAATCAGTCCCAGATGCAGTCCCAGAATCAGTCCCAAAATCAGTCCCAGAATCAGTCCCAGATGCAGTCCCAGAATCAGTCCCAGGAGCAGTCCCAGAAGGGGTTCCAGAATCAGTCCCACAAACATATTCAGTTGCAAATTCTTAAGCAAATCCAAGAAGCACATCTAGGAGTATATCCAGAAGCAAACCCAGAAGCATATCCATAAGCAGATTCAGCAGTAGGCAATGAAGTGGACTCTTTTCAAAACTTAAAAGCTTTTCCAGCAACAGACCGCGAAGCCGACAAAGAAGCACCTCCAAAAGCACACCCAAAAGCCGATAAAGATGCTAACCCAACAGCAGATATATAGAAGCACAACCAGAAGTAGACCCAGCAGCACAGACCTCCAAATCCCGTCCGATAACCACGGTTGGTGTCCAAGTTGGAGTCAGAGTCAGTGTCAGCTTAACCCAGAGTTTATGGGCAAGTTAGAGCAGCAGAAACAAAAAAAAAAGTGCACTAGCAAATATATGGAATACATATGTATATGCATATGTATGTGTGTGTTAGCCATATACACATGTAGACGCCATAAGCTGGCTTATGCGTTGGTGGTCCAAACTTTTTGTGGCTGTGTGCAAAATACGTGGCGTAAATCCATAATATACTGTCATTCGCTTCGACCAGCTGGAAGCAGATGCCCTTTGCTCGAAAAGGGCCAAAACCCAAAAATACTACAACGCTTGGGCAAAAGAAAATAAACGCTTCTGCATATTTGCCATTGTGGCCATGTGCAATATGGCTGAGATATGTATTAGAAATGGCAGCGAGCACAACTGATAAATAATATTCACATTTTCATAAATGCAAATAATAAATGCTCACATTTGGATAATAGGATGTCCTAAGGACACACGTATTTATGATATAAATTAGTTTTTTTTTATACTCTAAATGGTATATTGGTTTCTTATAATATATATTATAATCTTCCCAACAATATTGAGGCTTGAGATTATATGAATTTAAATGAATATGTTTTCTTCAGCAGTTTGCAGAAATTGTAATTATTAAAAATACAGCGTTGTATTACTTTTTCGAATGTTTATTTTATTTAGATTTATTTAGATGTAGATTTATATAAAAAATAAACTTTTACAAGATTTCAACTCGGGTCATTTGTTGGGACTCCATTTGTAAGGACTCCATTATTACTATTAAAAGTTACTACAAAAGTTGTATCAGAAACTTGTTCCCATTTCCCTTTCTCTCCAAATACATTTTGTATGGATATGTTTATAAACTTGATAGAAACAACATTAAATCAAGTATAAATAATAACAAAATAACTGTCTGATATATATTTTTATTTTATTATATTAATATTTTCTATAAATCCCCTCAAGGCTCAATTACATTTGGCGATTGACAATAAGCCTGCCAAAGCTAAAAATTAAAACTTAAAGTCAAAAAGTCACAAAATACAAAATAAACATTTGCTTAAAATAAAATAAATAAAAAGACAAAAATAAAATATATATTTTAGTTGGAATTAGAACATAAATTCAAATGAATATAAACGTTTGAATATGTGTGTGATTTTTTGAAAATTTAACAACAAAAGAAAGCATTTTATCTGATGAAAATTAGCAACAAAAGAAAGCATTTTATCTGATGAAAATTAACGCTCAAAATAAACAAATTAAATTGGAAATTTTATGCATAAAATGGACATTTATATGTTAGATTTAATGGCTCTTTTCTGTGGGCTAAAAACAAATACAATAAGAGTATTAAGTTCTTAATGTTTACTTGTTCTCTGCTGTTTTTCTTTATTTATTTATTTGTTTATTTTCTTTTTCTTTTTTTTTTTTTGCTACATGCAATAAATGTTATCAAACAAAGTCAAATAATACAAGAAGCTCGTAAAAAAAAAATGTCATTTTCATTTAATTTTCGATGCTGCTGCTGACGCTTATTGTTTGCGAATTACATGCTCAGAATCCAAGTGAATACAGCGCATAATCTAATAATATTTTATGGGCGAATGGGCCTGTAATGGCCAGCATTGGAGTTCTGGCACCCTACAAAGTCCGTTGAACTGCCCGGACGATCAATAAATGAATATATATACATATATACATATATACATATATATATATGTATATATTTATGTGTGAATGGAAAATCTCAGTCATGTGAAAGTCAACGGCTACTTCTGCTAGTGTCATCAATTTGCTGGCTGTTAACAATGCCACATGCCCCCAGGCCCACACCTACTGCTCCCATTACTGCCACAAGACTCGAGACTCGAGCATTAATGGCGCAATTAACGAGCATTATTTGTTGCGCATACGCCACGTATGCCGCGTGCGGCATTGTTTTATTTATTGTTTCTAGTGTTGTATTTTTATTAGCATTTTCATTAGTTGGCAACGTTGTAAAAACTTTTAATACAACAAACACACACAGTCACACAACAAAAGTCGCAATTTTTGACACGCCCACCCGGCGAAGACGGAGGCGGCGGCGGAGGCAGGAGTAGCGCCAAAGAGCCGCATAAAAAAGCCAAGTGAGCTGTGAATAATGACTATTGTCATTATCGAGTATGGAGAACTTTATACGCGACGCAGGCAAAAAAGGGGAGTGGTTGAGGCAGGGGAGGTGGAAGGGGAAGGGGCATTTAAGTGTCTGTTGAATATAGTTTTCATAGTGTTTTATTGTCTTTTGGGAGCAGCAAATGAGACGTGAGCAATTTGAGCAACTATTAAATATTCCCCACAGCAAACAGACAGCAGCAGAAAATGATAATTCAGTCAATCAGTTGATATATATATATATTTTGGGAATAGTGATCTCAAAAATAAGTTTGCAAAAAGCTGTATAAAAATATTTGTGAAATGAATAAATGCCAAAAGGCGAAAGAGTAAAAATAAACGCATGGCAAATTGAGATAGCAATAAATAAATGCATATATATATAAACAACAATAAAAATCAAAAGAAATTAGATTTATATAGAAATGTAGATATATATTTTTGCATATATATATATATATCTTTATTGATGCGGGAATTATCAGCTTGGGCACCTGCTCTGCTGTGGCCCGATTTGCGCTGTGTGGGCAGTATCCAAATAGAATGCTGGCATTTGGATAGTGGAGGGGTGTGGTGTATGTGTGTGTGTGTGTGTGTGTGTGTGTGTGGAATGGCATGTGAGGTATGTGTGTATGTCTAAATGCCATCAAATAGCGTACGATAAATGACATGCGCCCAAGCTAAAAGGCAGAGATGAGCATAATGACGCCATAGCTATGACGAGAATGTCTGCCATCTGTGGTTTGTGTGTACAATGGGATCAACTGGAGGGCAGGTCATCGATTAACGTGCCAATCAGAGCTAAACATAATTATTGTCATCGCTGATGATCATAATGCCGATGATGACGCGTCAAATGACACGGCTCCTGGGCATGGGACGCGGCCCGATGAATGGGAACAGGATATGAAATGGGAATATGACGAGGGCTGGGAATATGACGAGTACTGGGACTGGGACAGGGATTGGGACAGCGACTGGGTTAACCAGAGAGCGTTCAATGTTATAATAGGCATTGTTTTCGAGGCTTCTGACGTCCGCTGGGGCTATGGCTAAAAATACACACGATTTCATGTTGTCAAGCACACGGCAAATGCGTGGTGTGTATGAGTGTGTGTGTGTGTGTTCAGGTTGTGCAAACCATTTTCAGCAAATTTAGCTGCGAATACACAAATTTTATTGACTACCGAAAAGGGGGCATTTCCCAAGTGAGACAATCAGCAAACACACACAGAAGCACACACACACACACAGACAAACTGACGAGAACTGGGAATTTGCATTCGATTTAACAATTCTGCATTAACATCGTACAGCAATAAAATGTGTGTTGCAAATGCCACATTGCATTAATGTTGAGTTTTTTGTTATTGTTTTTTGGCCAGCAGCGCATTAAAATTTGTCACCATTTTTATTGCATACTTTCAGGCAAACATGAATATTGGCATTGCACACAAATGGGATAAATTATCGCCGCGAGAGTTTTTACAGCTGCAGGAATTGGCATCATGTAAGTGCAACATTCTCTCAAACCAATATAATAATTTGTATTCATTTATTATTTATGTACATATAAATTAAAAGTGAACTTTAGTTACTTTTTTAACCAATGGTTTGCAGCGTTAATGGAACAGGCAAACTTTAAGATGCCAGAAAATAGAGAATATTTTGATATTTCTTAAATGTATAAATTAACTAAAAATTTTACACAATTCAATAAATAAATTATTAAAAATTTGGAATGTAAATTACTAGCTAAAATCATAGATATTACATTTAGATAGAGTAATAAATAACTATAAATATAATAAATATAAATAATAATAATTTAGTTTGACAGATTATATAGATCCATCTTAGTGTGTTCCACTGTAGTTCGTCACTGCTAAAATTTATATTATAGCAAAAGCTGCTCAATCTTAAAGTCAACTTTTCGGTGATTATTTCATATTTTTAGCACGAGGATAAATCCGGTCTGTTTCTAGGCGTGTTCTTTGATTCTGATTTATTGGCTTTGGAGTCACGTTTCGTGCTGCTTACTTTTGGCCATGCCATCAAACCAATGCAATTAAAATCGCACTGCAATGTTATTTGGGCCAAACAAACATGCAACCTGCAATAAAATGATTTTAGTTCTCTAAAAGAAGTCAAATCAAAGTTGGCAAACGTTCCAGATCTGAAGTGATAATTCTGTTGAGTTGATGATGATTATGTTGATGCTGCAATGGTTAGACGAATTGCATCTGCAATTTAAGATTATTCTTGCCATCTTTTTTGCACAGTGAATAGTATTAAATCCAGCGCACATCCAAGTCAAACTCAGCAATTTAAGTTGCATGACTTTTTATATGGAGCACATATCCTGTGTGTGTTCGCATTGTTGAGCAGCTTTTAGTAGAATATTTTACATTAATATTTTATCCCTTAAGCTGTCGTTAGACGATATGAAAATGCACATTCCTCACAAGTGCCAAAACAAGTAAGAAGACTGTAGTCAAGTGAGCTCGACTAGCAAATGCCCTGTTTGCAAAATATATATTTTACTGAATAATAAAATGAAAATATAGCTACATTTCGCCCATATTTCAATATAATATTAATCCACAGTTTAACTTGCAAATTAAGCTTTTTATTATCAACAAACAATACGTAAAAAAAGTTAGAAGTATTTGTGATATAATTGTGATTCATTTAAGAAGTTTCTCTCCGCTCGATTTGAAATAAAATTACTTTTTAGGCCATAAAGATTTTTGTTAGAGAATTTACAAGATGTTTCCGTTTACCGTATTTGTATCTTTTGTTTAATTTGTCGACTTCCCTAAACAGTCAAGTCAAAATGAGTGGCATCATCTAAAGAATGTTTCAAGGATAGCCTTAAGGACTTAAGGACTAACATTTATCGAGCTGGGGCAATTGCCTGTCTGCCTGTCTGCAAGTTGAGTGTGATTAAAATTTTTAGCAGCAATAACAATCGAGACTGTCAAATGCAGGCGTACGCCCATTTGGGCGTGGCACTTGTCTATTAGAGTGCCCTTTAAGTGGTTTCAAAAACGAAGTGTCAACGACAGCAGCAGCAGCTGCAACAGCAACACCAAAAACGACAGCTGTGCGTTGCAAGTAGAAAGTACACTCAAACACTCCAACACTCAGCTGAGCTGTGGTTGCAACATCAACAGCACAACGTGCAACTTGAGTAGGGCCAAATGTGCATACATTTATTAAGTTAATAAAACTCAGCAAGTGCAACTGCTGCAATTTGGGGCACTGCCTACGCAGCAACAGCTCAACACTTGCCTGTGGCATGTGTCACAAGCGTGCGACAAAAGGCAACGCGACTTTGTTTCCATTAGTTAATTATACCTGTAAAAGTGTGTAAAACAAAACTTGTTGTCTGCCCAACCCAACTCTCTCTCCCCTCCCTCTCAGCCCCCCCGTCGCTTTGCCTTGTGTGGCACACTCAAGGCGACAATTAAGTTGGCGCCACTGCAACAATTGACGCTTATGTCCAATTTGTTGGCACTGTGGCATACAACACGCAGTTGCAGCTTTACGTAAAAAACTCAAATTTTATTTGCTTATCAATTGAATTTTAATTGGTTATTTTTGTCATTTTCTTTTTTTGCAGATTCCACGCGAAAGCTGCAGGATGTTCTCCAGGATTTTTGTGCATCCAGTGAGACGACCACGCCCAAATGCATACCAGATGGGGTAAGTAACTAGCTAAACTAAACTCCATTTATCTTTTATGAAATATGCTTTTAAATTTTGTGCATGTGGTACAATTTTAATTTTTCAATTAACTCAAATGCAGACCGAAGCTCTTTGTGTGCTCGATCCCCTGTCCCCCTGATCCCTGTGACCCGTTTCAGGGTAGTGGCAAACAAGTCAAGGTTGCCAATGCAATTGCAACAATTAGGGCTTAGAAATGCTCATCCGCTTTCCCATAGATACAGCTACAACTAATCCTCAGACATCCAACTGCCTCCTTCTGCTGCTTAAGCCCACCGTTTTGCCTGTGCTTTCTCAGGAGAGCCTTCTGGCTCAAAAGTAAGCTGATGAAAGGCAAGTTACAGCAAGCTAACTTATGTCACACGTACACACACACAACAACACACACACACACCAACACAACTGACAAGGATGCGGGCCCTGTGCTGCTGCCAGCTGCTCCAGTTGCTCCAGTTGCTCCTGTCTATGAATTTGGCAGCTTAGATTGCTGCTGCTTTTGTTGTGTTGGATTTTCGTGTTTTGTGTGTGTGTGTGTGTGTGTGTGTGTGGCAGAAAGAGTGAAAGATTGAAAGTAAATCTTCTTATACAAACAATAAATCACAGACATTTTTCAAGTTTACGCCTGAATGCCAAATTGAAATTGAGCAGCAAACTGACTCCAGACTCCATCAATTGATAACTCAGCCCGCATTCAATCCCAAATCCCAACTGATAGTAAATTAAATTGAAAACAATATTGAACACTCCGAAAAAAATACTCTCAACTCAAACTGCTGTTGATTGGCAGGTTTTACAAAATGCTAAGGAATACATTTTAAGCGAGTTGATACCTAAAAGATTTGGCAGAGCACCGCGAAAATGTTTTAATTTGTCAAGATATATTTTTGGTGAAAATAGTTTTTGGCATAGAACCAATTTTTTTAACTGAATTTTCCTGCAACTATTTGATTTATTGGAGACAAGTTCAGTTGGTCAAACTTAGGTAGACATGAAGACGCCTGCAGAGATGGAATTTAGCAATAAATAATAAAAAATAATAATAATAGTTGCAGAGTGATTAACTGATAAATAAAAATCCAGAACTGTAATTGAAAGAACTCGACTGGGATTAACACTTATCCCATCAGCCAAATATATTCGAGTATTATTTGATTGATAATATTAATAATAACTAATAAATATGAGAATAGTTATTGGAAAATAGCTTATGTATTTCTTAGCCAATTTTGATTAAATTTGAACATGCTGTCAATAATATTTCAGTATTTAAAATGTACCTTTTGTCTTTGCAAATTAATATATATTTTGATATTCTCAAAATAAATCTAGTTGTTAATTAAATAAAATAAAGCTTATCTGCACAATGTATGCGAAAATTAATATTAATAAAATGTGACTTTAATATTTTATTTATATATATATTTTTTATTTTTTTAATCTAATCCCTCTGCCAGCTACATAGTTCCTAAAAAACCCATATACCCCATTTTGTCCATTTGTAATGCGTACAAAGAGAAAAAACAAAAAAATTTGTTGGCAACCATAATCTAGGCTAAAACCAGAGCAAACCTTTTGCCAACAACAAGCAACATGTCAGAGCATGGGCAAAACCAAATGAATAATCGAGATATTATCTGAAAGGGGAAACATGTGGCAACAAGTAGGCACAGTTGTTGCCACATCGCCAGCCGATATGCGGCATGTTGATTTCCGTTTAAGCTTAGCACAAGACTTATGCCCAAGGATTGCTCAGATGCTCCAAATGATGATTTCATATGTATTTACCATTTCAAATGTTTTCCAAAGAATTAATTAAGTTGCTTCCAAGAGATAATTGTTGCACAACAAGCGTGTTGTGTGGCAAAAATAATTGTGGCTTGTGGCGCAATGTTGACGGAAAACTATAATAAAAGCGAAAAACTTTTTTTGTGTCCAAATTAATCGGTCAAAAACACACAACTTAAACATTTTATCATTCTTTTTTTTTAAATGGTATTATTGAAATTGCAATTTGTTGTTAAGTCCACTCAGCCAAAGCTCATTTAAACCCACAACAAATGCAAATACGTACACACACACACACCCAATCCCACTTGAGCTGTTTTGAGGTGTGTGTGTATGTGTGTGTGTTTATGATTGAGTTTACTCAGCTCCTCCAAAAATAATGAATTTTGTTTAACCGAATACTTTTTACTCTGATACCGAATTTAAACTTATTCACTGATTGGCAAATCAAGTTGCTGGCCAAAACTCAACTCCCCAAAAAATTAAAAAAGCATTTAAAAAAAAAATGTAGTTTTTTTTAAACAACATTTCTAATTGCAGTTTGCATTTTGTTTTTCGCCTGAATAAATTATAACTTTAAATGCTTATGCAAATTTTATGACTTTTTTTATGTTTTTGCTATTGTTTTTTTTAGTGAATAATATGTACATTTTTTTGTACATTTTATGGCTCTTGCGATTTATTGTGCTGTGGCAAACTATATAATAATTCTGATTGAAAACAAATGTTTATTTGGTTTAGATTTAAGTGTTTTCGCATTTTATGGCATTGTGTTTTAAGCTTGCCACCGCAACATGCCACAAGTGCGGTCGAAAGACAGCTTTTGACCCCAGACTGTGTTGTACTTTTTATGTTTGTTTGTTTTATATATATATATATATATAAATGTATTTTTCTTATTAAAAGCTGCTTACTTTACGCTTGGTCGCTTCGAAAAGCGCTTCAGGTTCGATGTCAGTTTCTGTGTCAGCAACAACTTCATTTTCAACACTTCAATTAACTTAATTAAATCCAGCTGCTGCTGGAAACTGTTGAAGTGACTTGTCTTCAGATTGGCTCTGTCATTGAATTATATTTTCGACATCTTCAATTTGGTTGGCCAAATGCTGTAAATTCATTTAGCTAGCGGGTATCAATTCTTCAGAATTTTCAATGAATGCCAAACTTTAAAGTTGGGCAAAATTTATTTTAGCTTCGCTTTGTTTATTCTTAATTTGGCTGAGAAACTGTTAACTGATTAAACTGATTTAACTGAATTTGTGCTTGGGGCAATTTGAGTGAGCTCAGCTTACTGCACAATAGAATTAGACACTTATGCTGGTAATCTGCACTTGACCCAAGTAATCCAAATGGCTGTGCAGCTTAGTCATCTTTTGTCATCCCTAAAACCGGTTCGGATTCGCTTAGGTATTTGCTGCTCATCAACCGCATTATTCACATGCCAGAGGCAAATGCAAATTTTCTGTCATGCAGTTAATGTCAAAGCCAGAATGTCAGCTGCATAAACACACACACAGACTAACACACACACACACACACTGATACACTCTGTGGTGTGCTTATGCAATTTGTTTAGCTTCTGTAGAAGTGAAATTTGTAAATTTACTGCGTTGCATAGTTGAAATGTGGTTTACGCTTCGCTTGCCACAGACTGGTGTCGTCGACTCGGCGTATACATAATTTACGCATTGCGATACGCCCCAAAAAGTATGCAATACATGAATGAGTGCAAAACACAGATTACGCCGCTGAGTGGAGATTTTGACAATGTTTTCCGGGGGGTTGGGGTTGGGTTGGGGGTTGGGCAAAGCATAATAAACTGAATAAATGGGCTAAAAGTGCGACGTGCTCAACGTGATTATCAGCGGCCAGGCGTGAGTCTATTTGAGTGTAATGAATATCACGCATACGCACTGTGCGCACCCAATATGCTTGAATATTTATTCATTAAACCACGCACACACACACACATACACACTCTGGAAAAACTATGTGTGTAGATAAAAAAAGAGTGTTTCTTGCTGTTTTCACACGCGTATCGCGTTGCTTGCTAAATAAATTTTGTTAACGCAATTCGCGTGCCATTTCTATAGTGCCAGCTTTTGCTATGTGTGTGCCTGTGTGTGTGCCTGTGTGTGTGTATGGGAGTGTGTTATACTCTTGTTGCTGCTCCAGTTGTTGTTATAGCTTGACATAAGCGTATTCTTGCCATTTCCCAAGGTATAAATTTCCATTTGGCTGTATTCAGTTTCATGATGGCCCATTCCCAGGCACCAAATTGCCGAGCCGAGCTGGGCCGGGCCAGGCCGAGCCGAGCCCATAGACAACTCCAGCCTCGGCATAAGCTTAATGTTGTTGGGGCTGTCATATCTTTTGTTTTATGCTCGAAATTTAAAACGCCAGAGCAACAGTAGATTGTGAAAAGCATTACAATGATGATGATAATAAATATAATGTGACATTTTCACTAAAGCGTTTCGCTTAATACACTATGAAAAACCAAATACATTGTTAAATTTAATAACAAATTATGTCAAGGAATGAACATGAGCACAAAAAAGTGAATTGTGCATTTCAACTTGATTGTATTTAAATTCAAAGTGTATTCAGTTGTCGTTGTTTATTTAATCAGTATTTTTTTTTTTGTTGTTTTTTATTGTGTTAATATTAAACGCTGCTCATTTGCGCTTGACTCGCTCAGTTGCCAATTAATGCCGCCGACAGGCACACATAATCTCTGTTGCACAACAGCACGACCATGATGAAGTGGTAACCGTAACCATAACTGTAAGCTGGTAACTGGAAACTGGTAACGGGTAACGGATAAACGTTAGAAATTTAAAGCATAATTTGTGTTTACATAATTTGTGGCAGTTGGTTGCTTTATCAGGGGGATTTTTACTGATGCGGGCCTTTGTTGTCCATCAATGTTCCCATATCAAAATGTCTGTCAATGTCATTTCATCATTTTGTATTGACGTTGCAAAGCTACACGTGCGGCTTGCGACATGAACCAAATGCGCCAAGAGCTTGAGTCGCCTCCTGCTCCTCTTCCTGCACACTCCTGTCAACCGTGGTGAAAAAAATACACAACTTTTGCAGATCCTCAGAGGGCATTTACAGTCACGTACATCATGATGCGCCTCAAATCACTGGGAATAACAATTTTTCAGACTGTGTGTGGGTGTGTGTATAAATATGATTTAATATATATATATATATATATATATATATACGACCAAGTAATTATATATTCCAGAAGCATACTTTGCAGAGCTCCAGTTTATAATTTAAAATTCAACTATTAATTGTATTTTGCAGGACATTGATTTCGATGGGTTTCGTCGGTTTCTGGACGCATTTCTGGACTGTGAGGCGCCGCTGGAATTGGCCAAGCATCTGTTTGTGTCGTTCCTCAAGCCAAACGTCACCCAGGCCCAGTTGCATGGCAAGGCGCTCAGTCAAATGGCGGCCATTAGCAGCACGGCTGCCTGTGCACCCGTCACGTCCCACACGAAGGGTAAGCCGCCATCGATACCATTGCCCTATCCATATACATCATTGCCGACAGGCAGTACATATATATATATATGGATAGGGACATGACACATGGCACATGCCAGACAAGAGTCAGTTTAATAATTGCAACACATTTCTCACTGGTTGTTCGTTGCTTGTTGCTGCTGGTTGTCTGTTGGGTCTGTTGTAATTAGGCTCCATACCGAACCTGAACAGCATCGCCGAACTGATGCCGCAATGCAGCCTTGGCGGCGATGCCCAGGCCCAGGCACGCACCAGCTTTGTCGACAAAATCCATGGTATTACGGATAAGTTACAGCACTCACTTGGCGGCCATTTGACGCACGATCCCAGCAAGACCGGTAAGTGTGTATGTCTCTATCCCACTCTCTCTCTCTCTTTCCCTCTTCCTCTTGTTCTGAAAACACATTCCACAAATCAAATTTATCGCAATTTCGCCTGGCCTTATTTAAGGCTAGCTTTTCCAAGTAGGAATAGCCATCTCAGTCACTGACAGAAAGATTAATTACACTTGTGGTTTGTAGTCCATCTTCTCAGATGTATTGTGATTTGTTCATAATTTCATTACTTTAAAAAGTAGGCAACATTTCTGATTTTGCTATATTTTGCTAAACAAATTTTTCATTAAGAACTTAGTTTTCAATTGATAGTTTCAATTATTTTATGTTTAGGTTTTTTTTTTATAAAAAGAAGATGATATTAAAATATGTGCTGACAGAATTAAAGAGTTTAAAGAAATTTTAAATTTAAAAATGTTAAGTTGAATATCTTTAGGAGAATGATATATAGGTTTATATATATAGACTTATATAATTTTAGATTTATATATATAGATATATGGGTTTATATATATATAGATTGTACTGATTTTAAGGAGGCAAATTGTAATACTCTCTGCAGTGATTTGAAAATAATTGAAATTGCGTTGAAACCATTTTGTGGAATGTTATCTATGTAATTGTGTTTGATTGTGTATATGTATATGTATATATGTGTGTGTTTGTGTGTATATATGGTTAATTGTGAGTTGTTTCTTTCGCTTTATTGCGTGTACACATTGCAGGCAGCGTACATCCCATGCTAACCGTTACGCCCAGCCCGCTGGCCAGTGGTCCGAGCATGTTCCCCAGCATCAACGCTGCACGCCGTTCGGTGGACTCGAGCCCATCGCACTCACAGACGAATCCCTCGCAAATGTCGCGCAACTCGTCGAAGAAGAGCAACAATTCCGTTAATTGCAAAATTGATGGTAAGTATTAATTAGATAGTAACTCAATTCGCGGCTGGAACTGTAGCGCGATATAAGGGAAATTACAATGTGGACGGACTGTCGCTGGATGAGTTTGCAGTTCGAGTTTCGGTTTGACTTTCAATTAGGCACACATTGTGTGTGTGTGGCAAGTCAACTGCAATTAGTCAACTTGCCACACAATGTGGGTGTTATAGCTGCTGAATAGAGCCACACAACAATATGTATATAATATTATATATATATATATATATATATATATATATATATATGTATGCATGTATGTATGTCGCAGTGTGCAACAACATCTTGAGTATTTCAATTGGCGCTGCAAGCATTTGCAACTGTCAGCATTGCGGCTGTCAGTTTGCCAACTGATTACTTTTGTCGACTGAGAAACAGGCAAAACGACAGACCGACAGCCAATTCAGATGCTAAATTGCATGGCATTTGCCACACAGCACGCGCACAATAAATGCATAGCTCAGTGCAATCCCCGTGCGTAGAGTGGGGCAACTGCTTTATGCCAGCGACTGTGCATTGTCCAATTACCAACTGACTGACTGTCTATCTGCCTGTCTGTCTGTTTGACTGTCCCTTTTTGTTTTACTTAAGCCAAATACGCAGCGTGGCAAAAGCAACTCTCGACGCATTCACTAATTAGCTGCAGCAGCAGCTCAAATGGCGGCAAAAAAAACACAAAGCTTTTTCACTAATTCGCGAGCAATGCAAAACTTCATAAATTATGCAGAAACAGCAATTGCCGAAAGCTAACAAAGTGAAAAGGCACCAAACAAAAACCCATGTCCAAACATGTTTCATAATGGCAAACGGCAAGAGGTGAAAGGTGAAAGGCAGCGGAAACAGGAAGTGCTTGCATAGTAAATAAATAAACAGTCCAGTTCGAATTGCTGGCTCAGTGATGTCAGTGATGACTCACAGCATACCCTGTATTAGGTATAGAGACAGCATAAACCCTGAAAAATGTTACAGGATATTTAAGGTGTGTGCAGTGCGTAATGAAATGAAAGCCATGTCAAAGTTCATGTCGTAAATCAACGCCCAATTAGAAAATTTTTACATTTTCCCAAAGTGCGCCGCGCCAATGCGTAAAATTAGCATCACACACACAGACACACACATACATACATACATACAGTTATGTAGCCCTGAAAGTAAGCTACTTACGGCTTTGCTGGCTGTTGCTGTGTTTTCTTCTTCTTCGTTTTTTTTTTGCCATTCCCCATTCAACATTTGCTTACATTAATTTCGCTCCGTTTGCAAAGAGCTCGAATGATTAATGATCGTAAATTTCATTTTCTTCTTCTTTTTTTGGTGTTTTTTTTTCCTTTCCATTTTTTTGTTTCTTTTGTTTCGCGCTGCTTTTTGTGGTGCGAGCCTGTCGTTTCACGCATTTTAGCAGCAATTGCGGGTCACTTTTTCGTTTTTTTTTTTCGCTCGTCCTTTGTGCTGCTCAGAAAAATTGCGTTGGGGAAAAGGCATATAACAAGTAATGAGAAAACAGTGCCTGCCTTGTGACTGTCTCCTGTGTATATGTATGTGTGTGTGTGTATATGAGTGAGTGGCTGTGTGTGTGTGTGTGTCGTGACTGTAAGCGCTAATTGGATTAGTTTTGCTTTGGTTTCCGTTTTGCAGCTGGATACGAGAACGGATATTGTTTCCCTGCGTGCTCAGCTAATTTTATTTATTGGCCTCAGTGCGTTGACATTGATCAGCACAGAATATTCCATTGTATGCATATCTATATATATATATATATAAATATATGTATATATATTCAATTCATACTTTATGCATTCATCATGCTAAAATTGTTTGTCCTGGCCATGGGCAATGGCGAAATTTACTTGAGTGCGTATCTCATTCATTGATATCCAAATGTAAATATTAACCAATATTTTAGGCATGTTAATTTATTGGCAACTACTCGTCGTATTAATAGAAATGTAAACATAATTAGCTTAAGCGCCCCTCCAACAGACAGAACACACAATACACAAAGTAAAATGTGAGCCAAAAAGCAGGGAAATGCCAAGTGCCAAAGGCAATTACAATTAACTTGGCCTAAATGTGTTTGCTTAACTTATGCGACTTTGACGCAAGCTTCATAATCCTCAGCAGCTGTCGGCCTGACAAATTAGTTTAATATTTAAAGCAATTACAAAATAAATGAAGAAAAGAATGTCTTTTGACTGCGATATGTCGACGAGACAAAAGCCGCTGAATGGAAAACGATTTGCTTGGCTTTGAGCCGTAAAAATCGATATTAATGCCATTAGCAACTTCCCATGAGCACTCAAAAATTAAAGAATACTCAACAGATACGGCGGAGTGAAGAGAAAGCGGGGTGTCTATTTAAATTTAAATTTGAGGAGTAAAGTTGTGTTTATAGCTATGCATTAGTAAAAAGTTTCGATTGGGCTGACAAAAGATTAACTTTTAAACTTGCAAGTTTATTAATAGCAAAATAGCAAAAATTAAAAGCAACTGTTTGGTTTAAATTGCGACAATCAAGGAAAGGAGACAAACGAACTGCATCATTAAGCAAAATAAGTGTCAAAGTGGAAAAAGCAAACAATGAGCAACTTGAAGCAGGCAGCTGTCATTTGAAGCTGCAACGATATGCTGCAACAATGACAAACACTAACAAACATTCTATTGTTGCAATCGAGTCACTCGATCAATGACACTTGCAGCTGCAGCACCGAAGTGCCACAGGGGCAACTTTAAATGAGTTTGACTGCATCGATTTATTTAATACTCTTTGTTTGTGCAATTTAAATAATTAATGAATGCATTTCAATCGTGTGATTTTTGCTAACCTTGCAGCTGACATTAAGCTGCTGGCCCGTAAACTCTCCCACTTTGATCCTTTGACCCTGAAAGTACCGTTGAAGGATGTCGTTTGCTATTTATCACTGCTCGAGGCCGGACGGCCAGAGGACAAGCTCGAATGTAAGTGAATTTGAAACGCTGTTGGACCACCAACCCATTGCAACTGACTCTCACTCATTAATTAATTCACTCTCTATCCCCCTCTCTCCCACTCTCTCTGTCTCTTTTTGTTTCATACAGTCATGTTCCGGCTATACGATACGGATAGTAATGGCGTACTGGATACTGCTGAAATGGATGCCATTGTTAATCAGATGATGGCCGTTGCCGAATATCTTGGCTGGGATGTCAGTGAGCTGCGTCCGGTAAGTGTTTAACTGCACACACACACACACACACACACACACACACCAGCACACACACACACACACACACACACACACTCGCACACTTAAGCAGTTTACATTTACACGTGATTACTGCAATCAGGAACAGGCAATTCAACTTATTAAAGCCCACAAACAGAATGGCCCAACACAAGCAACCAATCATCAACCACTCCGATTGCTCCTCGAATCCGCAGAGTTCAACGGAGTAAAACTTTTTCAATTACTTACCCAGCACTCGTAAGCACTCGAATTTAATTTAATTGTATTGTCTTGCAATACAAGTTCTCAGCTGGCCAACAGCAAACTTAAGAAACTTAATAGTTTGGTCAACAAACCATGGCAACAACAAGTGGAATCGATTCTCTAATTTACTCGTACCTTGACTAAGTCATAACTGTGCTCCACCTGGAGCTGTATCTATGGCATCCATAATTGTTGAGTTCAATACAATCTTTACCTGGGTACTTCAATGGAAATTCATTAAATGAGTTCACTTTGATTGGGAAAAGAAAAGTATGAAAATTATTAATATTGTTCATCAAACAATCGCAAACAACGGAAAAGGCCAGTGACAAAAATGTTGACTACAAATAAGCCGAAATCATCAGAAAACTCAATTAACAAAATGCCCTTGGCCAGTGTCGAAACTATGACAACAACGATTCCAGCTATGTTAATGCGTTTCCTTGTTGGGATCGGATGCTCTTTGGTGTTGGTGGGCACATTCAATGGGTCTGTGACACAGCCAGAAAGTCCACGAAAGCCACATAATTTAAATTCTAAGCATACACAAAAATTTTGTAATCAAAAATTCTTGCGGCCCTTTTTGTGTGCGCCAAAAGGGAATCAAGTATGAATGCTGTGGTCGAGAGTGCTAGACTATTAGTTGCCCTATAGAGATTTTAAAGGCATCTCGATTGATGCCTTAAGGAATTTTAGGCTTAATAGGAAATATAAAGTATGCCCAACTAGGAAATATTCTAACAGATGCAAACATTAATGAAGATATGAAAAAGATCCGATGTGAATTAGGCTTATAGATTAGATATATATATACAGATAGATAGATAGATTTTAATCAAGTATATATATACATTAGTTTTGAGTCTGAGCTGCTTTCTTCTCCATGTTACATACATCTACACAATTTTATAATACCCATTCTATCCGTTCATAATTGGAACAGGATATGAAAATAAAAGTATTAAAACAGTTGAAACAGAAATTATCAAAGCAAATAATGAATTGCACAATTCTGAAATTTATTTCCGCATAAAACACAGGGGTCTACAATGCAAATTGTAGTCCGCATAAATTCTGCGAATTTCTAAATATATAATGAAATTCTAAGAAAGAAACTTTTTGTATAACAAGAACTTAAAGTTTATCAAAGTTCAACACTCGACAAACGCAACAGGACATGAAATTGATTAGGGTCGGAAATTGTAGTCAGATGATTCTCGGTAAATCTTTGCCAATGATATCAGAGTAAAGATTATATAGTAGAATTACAAGCGAAATCTGAAATTGAAAAAAATGGAATTTCAAGTCTATTTTTAATGGAAGCAAACCATACGCCGCATTGCACAATTATTGGATTAAGTGGGGTGAAATTGCACTTAAGCTGACGGCAAATTCAATGCACTTTTTCCCAGAATAAAAATCAGTTGCATGGAGTATTTCATTATGCCAATATCTTGGCAAATTGAAAGGGAATATTTATTGGCTTACACATTTTTTGAGCCGGCAATGCAATCAAGGCCAACCTGGCCAACTTTCCATGCATCTAACTCAACGTCAAAAGGCACTTGTGGGTAAAATTACCTTTATTTTGTGGCAGACGCAGAACGTCTATCAGGAAATCACATAAAGTGAACCAGCAACACGGCAGCATTTTTCCACAAGCACTCTGTGAAATCCTTCTTTTTTTTTTTTGCTCTTCTTTTACTTACAGATACTGCAGGATATGATGGTTGAAATTGACTATGATGCCGACGGCACAGTATCCTTGGATGAGTGGCAACGTGGTGGCATGACAACCATACCGCTGCTCGTGCTCCTAGGTAAGAGTGTGTGCCAAATGGCTGTGCAGCTTTCAGCTCCTGGTTGCTTTCTGGCTGTCTTAATAATCAAGTAATTCGCAAAGGTTCGCAGCCAAAAAAAAGCAAAGAGAAAATAAAAGAAAGAAAAACCAAGTCAGAAACGAGGGAAAAGTAAGTGAAACGTGGCCATTAAGTGCATCTGTGCTCCCTGCACTTACACACAAGCAGCCAGCTTTGTGTTTTATGCCAAATCCAATGATATATCAACTCATCCCCCCCTCGTTACAGGCGTTGATAGCACCACTCTCAAGGAGGATGGCATCCATGTGTGGCGCTTGAAGCACTTCAGCAAACCGGCGTATTGCAATCTCTGCCTCAACATGTTAGTCGGCCTTGGCAAGAAGGGACTCTGCTGTGTTCGTAAGTATATATTATATATATATATATATAAATGTAGACATTTGAATAAATGCCAATCATGTATTAAATATTTGCATTTTGATTTATTGCTTTTGATTTGATATTTGATTTAATGTTCGAAAGACTTTTGCATAATAAAATGGTGCATACATTTTTATATATATTTTAAAAATATTAAAAAAAATTATTTATATCTCATTTGTGATTAGTTTGCAAGTATACGGTGCACGAGCGATGCGTGCAACATGCGCCCGCCTCATGCATCACCACCTATGTGAAATCGAAGAAGCCCAAATGCGGCGCAGATCTGTTGCATCATTGGGTCGAGGGCAATTGCTACGGACGCTGCTCCAAGTGCCGCAAACGCATTAAGGCTTACCACGGCATAACTGGACTGACCTGTCGCTGGTGTCATATGATGGTAACTATATATATAAAATATATATATATCTTATATCTTTTAGAGATCTTTTTTCCAATTATTTTTACGTCTGCCAACATTGTAAGAGGCAACAAATTCCGTTGATATGTCGACTGAAATGGGTTTTAAAATCTGTCGAGTTGAATTCGAATTGCATTTCACATATCGAAGGAAACTCAATATAAATGAAAATAACATGAAAATGCTGACATTGTCACTCTGACGACAAGTGTAGCTGGCATTTTAATACTTCTGAGAATTTATATAACAAGACAAGTTGGAGAGAGTGGAGGGAGGAGATGTTCCCTGTTTCGTTCTGCAACATTCCAATGTGCAACAAGCTTGAAATTATACAATACGCATAACTGAATGCATTATTCTGATCATTTGAACAACTGAACTGAACATTTCCCCAGATTTATCATACTTGTTTTGGCCATGTCTAAAAATTGTTCAGCTTATGTGATTTCAACAAGTGCAACACAAACAGGTTGCACGTTGTGTGCATAAATGTAAATTTAGTTTTGCTGTGTTCTCCCTCGTTATTTCTTCCAAAATTGTCACAACTCAAAGAAATTATGCTGCTACATGCCACAGCGCCTCGAGCTGTTCCGCTTTGCTTGCCGCAATCACCAAAGACACCAACCATTCCATCTCTGGTTTGGGAGCTTTGTTTCGGTGCTGCAGGCGGCACCAACTTGGCTAACGACTTTGACAATTGCAGTAGTCAAGGTTATGCCAAGTTTGTTATCTCAACAGCAACAAGAGGCAACAATACAACTAAAAGATACATTCCACTCAGATGTGGCAAACTGTATTTTAAACGTTGCAAGACTTGTTGCCACAAACTGTGTTTTGTAAGATTTGCAAACGCATTTTGAGACTGTTGCATTTCGTAAATTTTGCATTTATAAAATGTAATCTTTTTGGTAGTAGCAAATGTGTAATTAGCTTAAATATTTAATTGCTTAACTAATATTTTAAGTCATTTAACTTCTAATTTACTTAGCTGCCTTTTTACTCTCTCATCGATATATATATATATAAATTTATATATCTGGCTCTTAAAATATTTCAAGTGTAAAAATTTGCACTTAAATCGCATTTAAGCGTAAATTAACATTTTGGTAGAGGCGCTAACAAACTTTTAATCGGATTCATTAAAGCGAAATGAGCATTTTAGCCAGTCTGCCGAGTGTTCGTTAAATAAATACGTATACGCCCAGGCAGCCCAGTCGGCCCAGGCGCTCTTCGTAAGTGGTTTGTATTATTTTTTTTTTTTTTTGGGCCAAGAGTAAATTGGAGTGTAAATGGAATTTAAACCCGCTAAAATTTTATGAGCTGGATTTAATTTTTCGGTGGTTTCGTCCTTGCAGCTAATTTGATATAAAATCACGTCTCTCTCTCTCTCTCTCTCTCTTTCTCTCTCTCTCTCTCTCGCTCTACTAATGGCATCTCTGTTTTTTTTTCTTTAGCTGCATAATCGTTGCGCCTCATCGGTGAAGAAGGAGTGCACACTGGGTGAATATGCCGGGCTTATTGTGCCACCAACCGCAATCTGTCCAGCTGTCCTGGATCGCCAGCGTTCGGTTAATCAGACGCACAAAGTGAGTGGATCTGTTGACA
This sequence comes from Drosophila dives, assembly GCA_035042365.1. Classification (NCBI taxonomy): domain Eukaryota; kingdom Metazoa; phylum Arthropoda; class Insecta; order Diptera; family Drosophilidae; genus Drosophila; species Drosophila dives. The sequence goes on from JAWNLJ010000437.1 coordinate 1,625,273, forward strand.
CATTTTGATTACAGCGCTTCGCAAAAATACCCAACCAAACCAAAATAAATTGGCATTTGTACTAATCCATTCCAATCTCGATACGCACGCTGCTTGCTGTACTTGTTTGCTTTGCTAACAACCCAATCAACTCCAAACAAACCGCTGAACACATTTCCCACACACCAAAATTGTATCCATTTTGCTGCTGCACAAACGCATCAATCAATCAATCGTTGTGAAACCTTGATTACCTTGAATAGAAATCACAAATGCATCATCATCACCAGGCAACACATTTCCAAATCACGCTGCCGGATGAGCTGAGCTGTCCGCTGCTGGTGTTTATCAATCCGAAGAGTGGCGGGCGACAGGGCGATCGCATCCTGCGCAAATTCCAATACATGCTCAATCCCAGACAGGTCTACGACTTGTCCAAAGGTGGTCCCAAGGAAGGTGCGACATTAAATGCAAAAACGCGTGGCAAGTGGCAAAGACTTAAATTCTAAGCTTTTGTTCTCATTTTTGGTTAGGACTTACGCTCTTTAAGGATTTGCCCAACTTCAAAGTAATCTGCTGTGGTGGCGACGGCACAGTCGGCTGGGTGCTCGAGGCGATGGGTAAGTAAAAAACAGCAGCAGCAGCAGGTACCATCTATATGTCTAAACGCCCACAGACTCCATCGAGCTGGCCACACAGCCTGCTATTGGGGTGATACCGCTTGGAACTGGCAACGACTTGGCCCGCTGCCTGCGCTGGGGCGGCGGCTATGAGGGTGAAAATATACCCAAGTTAATGGAGAAGATAAAGCGCGCCTCGACCGTAATGCTGGACCGATGGAGCATCGAGGTGACCAACAGTCTGCCAACCATCGAGGAGCTACGGCCGAAGGTAAGTGATCACACCTCTCTCCCTCTCGGGGGATGTCCATTAAAATGCAGTCAAATCTGTGTGTCGATAAACTTTGGCGTCTCCTAACTGAAACGACACAAGGAAATCCATACATTTGAGACTCTGGCAAACCGAAAAGTTGGCAACGACCAAAGGCAACACTTTTGTGGCACTTTTGGGAAAAATCCAATTTTCGTCTACAGTTTTTGCAGTTTGAACATGTCTGCGGTTTCTGGGGCCTTTTGGGCATTTTTAAGGTAGTTCGGTGCAACCAAAAACCGATTACACAAACTAATTTACTCTGTTTGCCACATGTTTCGGGCTGTTAGCCAATTGCAAACTTCAACTAACAGTGAATTCGAGTGTGTATATGTGTGTTTTTCTTACTTTTTACAGGTAACTTTGCACTCGAATATGCAGAAGGTGATTGAGTTGTCGCAGAGCGTTGTAGTTGACAAATCGCTTATCGAGAGATTCGAAGGGATTCAACGGCAGAGCCTGATGAGCAGCAGCTGCAGCACAGACAACATGTCAAATGTCAACCCGGCAGCAACTACATCGGCATCCGCCACCTCGATTATGATGGCAACGGAATACAAACAGGATATGAGAACAACAACAATGACAACAACATCGACAATGGCTGCTGGCGAGGAGGGGGGTGGAGAACAGCAGCAGCAGCAGCAGGTGGAAACTGACTGTGGCACACGCACCACAACCACCAAGAGCATTTCAATGTCAACATTCGAAACGAGGCGCATGCAGAAAACATTGACTGCCACAATGAGCAGCAGCAGCAGCGGCGGCAGCAGCAACACAATCAGCTCAAGTGCCGCAGGCAGCCCCAACACCAACACCAACACCAAACTGCCGCCGCAACAATGCCACTCACAGCAAGGGGAAGAAAAGTTGGCAAATGCAGAGATGCCACCGCTATCCCGAACAGATGCAACAGAAAAACAATCGCTGGAAACGCTGCTCGTGCAGCACAAAAAACAACAGAAAAAGTTGGCAGAGGAAACTGCTGCCGCTTCCGAGTCGACAACGGATGCTGCCGCATTTGAGAATAATGAAGGCGATCATAATAATAGTCGGTGCAACGTTGTTAAACAGCAAATTACATTGTCATTGGATTTGTCGGACAAGTGCCACAACAATAACAACAATCGAGAGCAACAAAACAGACAACGTCAAGTGGCCAGCACACCACAGACCCCCCCAATCACACCCAACACGCCCACAGCAGCAGCAGCATCATCAGCACCAGTACCAGTACCAGCAACACCCACAACCACAGAGACACCAGTGGTAATCAGTGCAACTCAATGTGGCAGCAGCAGCAACATTCCACAGAAGGCAATCAAAGTGCAATCGGACAAGGACTGCATTGTGCCCTATAACATTATCAACAATTACTTCTCCGTTGGCGTGGTGAGTATCCTGAAGCTGAAGCAATCTTTGTTCTCTGTTTCCAAATCACTTAACAACTAGGCAAAATATGTATTTAACTGGCTAATGCAATGTTCTGCCATGTCCTGTCAGCCTCATAAAACGGGCAGCTTCATAGAAACAACAGCAAATCCAAGTTGAAACTTGAAAATTGGTTTTTTGTATTATTTTTTAATTTATCTGAATTAAATTTTTATTTAGATCTGCTGCAATTTTTAGCAAACGTCACATTTACAATAATTTATATAGTTTCATTACAAATTACATTTATATCTATTTGTTGAATACTTAGTGAAAATATTTAATGATAAAGTGAATAAGGTGAACATATTTAATTAATTCTGAAAATATGGAAAATATTTAATGAACAAGTGAAAAAGGTGAAAATATTTAATTAATTACTGAAAATAGGGAAAAGATTCAAGGAACCAGTTTTGGGCGCTTAGAAAAATATAACTTAACTTTTTATTTAACGATTTATTTTCTATGGTTGCTAAGCTAAGTTTTCCATTCAGGCAGATTTTTAACATTATTTTTGAGTGTTTAATTATAGTTGACCAACTAATTTTAATACTGAATCTGTGCACCATGGAAAACTAAGAAAAAACCATTTCAACAGAAAATATATAATAAAAACATTAAATCGCAGATGTGTTTGCTCAAGTAAAGTTATTCAGGATATTCAGTAAAATATATATATATATATAAATATATTTGTTGACTGACTTAAGCAGAATCTCTGATGTATAAAAGCCAAAAAAAAGGCGCATTTTTCGTTGGGGAATTCGATAAGCGAAAACCTGACTTGCACTTTGAAAATGCACGCAAATGAAAAAGTTGGAAAAGCGCAGCTCTTTCTAATGCAAATTTCCCACGAATTGCATTGAATAAATTCATAAAATGAAATAGACGAAAATAAACGAAAATAAATGAAAACCAACTGAAGCAAATGAAGCTTGAATGGATAACGATAAATATTCATGGGACTACAATTTGATATGAGATACGAGATATCCTGTGGCACGTAGCATTCACAAAAACATGCACCATTTTTCAACAAATTGCATTTCCCAATTGCCAAAAGTGTTGAGCAAACAAATGCAAAGTGGCCAACTAACTGGGCTAACACAGACCAACACCCACACGAAAATAAACACTTACAAATAGGGTTTTTTGCGAGTTGGGCAGACAATCAAACAAGGCTCATTTGCATCTTTGATTCAACGCTGAAATTCAGGCTAAAACAGACCTCATTAGCAGACGGATGGATTCAAAGGACTCCAACGCAATACACTGAAATTAAAGTTAGATGTAATTAGTTAGAAATTCTTTGGGCTATCATCAGATTGAAGAACATTAATTTCAGCCATCTAGTTGAGATCATTATCTCCATTAGATTCGCTGAGTATGCGCTATTTAAATTAATGAGTGTGTTGACTAATTAGTAATTACAATTGCAGGCCACATGCCACATGCCACACGAAACAGCGCCAAGGGAAACATATAGCGCTATGGGGACAATTTGACTTGAATGTGCCCCAAAAGACGCACAATACACACACACAAAGAAATAGGGTAATAAATTCAAATACCAAAAAAAAGGAGGAATGCGAATTAAGTTTTATTTTGGGGTAAAGACTTTTGAATAATTTAGCCAGATGCAGAGATAAAAAAAGTAGCTGAAATCAAAGTCACTTTTGCTGGTACGTGCGACTAAGTAGCTAGCAAGGATTTAATGTGGCAATAAAGAAAGTTTAAGTGGCAAATTTACAGGCAGTCAGGCAGTCAGGCAGTGAGGCAGTGAGGCAGTGGCAGCCACAAGATGTGTAAAAAGTAATACCAAATAAACGAGGCGAAAAGCAGAAAAGCAGAGAAAACTGAAAATAATGGCAACTACTAAAACGGATATGTTGTACAAATTCAGCAAAGGCGCAACGTGAATCGTGTCCTGCGTCTAATCAAAAAAAAAAATAAAAACACGCCCACAGGCAACACTACCACAATCAGGACTTGCTATGGTATTTACAGATTCCATTTGCTTTAATATATATAAATGTATATATACATATATATATATATAGATATATATCTGTTTGTGTATTTTGTAATGCTGCTCCATTTGTCAAGTGCGGCTAAAGTTGAAATCCTTTTTGTGCAAACGTTTTGCACTCTGTCCCTGCCACCCTGGCCACCCTTAATTGAATGTCAGCCTAAACGCAGTAAATACACACACAAATACACACACAAATACACACACACAGATAAGCACACACAACTGCAAGATTAAGATCCACAAAATCCTTGCTAAAATAAAAATATTGCACCAACAAGAGGGATCCAAACCATTTGGTCTCTGTTGCCCTGTGTGTCTTTATCTCTTCGTATGTGTGTGTCTGTGTGTGTGTGTATGTGTGTTGTGTATGTATGTGTCTGTGTGTGTGTGCCTTGGTTTAAGCGTGTTAGTTTATTTATGACCTGTTGTGCGACTGTTTGAACCGTAGGCGCTTACAAAAAAACTGTCAATGATTTTGTTCCTACCTTAAAATCAAATTTATTTATTTTAAAGTTTGTGTTTCTTATGTGGATTTTGTAGCTATTTATGGACATTGGCATTGCTGCAATTAACTAACTGACTTTTTGTTAATTTTAAATTAATCTTCTTAAAACAGTTTGCCTTGCTTTGCCAACATTTCCAGGGTATACTGTTGTCTGTCGTGGAATTTATTATGTGTTGCTACTGTTTTTGTTGTTGCAGAGATTTCACATGTCGGCTTCATTTCGCGCAGCTTTCCTGGCTCCGCATCCTTGTGAAAAACCCATTTAGCACTCATGGTTATCGTGTGGATGTCGGCTCCACAAGGAGTCCCAAGCGTGCCACAAGCAACTTGTCATATACGTTTCCACAATTTCATATAAATATATACATATATATATATAAATATGTATGATACGGTAGCTTTGCTTCTTGATTTAAGGGTAGTGGGTCGATGGGGAGGGGCGGAGGGGTGGGGCACAAGGTAATGCGCCATGGTAAAGTATTTCACACTGACGCTTTGGTTTAACGTCAACAATTGACGTTAAGCACGAACTTGTGCGTTGCTGATGAGAGTGCCAACGAAATGCTGCAGGATCTGGAGCAGGAGCAGGAGGGGGTGGGGGTAGTCGCGGGAGCCATTGACTCAATGGGTAAACATGTAATTGTGTGCGTTGCGATTTTTGGCCGCAATTGCCTTAACTCAATCTCAAATATCAGCAAAATGACAAGCCTGGTCTTACGCATCTTTTATGTGGCATTCAATGTGCGTTTTATGCGCTCTCCGATAAAGCTGTCCTTTAGCTTTTATGACCTTAAGGTGCCGAAACATTTGGTTAACAAATTTAATGGCCCACATGCCCCAACTAGCTGCTAATTTGACGACGTTCAGCGGTGGCACAAAACCCCAAAAGTGAGATGACACTTGGGGCACGAGCAAACTAATTAAAAAGTTTTGTCAACATTTTTGACTACCTGTCTCGCACTCTGCTAGATTATTCAATTTGCGCTCGAACGATAATTAATCTTATTTACTTAGTAAACAGTTGTGCCACAAATTAGACGACCGCAAGCAAAATGATGAAGTGGCTACCAAACCAAAGGTATTCATTCTACACACACCTCTCTCTCCAGAGCTCTCACAATTTTGCCATGGTTTCCTTTCTGTTTGCCCACATGCATAATAAATGTGCCCACATTTGCTATGTGCAACATGACGTATGACGTACGGCAAACTGGGCCAGTCCCCAATCCTACGCCACATACCCCATCACCATTACCTTCAGCTAGCAGGCAATTTCAGGTATTCAGGCCCCCCATTGAATATGCTAAAATGAAATTTCTGCGTACTCCTTGCCGCGGATGTGGCATGCTTCACGAGGATTATGTGACAAACCTTGAGAGCACATATCTCAGGACCTTCCACTGTATAATCAAATATGTATAGATTTTATACATTGTTCGAAATGTAGTAATATACGTTTGGTTACGTGACTTTAAAATTAAATTCGCTGATTATTATCATTTGCATTCCAGGATGCCGCAATTTGCGTCAAGTTTCATTTGGAGCGCGAGAAAAATCCGCACAAGTTCAACAGTCGCATGAAGAATAAACTTTGGTATTTCGAATATGCAACTTCTGAGACATTTGCCGCATCCTGTAAGAATCTGCACGAGCACATCGAGATTGTGGTGAGTGTCCAATGGAAGTTCTTCAATATGCAAAGAGTCATTTAAACCTTCAATCCTTTGCTTCCCATTGTCAGTGCGATGGCGTTGCCTTGGACCTGGCCAATGGACCGCATTTACAGGGCGTGGCTCTGCTCAACATACCCTACACACATGGCGGCTCCAATCTGTGGGGCGAACACTTGTCCCAGAAGCGCATACGCAAGAGTGCCGGTCCTTTTGGCAAGAGCAAGAAACTCAAGTCGAGCGACAAAGAGTTCTCAGCCACCAGCTTCACATCTGTGGATCTCTCAGTGGCCATACAGGGTAAGTGGCACATCTTATGTATTATCTACAGAGTAATTGAGTATTGTGATATTTTTGAAGATTTCGGTGATCGTCTGATCGAGGTTATTGGCCTGGAGAATTGCCTGCACATGGGTCAGGTGCGAACCGGACTACGTGCCTCCGGTCGGCGTTTGGCTCAGTGCTGCGAGGTCATCATTAAAACGAAAAAAACATTTCCCATGCAAATCGATGGCGAGCCCTGGATGCAAATGCCCTGCACGGTAAGACTAAAGGTGATCCTTAATTGGAGACAGATTTATTTTTTTGAAATACCAATTTCAGATAAAGGTAACTCACAAGAATCAAGTTCCTATGCTGATGGCGCCACGCTCGGAAAAGGGACGAGGATTTTTTAATATGCTCTGCAGCTGATTCAGGCGCAGCGCATCGAGCGACTTCATCGGCCGGCGACAGGCCGCTGAGTCAGCCGATGAGCTGGATGATGATTATCGTATTATGACCAGAAGCACCACCGTCCATAATTTACCTTAGCAAGCCAAAAAGCTTTAAACTGTTTACCCCGAAACTGGCTTGCATACGGTTCACCTAGTCAAAGATGTCTGCTTAAGCCAAATCCATATATATTTTTTTGTTGAGTGATTTAAGTGAGTTTTAGAGCTTTTCAAATTTAATTTTGAGGTTTATAATATATATATATATATATAATCAAATGACTCATATGCATTCCAGATGGTTTAGTGAGCTGTATATATATGCCCAGCAATGTTATATATATATATATATATACAGTATAACTTAAGATATGAATTAAAAATCTCAGAGTTTTATATATGCGCATCAGTGTTAACCATGTATTTATTAGATATTGTAAGATCACACATACATACACACACACACACACACACACAAACTTAGAGAAAACTTGTCCAATAATGCAACTAAAATGAGACCAAAACATTGTAGTGCGAATTTTAGAAAATAGTGCACAATTCTACACACAAATAAATAATAAATATATATTTATTTACATTTACATAGTATTTACAATTAAAATCCGTCGTAATTAGTGCTGTGTTTTATCAGATAAACGGTTTTCTTCTTCTTCTTTTTTTATATAGTTCCTACATAGTGAAACATATCATTGGCAACATTTAATTTTGATCCAAATTTTAGTGTTGTTTAAATTAACTTTTTATTTTGTATTATTATTTGAAAACACGCAGCACTATAAATATAAAATTTCAAATATATATATATTTGTATATTTAAATGTATATTGTATATGCTATTTATTTTATATATATTGTAAATAGAAAATGTAACTTGATATACAAAATATCAATGAAAATGGTGAAGCTTTAAAAGAATTTTGATATAAAAATACAAAAAATTAGATACAAATATTAAACAAATGCTACAGCTTTAACCCAAGTGAGGCATGTATATTTGATATAGTTTCATATAGATGTGTATATGTACATATATATAGGTACATCTACCACATAGGTGTTTGCCACGGTAATACTCAAATCAATATAACAAATATATATACTAATTATTGTAAAGATTAAACTCCAAATAAAAAAGAATCGAATGAATCTACGAATCTAGATAAATTTGGATTCTCATCGAATTGGGTATAATATTAATAACAATATTTAACGTATGTTAACCAATTAAATATTACCTGAAGCTATATAATACTTGTAATGATATATATATATATATATATAAATGTTTTATAATAATACATCAGATGATATAAAAACGGAAGGTTAACTGATATTAAATCATTCCTTGTAAGCATGCATATATAAATATGCTCTAAACGAATCTAATACTATAGTAAATTATATGAAATATGTATATAATATTTATCCAATAACTAATATATACACAGAGTACCTACTTATTTACTTATTCATTAACTCATAATTATTCATTAGTCATTTTTTAAAAATACTCATTTGTTGTATTCGTTGTTGCCGCATTTCAAATGCGAATATCAAGCAGAGGATATCTTTTTTGAATATTCTGTATATTTATGTTAGTGTAGATATCTGATCAGCAACATTTACTGGATTCAATATTAGCACTTTAAAACTTTTTACATTCAAAAAATAAATATCTAACAATGAATAGAAATGAGTTTAAATATTTAAATGCCAACACCTTAGATGTTATGTATGTCACACATAAAAAATGTTTATATATCTACGATTTAAATGTATGTGTACAGATATTTTGCATATATAAGTACATATTATATAATGAATGTATATTTTTAGTTCGATTACAAAGCAAGCAAAAATATACACAAAACATATGAATCTATTTAATTTTTGCAAATAACATTTTTCAATGCAATTTCCACTCGCCCACAAAACTGTATTCATTTCCAAACGGTGATGATAACTTTTTTTTGTCTGGGCGTTGGGATGCAAATGCCACACAGTAGCCAGTTAACATTAATTATAAAAGAGAAATCTACTATTAGGGACAAGTAAGCCAACAAAATAATTACATCAAATGTAATTACACTATATATATGCAATAAGTTAATTAACTATGTACAATGTAGAACAGAAAAATATAATCTATAAACTAGAGACTAAAATGTATTTATTTACAGAAATTAAGTCAAAGTTAGAAACTTTATTTAGTGTAGCGCTATATAGAAAATATATAAATGAATATATCGAATTAGAAAACGAAATGATATTTAATTTTCTTGAAAGCATTACTAACTAAATTAAAAAACCAAAAATAACTGAAAAAAAACTAATACTTGAATAGAAAATGCTTTTAGAAAACCAACTGCATTTTGCATACATTTAGATGTATATATCTAGGTCGAAATAAATACCCTTAAATGTATATTTATGTATATTTATAACTTGGTTGTAGTTTTATCATATTCTTGTGTGCCATTTGGTAACCTTAAGTGCTATATATATGTAATAAATTTGTTCGACGTCCTTATTCTAAAAACCAGCTCCGCTTTATATGATTTGCCTACACACAAATTGAATTTTCAAATTGTGCCAAGGCTCAGCAAAAAATATAATTGAATAGAAAAAAATGTATATGAAACATAACCATTTATGTAAACCACGCCTGTAATCAGTGTTTAAAGCCGCCAATAAAAAATACTATTTATCACCCATTTTATAAATTATTGTATTTGGTTTTTTGAACAATTTAAACCATAACTATTTTCTAAATTCAATTTAACATATGGACCGTATAGGCTAATAAAAGTAAGCAAAATATTTTCACTCTTCCTTCCAAACTGTGACAAAATTTCGGAGGTGCGGCAGGGATGCAAAGCCATGAAGGGTCGAAACAGCACCGGATGCTCCATTTGAGTAAGCATTTCGTAGAGATCGGTACGCGATGCATCAGGCATAAACAAGCTCCACGTGGCTTCCACATCCAAGAGGCTCCCATCTACAAAGTAGCTATTACTATCGATATACGCATAAAAGCATAAAAAGTAATTATACCTGATCTGTGTGCTTGAAAGTAAAGCATTGGAACTTGATAAGACACGCTGTAGACGATATGATACTCCACATTTATGAGATCATTGCTCGTTTTATGCTTGATCTTTTGCAAATATTTAAGAAAGCTGTTGGGCTCCTGCTCGTCCTGAAGAAAATAAATTTATGTAATTATGTTAATAGCTTTTTGTGTAACTTACCTTTTCAAAGAACTCCCAGTTGTCGTTCAACTCTTCTGACTTCTCCAGAAACTGTTTGGCTTCGCTCAGAAACTCTGGCCAGGTCATGGTTGTGTGCATCTGTATGTCGCTCATGTTGTCTTAAAAGAAATGAAAATTACTTGAAGCGATTTACAAACATAAACTTAAGAAACTAAAGTAAAAAATACATTAGGTAAAGATAAACACAAATCTAATTGTTTTGCATAGCAAGCACACACATTATAATGTCTCATATATTTTATATTTTATACATAATCGACAAATCGAAACTTTTTACATTTTAAAGCTCATCAACTTGAGTACTTAAGATAACACATATTTAACTTTGCTACAAAGCAGTCCAGGGAAAGAGAATGCAGCGCTTATGACTAAATGCCTCCTTTAAGTGGTGCGTGGCTCCCCGTCTAATGCGGTCACCTGGATATTTTCATTGCGTCGAACCTGCACCACGGTTACAGTGCCAGCGTTGTCATCAAACTTGCACGTAACCGTCACCTCGCTAAGCTGGAAAGTGAATATTTGTGAGCCATATTTTGTGCGCAGATATACGGAACGTGGATCCGCCTCCAAAATGTCGACAATGCATTGCTTCTGCACCTGCAGCTCCTGCAGCTGAGTCTCAGCGTGCTCATTGAAAAAAACGGTCAAACGGTGACTGGCCACCACCCAGTTGGGTACACGTACTGCGCTGGGTGGTGTTGGTGCTGCCTGCATGCCATTGCCACTTAATGCATCTACATTTATGTTACCAGCTGTGTAGCCGGCGGCGCCATATAATTCTAGATCGGACTCTTCGCCATCGGGCTCCTGTCGCGAATCATAAAAGTCAACGCTGTTCTCGTTTGGAACAATGGACGTGCGATCTAATTGTGGATTGAAAGAAAAGTAATAGAGATAAGCTAAATATGTATATGCTCAACATGCCTGAGTCCATGCTTAAGACTGGTGCATCATAATACGGTATATACGGTTTAATATCCAACACAGGCGTCCCATCTACCATATCAGTGCCATAGAAGCTTATTGTGGCGCCTTCAATCTTCTCGATCTCAACCAGCGATAGCCCAACCGGGCAGGGTCGATGCGGTGAGCGTGTGGAAAACACTCCAATGCGTTCACCACCCAAACGTGGAGGCGCTACTTTTGCCTTGGGATGTGCATTGTTCCGATGGAAATGATAGATGAGCCACATGTGCGAGAAGTCGGCGAGACCTTCCAATGAGTGTTCCGGATTGGTAAAGACGCCATCATTAAGATGTATGACGCTGCGGAGTCGACTACCAACGCTTGATTGGCGCGGAACGGCGCGTTTCTCGGGGAAGTCACTGCGTATTATGCCAATGGGTTTGAAATTGGCCACATCATTGCAACCGTTGACATTGATATCACTGCTTGTTGTCTAGGGTTGATAAAACGTGAAAATTGTGTTCTATGTTTGGCTACTCACCAGCAACGCACCTGCAGCAGCAGCGTTTCCGGTTTGTCCTTGCCCTTGACGGTTCTGTTGGCGCAACCTTCGCAGCGAAAATCCTGCAGCAACCGGTTTATTGTTTCAATGTCCTTGCGCTGCACATGCTGCAAGTTGCGCACTTGCTGTCTGCACATGTAATCGAATTCAAGGTATTCATAAATAACTTTGAACTTGAACTTCAACAATATCAAGGATTATATTGTACCTCAAGTTGTTAATCTCGTTCCGCGCAATTGTTAATTGATTTTTCAAATCATCCTCATGCATGTTCGTAATACAATACCGTCGTACCGAATATATACATATACCTTAGTTAACACTTAAACATTCAACTTAATATTATTTGTATTTAGTTATTTTGTCGTATATTTACCTATTGCTTTTGTGCATGCATGCCATTCACATTAGCGCAAATGTATCGTCAGCCATTTATTTACTGCTGCTGTTCACACAAAACCAAATCGATAACAAGTCGCCTATCGTAACAATAAAACGATATTTTTAGCCATCCCTCGTCTACAATGACTTTATAAATTTCGTGTTTGAGCAAATCAAAATCCAAGCACACTTCAGCTATTTGTAATTTTGATATTAGAGAAAGTATGTAAGTATTTTCAGAAAAAAGTTTACCAAATTATATACTGCAACGAGTATTGTTATCACCAGCATAATCATATAAACAAGATGTCTCGTGGAAGTTCAGCCGGTTTCGATAGACATATTACAATTTTTTCGCCCGAGGGACGCCTTTACCAAGTCGGTTAGTAATTATTTTAATTATGCATTTTCTAGTAAAGATTTTATATTTATTATAAATTTGTTGCTTTCCACAACGCATAGAATATGCATTTAAGGCCATCACGCAAGAGAACATTACCTCTGTGGCTCTAAAGAGCGGCGACTGTGCCGTTGTCGCCACCCAGAAGAAGGTGACAGAGAAGAATATTGTGCCAGAGACTGTGACGCACTTGTTCGGCATCACCAAGGAAATTGGTTGCGTTATGACCGGACGTATTGGTAACTTTAATTTATTAACTTGCCCAGGCAGCAGTAGGCCTAACTAAAATGATCTCGTTTATTTTCGCAGCGGATTCGCGTTCGCAAGTGCAAAAGGCACGTTACGAAGCCGCAAACTTCCGGTACAAGTACGGATACGAGATGCCCGTGGATGTGCTCTGCCGTCGCATTGCCGACATCAATCAGGTGTACACACAAAATGCAGAGATGCGTCCGTTGGGCTGCAGCATGGTGCTGATTTCGTACGATGATGAGCTTGGCCCATGTGTCTACAAAACCGATCCGGCCGGCTACTATTGCGGTTTCCGTGCCTGTTCGGTGGGTGCAAAAATGATTGAAGCGAACAGCTATTTGGAGAAGAAATACAAGAATAACCTTTCCGAGGAAAAGGCCATCCAGTTGGCCATCACTTGTTTGTCGAGTGTGTTGGCCGTTGACTTCAAGCCAAATGGCATCGAAATTGGCGTTGTGAGCAAGTCGAATCCTCAGTTCCGAATTCTCGATGAGAAGGAGATCGAGGAACACTTAACCAAAATCGCTGAAAAGGATTAAGCGCTAAGCGCTGAGGCCCATTAATGTAATTTCTTCTATTTTATACAGAGCTTTTAATGGAATTGTGGAAAACATAAACCGAGAAAAAACAAAGCAAAACACTACAACCAATTTTTCAATTATTTTCAACTGGAATAAGAACATATAGATATATATATACAGATTCATTTTTCTTGCTTCTTGTGCACTTTTCCGCCCCAGCGGATCACATAGGCATTAACATCAAACTTCCTCTTGCACCCCTGATAGTTCATGAAGCGTATTTTGCCAAAGATGGCACGCTCCTTCCAGCCCTGATCGTGGAGACCGCCAATGGACCACATGCAGCCCACATAGCCATTGGGATCACGACCATCCAGGCTATACTTGTCGTTCAGCAATATGGAATACTCCAAAGCCAGCTCTGGCGTCGCCGTCCACTCAAGTATCTTCTTGGCCCAATACATTCGCAGAAATCCATGAATCTTGCCGTCTTTTACCAGTTGCAGTTGAGCTGAATTCCAAAGATCATCGTATGTACGTGACTGCTCCAGCTCCTCCAGCGAATAGCACGGATTGCGCTTATCCGAGCGATGCGTCTGCAGCGTCTGATAAGCCCAGTCATGCAGACCCTTCAGACTGTCGTAGTGCTCGTTGTAGTAGCAAAAGTTGTCGGCCAGTTCGCGGCGCACGATGGTCTCCTCGCAAAAGGCATCCGCTGAAGCCTTATGCATCGAGGTATATCGTTTCACCTCCAAAGCACAGCGCTGTGCTGATATCTGGCCAAAGTGCAGCCAAGGCGAGAGTCCAGAAATTGCATCGGCTGTGGGATCATTGCGTTTCTCATTAAAAAATCGCAAGCGACGCGTGCAAAACTCGTAGAGCTGGCGACTACCAGCTGTGTAACCGGGCTTGGCCCAATCAACCACATCGACGCTGCGATCGCACGTCAGCATCGCCTCTGCGGCGGCCCAATCAACTGGTTTAGCCTTTTTCCCACTGCCGTGTGGATGTTTGATGACAGGCGGAAACTCGGTCAGATATTCACTCAATTTTGAATTGATCTTGTTACGGATAGTACGCGCTGCATACTCCTGCTTATCGGAGGTTACCCACAGCGGCACAATGTTGTGCGCATCGACTTGGGTAAGTGGCACATTGCGCGGCAAGGCCTTGACCACGTCTGTCACCCACTGGCGTGGCAAACGCAGGGGCGCAAAGTCACAGACCACAGCGCCGATATCTTCGGCAACCACGAAGGCTGGCAGTCGCTCCACAGCTGGACCCAGCAGCAGATGAAAGGAGATGTTCAGATCACGACACTGCTGCTCCACCTCCTGCAGGCCACCCAGCATAAACATGTAGTGCCTTAATGTGGCATTCAGAAACTTTGGCACCAGACAGAATACCACACTCAGTGGCAGCTCCAGTTTAAGGGCCAAGCGCTGTGCAAAGAGCAGCGCCCAATTGTCCTGAACGCGAGCATCTCGCGACATCCAATAGACAACGCCGCCTTTGCATTGCTCCTTCACATTATCTACTTTGGTTAGGACACGCACTCGTCTCTTCCTGAAGGCAAATTCATGTACATCGGAGGCCGAAAAAAGACGTTGCTCCTGCATGTGACTAATAAACTGCTCGAAGTTTTTGTAGCTTGGCTTGGAATTTTCTGGCGGAGATTTAAATTGAACTTTTTCTTCATCATCGCTGCTGCTTTCGTCTTTTTTTGACTTTTTTTTGGAAGTGCCTGCTGCGCTGCTAGTTTTCGTGCGCTTCATTTGCAATCTGAATAAATGAAATATTTAAAAATATATATTTTTAGACTTAACTTAATGCCAAACTCATACTTACATTTTTAATGCTGATCGAAAACCGCCAAACAAAACAAACTTATTTGCCACAAATCCTCCAACTCGCATTGCGCATTATGAAATTCAATTATTTCGATCTGGGCACACCTTTTCATTACAGTTCAAAATACCGCCAACAATCGCGAATGTTGACTGTTGTTTAACAGCCACTAACTGCCTCCAACCACTCAACAGACAACATATTGTTATATGGTTATTGCAGCTGTCATCAATCGTCGAAAGTCGTAAAGTCGATTGGCCATTGCGCAGGACTGTTATCTTAGTTGTGTTGTGACGTCAAATCACTGACAATATGATTGAGTGCTTGCATGAAATATTCGCAGAGCGAACCAAAACTATTTTACTGGCAGATTCATAACAGCTCTGCTAAAATTCAAATCAAATCTTTTCAACTCGTAATCGTCAAATTTTAAAACAGACATGAAGATATTTTTGTTTTTGTTTTAAGATTTATATATTTACTCAACTGCATACAGGTTTTTAAATAACTCTCTTGATATACAGATATATTCTTCTTCACACATACATATAAATTGTACCATTTAGCAAGTGTTTCAGTTACCAGAAACTTACGCATGACTCTTTCTATCTTTGGAAATACGTTTTGCATTACACTCGATTTGTTTAATGATTTTGTTAATAAAGTTTTAAACGTGTATATATACAGCTAGGGAATTTTGTAGTCAGGTTATTAAAATATATATAAAATATTGAATTTCGCTTTAAGACTTGCAATTATACTTATTTAAAAAATAATTCTAATTAATTTACACTACAATTGTTTCGACTCGTAAGCGCAAAAATAAGAAACGAAAAAATAAATTACAAAATAATAAACAGAATTATCACAAACAATAACAGCACAGATAATATGAGGATGGCAGCCCACTGACGCTTATCTGCAATGGTAAAGTTTGAGATTATCATTAATTGTTGTAAGTTGTCAACTATTGTTGAGTATTTTATTACTTACCATTATTCATGTGTAGAACTTTGGCAACTTTCTTCATTGTTGTATCCAGCTTGGATTCGGTTGTGTCAAACTCATTTCCAAAATCATCCAACATGACCGCCTGCTCATCCAATTCGACGCCTATTTGGCGCGAAACAGTCTTAAGGGTGCCAATGGAATCACTTATCATGTCCAGCTGCTCATCCTGTCCCTGAATCATGCGCTGCTGCACAGACACCGTCTCGCCCACATACCGATGTCCCGGACTATCCAAACTACTGCCATTGCCCCCATAATGGCTGGGACTATCAATATCTAGAGCATTCTCCAGCTTGGAATACTTTGTGCCACTGTGTCGCGTTGCCGCTGCGGCTGCTGCTGCTGCGGACATCGTGCCTGCTATGGTATTGGCGACTGACTGTGAGTTTGGGCAATCAACAAGATAGGTGCGATCGTTGTTTGAATGATATTCGTTGCTTTGGTTGTGATTGTGGTTGGGATTGTGACTGAGGTTCTGGTTGTGATTCCTTTCGTTCTCGAGCAGTGGTTGATGTGCGGTAATATCTCTGTCCCTGTTCCGGTTCAGGCTCATCTTATCCTTCATCTGCTTGACCTCATCGCGAGTGTTGTCGATGAAATGACGCCGGCTGGAAAGTTCACGATTATCAATCCGAAACTTGCTTGGATTCTTTTCAACAATGCGTGCTCTATACAAATATGAAGTTAAGGAAAAACTGGAGTGGAAAGTAAGATATCGAATTGATTTTTCGCAAGCGCATTAGCTGCTTTAGCTTAGTGTGTTTAAAAAAGGATATTTATAGTGTCCTCCAGATCCTCGAGGTCCCATTCAATGCTACGCAGCGAATTACGCAGCTCAGTTGTTGTCCATTCAACCTCGGCGCCACCGTCTTCGCCGAACTCACGCCAACGCAGATAGAGTCCGCGGGTTTTGTTCAGCGCTTTGAAGACCTCACTGCAAAGACAAGTACATATAAAGGAGAGGTGGGGGGTGGTTAGCGAGAGTAGAATCATCAGAATGTTGGTACATATATATTGAAGCGCAGCGAGCGCTATAAAGTGCATACTCCTTAACGACAAAAAACGGATCCTCCAGAGACATGACCCACGCTCTGACACGTATCTACTTCCGTCCGGATGCAATTTTTACACTTTTCCCCAACGGCAACAGTAACGATGAGCACACTTGACTTTTATATTCATAGATTTTTTATTTCTGCCCTTTGCAGCTCAGCTCCACAGCTCTTGTTGTTACACATAAGTTCACACACACACACACACACTGTGGGTGTAAGCAACAACCACCCCACAAATTTCTTTTGGGGGTGCGTTAAGAATGCAAGTTAAAAAATATGTTTCACTTTGCGTTGCTATTTATTGGTTTGTTTATGTCGGAAACGAGTTCAATTTCGATTGGCATTAAATTCCCTATTAACTTGATATAATCTACGTTTACAATTTTTGTTATTTGAAGTTTATTTTTGAAAAGCAAGTTTATTGATTATTGCACTTAGCCATCTTATCTGCTTTTCGTTGGGGGGGATGTAATATAAACCGCGCTCGCGGTCAGCCAATTGCGATAGCCAAAAGTAAACTGACGTTATTTTTTGCTCAATACCATTGCTGGAGCGTGAAAGGAGTCTAAAGGTGAAGGCATTTGTTTATGCCGCTCCAGCGTCGGCGCACTGACTCAAAATAAACCGCAACCACGGAATCAAGCATCGAGTTAACAGCTAGCAACAACAGCACGCAAATGAAACACATTTTTTTTTGTTAATATAGCTATTTAAATATTGAATATTAAGCATTGTTATTATTTATACATTTCAAATAAATGTAATTATACGCAACCTCCTCTCTTCCTTTACCACTGTCTCTCTCTCACAATATGTGTGCGGATATTTTGCTGAGAGCGCAGCGAATTACTTGTTGTTTGTGTCTCGCATTTACTACGGTTTGCAGCCGTGACAATTTTATTGTTTGTCAATATACCAACTCACCTGCTAAACGTTGCCACTTCATTTAACAAATTTTTATGCTCAAACTGGATAATACGAATAAATTGTAATTTTTAGCAATATGAGAAATCTTTCCAGTTGCAGCTGGTGTCTAAGATGTTGTTGTGGTCACTGTTACATTTCGTGAGCAGTGTTAACGCAAAGTGGAGAAAGGCGTCGCATCAGCGCGTTAACGACAAAAAGAGCAAAGTAACGTAAGCATATGAATTTCGACACAATTGTTTGGTGGTAATTTATGCTTTTAAGCTCTGGTCACACAGTGGATTTTGTCCGTTGATCTGCTGTATACTGCGAGCGTTGTATTTGAAAACAGAGTCAGTAATAAATAAGCAATAATAATAATAAACTTAAATCAAAATGCTGCAAAATGATGCGGTTCGCACTCTGCAGTATGACAGCGAAATACGAGTGGCCCAATCACCTAGTCCCACCGAACCCCGAGGTAAATAAACTTTACGAAATAGAGAATTAAAACTATATTCGGATGAATCATGTCAAGCACTATATGTTTTTAGTACCTGATAAATATTTCAATGGTGTATGTGTAAACGATGAATATATACAAACGGCATAGGTACACATTGTCCCTATCTCTATCTTATCAGTAGCTGTTGTGCTTTTATTGGCGATTCCCCAACGCCATATCAAGTGCCTTTGTTTAGCGTCGATTTGACCAACTGATCGATTTAAGCCACTTGCTTATCAATACGATTAAGATTCGAAGCATTTTTCATAGTAATTGTTTTTCTTTGCAGTTTTTGACTCCCAAATCACCATAACTGCCCAGCCGCGTCCAATACCAGGTGAGTAACTGCATATTTCGCTTCAGCTTGATATTAATTACACCAATAATTTCTCAGAGTCTTCGCGGATTCCCTTACCTATTTCTACGGTGGCAGGCAGACGCACTTTTATACCCTTGGCTGGCTACGATTGTCTCGCGGACTTGCCCTCTGTGCACATTGAGCAAACATTCGAGCTAAACGATTGTGCGTAGAACAGATTTGAGATTGTTCCTCCAACTAACCGTAACCCATTCAATAGCACTCACAGCTGTCTCATCGGAGAATCGCTATGTGGTGCGTTCGCCGCTTGGCGATGCAATCTTTGCTGCCTCCGAGAGCTCCACAGAGAAGAATCGCATGATTTGGGGCGCCAGCCGACCATTCCAGATGCATCTGCTGGACAAGACACATCAGGAGGTTTTGGTATTTCGCAAGAAACTGGCACTGGGTTCACTCTGCTGTCAGCCCAAAAGTCTGGAAATTTGGATACCACCTGGCAACGTGTTGGGTCGTGTGGTGCAATCCCCCACATTCACACAACCCGAGTTTTACATTGAAGACGGCAATACCAATCAGCCCGTATTCTGTGTCGAAGGGCCTGCGAATACCGGACTGTGGTGCTTTTGCCTGCCAAAAGAGTGCTACTTTAAGGTAGGTCGGCACCAGCGATGGGTCTGCACCAGCGATAACAACTCATTTACATTACTAACTTATACCTCAATCTTGCCAGACCTTCCCGATCCCGCTCAATTCAATGTTAATTTTAATATAATCAAGCAGGATTAGCGGATCCTGTTCAAAGTTCCTCCACTGTAAATGTTGTAATAATCTTATTTTCTTATTATCGCTTAGATTCACTCGGGTGGAGATCTGCGCGCCTCGATAGACCACAAATGGTTGGCCAGCAAATCGCAGTACACCACAAACATTTACTTCAGCGACGCCCGGCTCACATCCAAGGAGCGTGCACTAATCCTGGGAACAGCATTTCTGCTGGTGAGTTTTCTAAATTCCGGCGATCTGCATAATAATATCCCATTTGCAATTCTTTGCAGGAATATATGTACTTTCAGAGGCGCACCTGATTCTGGGCAAATTGGACAAGAAATTAACTACAAAATTGATGTTTTCACATTGATTTTTGTTTATTTTTTGCGTCATTCTTTTTTTTTTAGTTTTTTTGTGGTTTTGTTTGTAAAGTTTTCATGCTTCAGTTTTTGATATATTTTACATTAATGTAATAAATCACTTCATTTCATGTTGTTTTTGTGGTTGTTTGACATACATATATATATATATATACCATATAATATATAAATATATGTATATACTTTTGCTATACTTGTAGCCATTTTGTACAATAATTTTCATTAATTTCTATTAACTATATATGTGTGTGTGTGTTTGTATGTAGGTGTGTGTGTGTGTGTGTGATTTGTATTTAATTTTTTTTGTGTGTTTTTCTTTTAGCTAACCTACAAAACTTAATTTATATATGACAACATAATCTTTACCTATATTTAGTTATTTTTGTATTATTTTATTTTATTTGATTTTCAATTTTGCTTTCGCTAATTAAATATATATATTTACCATTTATAACTAATTAATTAAAACAAACAATTGAAAAGAGTCTCGTGGTCTCGTTTTTGTGTCTAAAAACTAAAACAAACATAATGATTTGTTGAAAGTTAATCAAATTAGGAAGAACTCTGTGATTAGATGTGGAAAACTGATCAGATTCAATGGTAATTGGATCGCGGGGGGAGGAGTGGAGTGGTGGGTGTTGGGCTAAGCCTTATTATACTTAATAGATGGGTTTTTATTTATTTACACACAAAATAAATGTTATTTGTTTTTTTTATAGTTCTCATATTATATATATACGACTCACAGCACTTCCACTTCGGGAGTTTTGTATTTGTTTTTTTTTTTGTTTTTTTTTAGCATTTCGAAAAAGAAATTATAGACATATATATAGATATATATTTTGTGTGTGTGCTTGTATATATAAACTAGGACTGTACAGATATATATTTATATATATTTTAGATAAGAGTTGAACAACTTTTCTTAGCTGAGAGTTGACATTAACTTAACTAAATACTTGCAAAACTGTTCCTTTATGTTGTATAGTATATATCGTACATATGCTTGACTTGCCACACACACACACAAGCACACACACACAGCAGTACACACACACATCTAGCTTAAAGTGGCATCTACATTTTTAGTTTAGCTTCAGGCAAAACATGCCTCAAAATCTTAAGCCAGTTTCACAATGCTTTTGCAGCTGTGTGGCAGAGTGTGTGTGTGTAGGTGTGTGTGTGTGTGTGTGGGTGTTTGTATGTGTATGTGTATGTAGAGTTGTTTTGTGTGCCCAAATGCGATATGCTTAGACATTTGATATGCGCTCGTTGATGTTTTGGTCATTGCCGCTGCCAGCATGTGGCTGTTGGCCTGGCCGAAATTGTGGCCAGGCATAGGTGGCCTGGAAGCGGTGTTGTTGCTGTTGCTGTTGTTGTCTTCGTTGTTGATAGGGCCACACTCAGGTGGGCTGCAGCATATACATATACTGTCAGTTGCTGGCCGTTGCCGTAGACACCGCCACCGGCGTTGGCAGTGTGATTTCATTTGTGTTGCTTCTCGCGCGCTTCTCGCTGCTGGCACTGCCAGTGCCACTGCCACTGCCACTGCCGGTGGCATCGGTTGGATTGTCGCTCTCATCGCCATTGCTGCTGAAGCTGCTGTTCTGCAGGCGTCGCTTCAGACTGTGCCCATGGCTGTGACTGTGACTCAGTCCGAGTCCGTTGGTCAGCGTCTCATCCTCGGACATGGAGCTGGCACGCTTCGGTGTGTTGCCCGCACTGTCGTTGTCCAGCGACGCAATGGCCGAGGCGGCGGCACTATTGGCCGCACTGAAGCCATCCTCGGAGGCGCTGTCCTGGCCGGCAGCAGGTGCGTCCGCCGATAGCTGCAGCATGCCCGACGGCGTTGTGTAGCCACTCAGCTTGTTGGGATCCTTCTCGAGCAGCTTTTGTGCCAGCAGCTTGAGCGAGATGAGCGAATTGTCACAGTCGCTGGTATCGATCTCTGTCAGACTGATGCCAGCCCGTTCGATCTCAGCGTAGGTGCCAAATGGCAGCTTCTGCAGGCACTCCAGCTTCTGGACGTGCGTCTTGGAGCGCAGATGCTTGGCCAGGTGGCCGTGGATGCGAAACGCAATCTTGCAATCGGTGCACTCGAAGGGACGCGGATTGGATGTGGTGGGCACACCAAATGTCGACGTCATCATCACCTTGTTCCTGTGCGCCTCGCTCCGCTCGTGCTTCTGCAGATGACCCTGCGTGCGGAACGAGATGCTGCACGGCTCGCACTTGAACTTGCGCTCCATGTAGTGGATGTTCATGTGCAGCGACAGCTGATGCGATCGCTGGAACGTCTTGTTGCAAACGGTGCAAGTTGGTCGCGCATCGCTCGCTATTGGCGGCGGTGGCGGTGGCACCACACGATTCGCATAACTTGCTCCTGCTCCAGATGCAGCTCCTGCTGCAGCTGCTGTTGCTGTTGCTCCTCCAGACTGCAATTCGTTGCTGGCACTGGTGGGCGTTGTCTTGAAGCCATCCTCTCCGACGACCACAAGTCGTGTGGGTGCAGCTGATCCACTGCTGCTGCTGCTGTTCTTATTGCTGCTGAGTACGCCACTAAAATCGGTTGCATCTGGCTGCTGCACTGCAGCAGGCAAATTGGCATTGTGCGGCTGCTGAATCTCCGCGCTAGGCACAATGGGTACAGCGACTGAGACGGACACGGTTGCAGTTACAGGAATAGACGCAATGGTTGGCCTCTCCTGATCTGATTGCGTCTCGCTTTCCTCACTCTCCTCGGCGGATCTGATGGCAGCATTGACAAGTGCCGGCGATGGCGTTGGCGACTCTGGTGTCCTCACCTCGTGCACCTTAATGCTGGGCAGCTCTGCGATGTTCATCTGTGGTTTGCTACTAACAATGGGCGTGGTCACAACACAGCTGCTGCTGATGCAGCTACTGCTGCTCGTGCTGGAGATGCAGCTGGAGCTGGAGCTGATGCTGGTGGAGATGCTGTTGGTGTTGGAGTTGGAGCTAACCAGGTAGCTGCGACTAAATTGGCTCTGCTTCATTTTGGCATGCTGCAACGCCTGCTCCTTGATGTAAGTCTGCAGGAGAACATCCTCGCCTTCGCTTTCGCGCTTCGCCTGCTCCTCAATTTCGGCAGAGATGCGCACCTTGTCGGAGACAGAGATCAGGGTCTTCATGAAGCCGCACTCATTATTGCCCGCTCCAAAGATGACGTCACGCATCTGCTGTGCCTGCGATTTGGGCGTCTGCATCTGCATCTGCTCTGGCAGGGGCGAAGAGGCGGCTACTGAAATGCTGGGCATTGGACGTGGCTTGGTTAGATCCATGGGTGCGCTGCTCTCATCGTTGGGCACGCCGCGCTTGGGCTTGGACTCCTCGGGATTTGAGTAATACTGTTCCTGCTTCTGGTAGTCGAACGGCGGCTTGGGTGACGTAAAGGAGCACACCTGACGCTTCGGCTGTGAGCCGCCAGCTGCGCTGCCCGCCGAGGAGCCTATGCTGTTCGCTGGACTGGCAGCCGGCGTATCCTGCACCAGCGCCGGATAAGGTGAAACACTCTGCGGTATCGGCGGCGTCATCGATAGCGACAGCAGACAACGAGCCGCCTCGTGCTGCTTCATGCGCGACTTGGACTCATCGGTGTCTGTGAACAAAGTGCAGGTTATAAGATTGCAAATATGCAAAGATTGAGCTGATTTGGACTCACCACTGCTCTCGGACTCGTTGTCGCTGTAGTCATCCGAATCGGATTCACCGGCCATGGAGGAGGTGCGCCCGCCCGCCGATGTCGACGATTGCTGATCAAAGTCCATATCGACATCAAGGAACTCGCCGTCAGCGGGCATCGGACCCGGATTGATGCCCAGTTCGATGCACTTCTTGAAGTGCGTCTTTGACTGCATGTGCTTGGTAAGATTGCCCTTGGTTTTAAAGCTGGAAATGGATAATTTGGATAAGTTAAAAATAACTGTGGGTAAGCAAGTTGAGAAAGAGAAGGAGAAAGAGAACTAGGGAAGAACTAAGAGGAAACTAGGAGAGAACTGGGAGAAAACTAGGAGGGAATAAGGAAAGGACTAGGAGAGAACTAGGAGAGGAATAGATGAGAACTGGGAGGGAACTAGGAGAGAATTAGGAGGCAACTGTAGGACAATTAGGAGCAAGCTAGGGGATAACAGGGAGAAAACTAGATGAGATCTAGGAGGGAACTAGGAGAGGACTAGAAAAGGACTAGGAGACAACTAAGAGGGAACTAGGAGAGAACTAGGAGAGATCTAGGAGGGCACTAGCTAGACAACTATCCATTTATATATATATATAGATATATTTGCTCACCTGAAATTGCAGTGACTGCAGGTGAAGGGACGCACATCGGTGTGGGTTCGTATGTGCTTCTTGAGCATGGAGGGTTTCTTGCAACGTATGCCACACTCGGAGCAGACGTAGCGACCACGCCCACGTCCACGTATATACGTGTAATCCTCATGGGACTCGTAACCGCCAACCAATAGTTGGCTTGACTCCAGCTTCTTGGCAGCGGCCTCCTCGCTGGCCTTGGCCGCCACATTGGCCTCGCTGAGCGCGCCAATTGCCGGCGGCTGTTTCGGCTGGTGCTGGTAGAATTTGCTCTGCACGTTGGCCGTGGTTGAGCACGTGCTGACCGTCTCCTGTGAACTGAAGACGGAGTACTGCAGTTTGCCGGCACCCGCCATCGCTGTGGTGCAGCCAGTGCCGAGCAACTTCTGCCGCGAATCGTACAGAGCCATCACCTGTCTGGGCTTGAAGCCGAGCGGGTGCGGCTGATTCTCCTCGCACACCTGCCACACACTGTACATGGACAGCTTGTGCATGCCGGCGACATACGAGGGCTGCGGACAGTTCACCGTGCAGTAGAACATCTTTGTGCTGCACTTGAGTCCCAGATAGGTGTAGGCGTGTCCATTCAAATAGAGTTGCACGCATGACTTGGAGGGTCGCGGCGTCTCCGGTGAGATTAGGGGCAGTGTGTTCGCAGTTGGTGTGATGCCATGATGACGTTTTGGCGTAAAGGTGCCCGGCTTCAGGGGCAAACTGGTGGGTCGCAAGAACTTTGACTTGGCACTGCTCGTTGTGGTTGTTGTTGCTGCTGCTAGAATTGCAATTGTTGTTGTTGTTGTTTTGATTGCAATTGTTGCTGCTGCTGCTGCTGCAGTCGCCTCGTCGGGCGTGTCGACGTGCAGCGGCGCCAGCGCCTCCTGCGATTTATTCACATTATCGAAATTAAAGTGACGCACCTCCGGCATGCCCATTGCCTGGGTTTGAGATTGAGACTGCAACTGTTGCAGCTGCTCCTGCACAGAGGAGCTCTTCACGTTGTCCGCCATGCGTAGGAAATTGAATGGTGGCTTCTTGTCGGCCACAATCACTGGCAACTTATTGCTGCTGCTGCTGCTGCTTATGTTGCTCGTCCATTGGAGCGCATTGCGCTGCGCTGGCGTTGGTGGCTGGCGACTGAATTCGCTGGGCAAATTCTGAACGCCACCAAAGGGCGAGAGTGCCTTGAGCGGACCCTCGGCTGCCAGCAGCGGATTGAGATTAAGATTGAGATTGGGATTCGAATTGGGACTGGGCTGTTTGCGATTGGGGCTGCGTCCACGTTGCAGCTGCAGTGGCGGTGGCAGCAACGACAAGCTGCCCGGACCGGGTATGCCAGGCACATAGGGTATCGCCTTATCCACAAGATTGCTGGTGGCGCTGCTGCTGATGTTGCTGATGTTTCCGCTGT
This sequence comes from Drosophila dives, assembly GCA_035042365.1. Taxonomy (NCBI): domain Eukaryota; kingdom Metazoa; phylum Arthropoda; class Insecta; order Diptera; family Drosophilidae; genus Drosophila; species Drosophila dives. Next base: position 1,651,371 of record JAWNLJ010000437.1, read on the forward strand.
TGCTCATGGGTGGCAGGGTGAGCGGATTGAAGGCGGTTATCGAATTGATGGGCGGATATTGAAAATGTTGCGGAGTGTTCGAGGTGCTGAGCAGAAAACCATTATTATTATTAGCATTGTTGTTGTTGTTGTTGTTGCAGGCAGCGAGCAATTTGCGCTCCTTGATGTCGCTGAGGCGTGGCGATATCTCCTGGAAACTGCCGCCGGACAACAGAGGAGTGCGTATCATTTTGGGACTCTTGTCCAGTTCGGGGCACTCGGAAATTGGTATCATAGTGCCGCCGGATGAGGTAAAGCGACGCAGACGCTCCTCCTTGAAATTGTACTGCAACTCCTGGTTGCCGCCAGTTAATAACATATCGACGACCGAAGGCAGCGGGAACGCTGACTCGCTGCCTCTGCTCAGCTTTAGGCGTTTCGCTGGCGCCTCAACGATGATGTTCTCCAAGCGATCCTCGTGCATTTTCGTGATGACCACCTGGGCATCGGGCGCTTTGCGCTGCGCTGCATAATCCACCAACGGTGTCTTGCCAAGCAGGGGACCAGGCGATGGCAGCGGTGCGTCCACAAAACGCAAAGCAACGCTAGAGGCATCAATGCTGGGTGGGATTACAACAGTTGTTGCTGCTGCTGTTGCTATGTGATTGCTGTTGTGATTGATGTTGCTGCTGTTGCTGTTTATGTGATTGTTGCTGCTGCTGCTGCTGTTGGTGGCTGCTGTGACGGTTGAGGTGCGTGCGGGCGATTGAGCCGCACTGAGACGACTGAGGACCAGGCTGCTCGGTTTGGTTTTCAGCTGCGACCAGGCGACCTTGGCTAACTTCGCCAGCGACAACGGATTCTTTGAGTTGGCCATGTGCGACTGCAGCTCCGGCAGGCTAAACGAATTGGAGCGAAAGTATTTGGTGCTCGGCGATGAGGCTGGACTGATCGGGGCACTGCTGTTCGCATCCTGGCAGTAGGTGCTGTTGTGGTGCTTCAGCTCGTCCGCGCTGCGAAATTCGTTGGCGCAAATGGGGCAGGAGTAGACGGCATCGTCGCCCTCGCCAATTGGCACAGCCAAGCCGCGTGCATTCAACAGCAGATTCTTGATTATGGATATATTCGGTGTGGCTGCCTGCGCAGCTGTTGTTGACAGCTTGGCAACAGTTGTTGCTCCCGCTGCTGTTGCTGTTGGTTTCGGTGGCATTGCTAATGGCTTGGGTTTGGCAGATAAATTCAGTGGCTGGGCATGATTGGGTGCCAAAGCTTGCTGCAATTGCTGCTGCTGCTCCAGCTTGGTCACTGGCGTTGATGGATCCTGGCGATACTGCATCTGTTGCAACGGCAACGGTGATGGCGGCGGCGGCAACTGTTGCAACTGTTTCACATTTGCCGTGATTGCGCCAGGTGTTGGCGTCGCTGTGCCCTTCAGGCTGACATAGCCGCTGCTGGCTGAACTGCTCGCAGAGCTGCTGCTGCTGCTGTAACGCTTCAGCAGACCATTTACTGGCGGATCCAGTTGGTGTTGTTGTTGCTGTTGCTGTTGCAAGTATAACTGATATTGTTGCTGCTGCAACTGTTGTTGCATATGCTGCTGCTGCTGCTGTTGCTGTTTTTGTACTATGGCCTGTGCCAGGTTTACTTTAGTCTCGCCCAGTTGCTGATTGCTGTTGTTGCTGTTGGCGTGCGCTGTTGCTGGTATGCTGCTGTTGCTGCCGCTGCTGCTGTTGTTGTTGCTGCTGCTACTGTTGTTGTTGTTGGCATTGTTGAAGCTACGCGAACGATTTAGCTGCTTGGGATACTTCTTCTGCAGCAATATCTCCTTGTTCTCCACAATCGCCTCGTTCTGTGAGATCAGCTTGGAGATGTGCTCCTGCACCTTTTCCACATTCTGTGGCAGAGAAAAATCCAAAAAGTTTGTTGAAGAAAAAGGAATTTTCTGTTATAAATTTATTGACTTACCACTTGCATGCCGCCGCTTGAGCTGGCAAAGCTGCTCAGATTGCTAGGCGGGTTGGGTGTGGCTGGAGCGGGCAGCGATGCTGTTGTTGCAATGACTGCTGCCTGTTGTTGGCTATTCGAGCGCAACAGCTGCTGAGGGGGGACAAGTGGGGGTTACTCAAGTTATAGTCGCAGATTGTATTTGAACTTACCTGCTGCTGTTGCTGCTGTGGCGCCTTCAGCAACGGCGAGTGTTGCTGCTGTTGCTGGTGTTGCTGATGCTGTTGGTGAAGCTGTTGTTGCTGCTGCAGCTGTTGCTGCTGCTGTTGTTGTTGCTGCTGCTGTTGCTGCTGCTGCTGTTGCTGCTGTTGCTGCTGCTGCTGTTGCTGTTGCAGCTGAAAGTGTTGCTGCAACTGCATCTGTTGAAAGGCCAACGCATGCTGATGCATTGCTGCTGCAGTTGGATTGTAATACTGCGGCTGTCCTAAATAATAAACGCCTGGCGGCGGCGGTGGCAATGCTGACAATGCAACTGGATTGGTTGCTGCCGCCAGCAGCAACGATTGCTGGGCGTGCAGATGCTGCTGCTGCTGTTGGTGCTGATGCTGCAGCTGCAACTGCAATTGATGCGAGTTGATGTGATTGTTGAGCTTCAACTGGGTGCTGGGCGAGAGCGTCGGATGCGCCAGCGATGGTTGCTGCTGATGTTGCTGCTGCTGTTGCTGCGCCGACAGTTTATGTTGCTGCTGCTGTTGTGGTTGCAGCAGCGTCTGCTGCTGTTGTTGCAGTACCTGCTGCGGCAGCTGTTGCTGATGCTGTTGCTGCTGTTGCTGTTGCTCCTTGAGCGTGCCGGGCGCATAGAGGGATGCATTATGGAACTTGGGCTTGTATGGCTTGTAGTCGAGCGACTGGCGGTGCTGAGCTGTCGCCGAGTGCAGCGAGTCAGCGGGCGGGGCGGGAGGCAGTGTTCCGGCGGCTGGTGAGCCCAGCGGCAACTGTTGCAGCATATGCTGTTGCAGTTGCGGCTGTTGCAAATACGTACTCTTCGCCGCCGACAGCGTCGATGGCGATGGCGTGGGCGAGGCCATGGCCTCATCATAAGGTGAATCTGTGCGACTCAACTGCAATGAACGAATTATTAAAATGTTAATATTTATATATATAAATCAGATTATAATAGTTATAGTAACTTACGACTTCAACACTTAGCAGCTCAGAGCTGCTGTTGCTCAGCTCTCCATCGCCATCCTGGTCGGAGAGTCCGTCCGTCTCGTTGGCGGGCACATCGAGGCCGCGCATGCGCGCCAAATGGGAACGGGAGCGGCAGTGTTTGTACAGGTTGCTCTTCGTTTTGAAGGCGATGCCACAGTTGTTGCACGGATACGGTCGCTCATTGGTGTGGGCACGTAAGTGCTTCTCCAGCACCGATGGCTTTGCACAGATCAGATTGCAATAGGGGCACTTGGGGCGACCACTTTTCTCGCCTACTGTTGCTGTTGTTGCTGCTGCTGTTTGTGTTATTGTTGTTGCTGGTACTGCTGCTGCTGTTGCAGTTATTGTTGCTGCTAACGTTGTTGCAACGATGGCTGTTGCTGTCGTTGGCTGCGTTTGTTGCTGATGCTGTGCAAATGTTGCCGGCGACAGTGTTGCATTGCTGGCATAGTTAATATTGCTGTTGCCGTTACTGTTGCTAAGGGGCGTGCGTGTACGAGGCGCACCAGCAACACCAACATTGCCATGCTTGCTGCTCTCATCATGGATGTTGTTGTTATTGTTGTTGTGGCTGATGTTGTCGTTGGCATTTACGAAATTGGCACTGAATTCTAAATTTCTTGCCGGCAGCAAGGGAGCAACCTTCACCGTCCCATGTCCATTGAGCAGTGGCACAGCCGCCACTGCTGGCTGCGGCGGTGGCGACAACGAGCTATTCGATGATAGCGATGTGGTGCGCACCGCCGCCATTGCATCCACAGACTCTGGTTCGGTGGTGCTTGCCAGCCGCTTAAACTTTTTGTGCAAATAACGCGAATTGGTTGAGCTCGTCCAGCCATCGACAATTGTTGCTGCCGGTGTTGTTGGATCCTCGCTACTGCTGTTGTTGTTGTTGTTGTTGTTTGCCAACACATTGTGGTTGTTGTTATTGTTGTTGTTCTGGTTGTTATTGCTGGTGGTGTTGGCTGTGGTAGGTAGTATTGTTGTTGTTGTTGTTGCCACGTTGCTCGTTGCGCTGCTTGCCACCTGCTGTAGCGTCATTTTGCTATCACTTACGTTCGCTCTATCCTTAGCCTTAAACTCATAATTATTCTCACTAATACTATTATCACTGTGGTGGCTGTTGTTGTTGTTGTTGTGGTTGCTGCTGCTGCTGCTGTGCTTGTTGTTTTTGCTGCTGCTGCTGCTGTTGTCTGCAATTTCGGCTGGCAGCTCGCTTAATTTATCTCGCGTGCTTTTGCTCTCAATTGCTGTCGCAGTTGCTGTTGTTGTTGCTGTTGTTGTTGCTGTCGCAGTTGCTGTTGTTGTTGCTGTTGCAACTTTATTGTTGTTTACTTTGTTGCTGTTTGATTTGAGTGTTGTTGTGGTTGTTGTTGCTGGTGTTGGCGTTGCAGCAATTTCGTTATTGCTGCTGCTGCTGTTGCGATATGTTTGCTTCTTAGTTGTCACTGTTGTTGCTGTTTCTGCTGCTGCTGCTGCTGCTGCGGCTGCTGTTGCTGTTGCACGTCGCGTGCTGCTAACTTTGTTATTGTTGTTTTTGTATTGTTTGCTTGTCGCTGCTGTTTTGTACTGCTTCGATGTGTTTGTTGTTGTCGTTGCACTTTCCATAGTAAAATCAAATTTGCTCGCCTGCGTTGAATTTGCCGCCGGCTCATCTGCAAGAATAAGAAAATCAAATGAAATTAAATAAAACTACAATTTTATATTAATAATATATACACTTAAATAAATTATAAATACAATCAAAAAATAAACGTAATTTAAATTTACTTTATAAATATATTTAAAGAAAACTAGAAAAATTCGCATATTACTGCTTAGAATATTGGACACTGTAAAAAGTGAATATATATAAAAATTTTTAGTAGACGTTTTTTGTGCATCATTCGAGTGGCTCTTCAGCTATTTTTGCTTTCAGTGAAACTTAAATATTTACGCTGATGAAGCGCGTAGCTCGTCAATCTTATCAGGCTGATGATAAGCCAGCCACAAATGGCACAAATGTGTGTTTGTGTTTGTGTTTGTGGCTTGCAAATAAAATGTGAAATATGTTTGGGTCAGTCTTAAATATTTGTGTGTGTACGATATGCATAAAAACAAGCATAAATAGCAGATGAGAGCAAGCCAAACGATAAGCCAATATTTTATCAACTTTCTATTTCAGCGTTAACTGTTCACCTGTTGCTCACACGCAGAACAGGCCGAAAGAAAAGAGAGAAAAACAAACTTAAACTGAAGCGAAATCTATCCTAAAATACAAAAACATTCGCAACTAAATCAAAAGCAAAAAAAAAATGTCAAGCAAAGTGCGCTGATTGTTGTTGTGTCGTCTTATCAGCTTTTATATATGTATATGTATATATATATGCATTAGTATGTATGTATAATTAAACTGTACAGTTTAGACTCTCCACAAATGCTATTGTGTACTACATGCACACATGCACAGACACATACATATAATTAGTAAATCTATTCGTAGAAAAATAACTCAAGACTCGGGCGTTAATTGACGCTCTACTTATATGTATATATTTGTATATATATATACACACAGACACTATTATGTTTATCATGTATTGCAATTTGCCATTTTAACTTGTGTTTATAAATAAAACTAATAATATCAAATTTGCCGAAAAATTCCATTGATAATGTGCAGCTAGGCATGACATGTTTTTGGGCATGCTTATCAGCGATTTGTGTGAAACTCGTTTAGTTTGTTTTGTGCTGGATTCACCTGTGCCGCATTATTCACACACAATCAGGCAAAAAATACCAGCGATAAATGACACTTGTAAATTGCAAATGGCACTCAAATCCCCCCTTCACCTAACCAACCGCTGCTCTGACGTCAGCTGTCGAAGTAATTAGACAGTTTTTCTTTAGGTTTTTTTGAGAGATTAGAGGCATTGCTTAGGGCTTTTTTACGTTGCATATGACGTTGATTAAAAGCATCAATTACATAACCACAAAGCAATTGCAGTCGGCGTCGGCTTGCTGTGAATGGGTCAAGTCAATTTGTGTGGAATTTCCAACAAACGGTGGAATCGCCATCGATTATATGGAATACGGAATTTGGTAACGCAATTCACGAGTCAAGTTCATGTTTACCACCTACTACATAAATATATATATACTTGTTTTTATAAATACATGCATACATATATTGCTAAATTTAGTTACAATTATAACTGATTGCTACAGTTATGCAATATTGTTATCGATTAAGCGCAACAACTAATCGTTAATTTTGAAACTAAGCCCAACTAATCATTAGTCGTATACGAAAATCGAAAATATATATATTATATATATATATATATATATGTATGAGTATATATATGTAGATATATATATATGCATACACATGCATATTAAATTGAGTGAGTTACACTTGCATTTGCAATTATTCATATTCCCTCATATTTCGCATTAAGCGAAGCGAATGGAATGCCTGTCACTCTGGTCACACTGTGATCATACGTCACACGAGAGCTTTTTTTATGCATTCGACGTACGCCTCTCTTACTCACGCGTGTCCCACTCACAAGTGCAAGCACAAACACAAACACATAAATACACCCACTCGATAATGAGCACAAGGTATGCACAAAAAACGGCGCCACTGTTCGTCTGTCAGCGCAGATTCAAGTAATACGTCACATTACCTTTGCAGCTGCAAAGAGTGTGTGTAACAAGTAAAAATTGAGCTTGGTCAGCTATCAGCTGGTAATTGCTAATTATTAATCACTTATAAGCCATATGTGAGCGCGCAAATAAAAAGTAATCGAGGTGCAGAAGCATGGCGCAAAAATCACGTAAAATTCGCGGAAATGATACGAAATTCCAATGAATTCGCAGCGGCGTCTGATAACAAAAGAAACCGCTTTTACGACTAAAACAGACAAATTGAAATATTCACACACACATATACACTTACACCCACACACTCATTGAAATTAAGTAGTGAGTGCTACCAGCAAAGCTCAGCTAATCGTACCTGGTGAATATTCAGGCAGTCAATCGCTCTCTGTGAATATCAATAAGCGTATGAATATCGATAGAAATTACGTTATCGATAAGAGGCGGCAACACTAATATCGGTTTTGTTGTCAAAGCAAATTGGGCATATCAACAACAAAAAACAATAAAACGTACAAAAATATGACAACAGCAAAAATGCGTCCGTTCATCGGTTAAAGCGCTCGCGACAACGAACAACGAGCGATGAGCGACGACCGTCGAGCATGAAACAGTTAAAGACAACTAGACGAGGCAAGCTGAAAAATTCATTCAAAGACCCAAGTGCCCAAGTGGCAAAAGCAACAGCAGCAGCAGCAGTAAAAACAGCAACAACAACCAGACACAAATCAGTGTGTGTGTGTGCGAGAGTAGTGTGCACAAGAAAATGAAGAAGCGACGGGACGCGACTAACTGGCGAAAGAGCAACGCGAAAACAAAAGCACACACACAAACGCAGCAGCAGCAGCAGCGATGCGAGTAGAGTGTGAAAAAAAAATTTTAAAACCGTACAATAATCAAATAATTGAGTGAGACAGCGAAAGAAAGAAGCAGAGTGGGTAGAGGAAGGGGTGCGAGCAACAGCAAAACTGTCGTCGTCAAAGTCGCGTCGCCGACGCCGCATACCTCAATATTTGCAGTCAGTTCGCACACTGTTGCAATTGTCAATCATAAGTAAGCAGCATTCGAACGCCGCTACTGCTGCTGCGGCTGCTGAGAAATGATCAAATCAAGCAAAAACGTAGCTAACAACAACAACAGGTGACGCGACGTAAGGGAAAAAAAACGACGACGACTGTTGTCACTGGCCCGAACACGAATCCGAAACCGAACCCTATTGTCGATTACGACACATACATAGAAACATGCATAAACACGCGCACGCACACAAGCTTAAGCACCCCACCAGCAAAAATGTATATGTGAGTGTGTACATATGCGAATTTTTGCTGACTAAGGAAGGTCTGGGGAGCACCAGCAACGACGAAACGAAACGATAACAACAAAGCATTTCAAACGTAGAAGCACAGCGCAAAACGTAGCAGTGGAAAAAAGTGATAATAAAATAATAATAATTGCTACACACACACTCACAGTCTGTACACATTTATTTTCGAGCGACGATCGTTCGTCTGTTAAGCGAGTGTGAGAGAGAGAGCGCGCTAAAGCGCTAGAGTTGCCGCAGTTGTCTACACACTATACCCCGGATCCCTTCCTATCCCCTTGACCATTGCACACTAGTGGAGCACGAGCAGACATGTGGCGACGTTCATATGCATGGTTAGCATTTAGCCTGTTTTCAATAGCACTGTTACCCATACCACTGCACACAATGCGTATGTGTGTGTGTGTTTGAGTCTCAACATACGCATACATACACACATATAGGCAACATGACTAATGCAAACAACTTGACAACACTGTCGCCGCTGCCGTCGCTGGCGTCGCAGTGGCCAAGCGCTGACGCTGCCTGCGCTTTGCTTTTGTGTGTATTATACTGAGTCAATTCACAAGAAACGAGGAAACCCGCCATTCGTCGCCGTTGCTGTTGTTATTGTTGTTGCTGCTTAAATTTGTTTATATTTATGTACATGATGTCTGTATGTCGTGAGTGTGGCCATTTGTGTGTGTGCCAGTCAAGCTGTGTGCGAGCATGAATCAAGCTAAAAATTTTAATCATTTTGCTCGTTTTTTTTTGTTGTTGTTGCCTGCCCCCGGCCTGACTGGAAACGAGTTTAGCTTGTTGCGTGCATATGTATATATGTGTGTGTGCTGGGCATGAGTTTTGTTGTGGACTGCCTGTGTGTTTTGGGGCAGCGCTACTTGTTTTCATCGAGACACAGGCGATAATATGACACCAACCAAACCAACACAAATGCAATCGCCTCTGTTATAGCTTTCTAGAGCACTTGATAAGCACTTTTTTGCTCATTCTCTGTCTCTATCTTTCTCGTCCGCTCTTTCCTTCCTTATTGTCTGCTGTGACGTACTCATTCGTGCTGTTGTTGTTGTGGTTGTTTCTTTTGCTGTTTGCTATTGATTCCATTCCCAACACTTGAGTATTTGTCGGAAACCAAATTAATGCGATTAAGCAGCGCTAACGACGATCACGCTACTCTTCCTCTTCTTTTTCACTTTTTGCATTTACCACCACTACATGTGTGCGTGTGTGTGTGCGTGTATTTCAAGCAACTGTTGCTGATTTGTTTTTTTTTTATAGTTTCCACTTTAACATTTTGTTTACTTTAGAAGAGATTTTCAGTAAGATTATAGAACACAATAAACATATGCCGAAATAATTGCCATGAAATCCTTATAGATTTATGGGTAGTGAAATTTATATATATATATATATATATATAATATGTAAACATATGTATATATATGTGGCTTTTGTGTTTATTTTAAGTCGAAAAACTGATAAATAAAAAAGGCAAAAATTATATATATATTATAGCTTATCATTGGCGTAAAAAACAGTTCATTCTTTGTCTTGAACGGCAAAGGTCAAGGTTCATTTAGGGTTGTGTGCATTAAAGATAATACATTGCGAATTAAAACCTCTTGAAAATTAATAAAAGTTTTTTATAGACTGAAACTCATTTTGTTATATAGAACTGTCAAATGCATGTCAATATTTAATTCTCATTATAAACATTTAAGAGAGCTAGGAAAATTTATTTCGAATGAGTAAGCGAAAACTTTTTCGTTTTTTTCTTTAATTTCACAAAATTTTCAAAATTCGGTTTTCTACCGCGGAAATTCCCAAAAACGCTTGACGTCAAACCGAAGAAAATATTAGCAAAAATCTATTTGAATTTCTGTTCAAAAATTGCTGGCCAGTGCCAAGGCTACAAAGATACACATAAAATCGTTGGATTTTTTTGGCACTGAACTTTCTACATGTAATAAACTATAGATCTTGTGTGTATATGGTATGGCATGTAAATTTTTAAATATTTTGTATTCATAATTAAAACCAAAACGAACATTACAAAATAATTTTGGTGTAGGGAAATGGCAGGAAGCGAAATTACAAAATGTGCCATGAATATATATTTGAAAGAAATTTCGTTTGAATTGAGATTCGTTTTAATTACATATGTAGACATTTTTCAACGAAACGTATCCAAAGCGAGCCCAAAAGCGATTGTCTAAAATAAACAGCGCATAAATAAAGAATAGCTGAGATAAAAATAGAGAATAAAATAGATACTACGCCAAAAAATAAATAAAAGTGTTAAATAATTGCCAGTCCAATTTTTTGTTTACATACAAAACATTTAAGAACTAAACGCAAAAAAAAAACATGCCATTATATATGTATTTATCTATATCTATATATATTTATATTTAATTTATGTATGTATGTTTTTTTTTTAGGTTGTCGCTTGGCGACTTTTGCTTTCCACAAATTTCGCTGTGCCAAAAATCAAAATGTATTTTTAAATGCCCAACTACGTAAGACGACATTCAAGTGTTTTTATTTAGCCAGTACGCAGTTTGAAGACTTTAGCCATTGCCACAGAACTATATAGATATGTTTATATATATTTATAGATCTGTCTATTGGCATTTTAGTTAGCACGTTTTAGCTAGCCATTTTGTATGCGTTACTGTTTTTGACAGCCTATACAAATATATTTAATTATTTATCTCACATCTCTCATATATAATTTGAAGCATTTCTCGCATTCGTTTTCAAATAGAAAATTCAGCTGGTTTTTATCTCAACTCACGAAATGTCTTTGACTTGTAATTAAAACTTAATAAAAATATGTGGTCAAAGTCACGCGTGCTAAACTAAAAACAAATAATTAGATGTTATCGAAAAAAAAAATAATAATTAAATTTTTCTCAAATCGTGCATTCAAGCGTAAAAATCTTCAGAAATAAGATATAAAAAAAAAAACAATTAATAATAATAATATTCTTCTACTATTTTTTTTACGGTTGTGTGGCATTTGAAGGACGGAAATGCTGTGTATGTTGCGTCAGACGGTGTGTATATGAGTGTGTTTGTGTGTGTGTTTGTGAGTGTGTGTCAATTTTTGCATATTAGCGCAAAGAGACGAAAGTAAAATCAAAATGAGCAAGCAAAAAAACACTAAACAAAAGTCACACTTGGAAAATACACTTTTTTGTTAGTTCTAAATGTAAACAAAGAATTTAATTGCCTAAACTATGTAAAGTTTTGTTTATATTACTTTTTTATATAACGATTAATTTTCTTTAATACAAATTATTTTTGTAATTTCATATCTTGTTCGGTTTAAGGTGTTTCTTTGAGAAAGGCAGGTGGATTGCGGTTAGGGTATATTTATAATATTTGTTAAATAAAAACGCTTACGTAGCGTGCACAAAATGCTTGAAAAACTGGTATTTCTTTTTTGACTATTCACGACCTCTCCCCTCTCTACCACACCCCCACTAAACACATATACAACGTGTGCGGCGACTAAAGCGTTAAGCAAATAGAAATCTATAGTTAATAATGACTAAAGATATGATATATTAATCTGAATAGAGTGCTGCGTGTGTGTGTGTGCTTGCATGAGCAGTTGTAGAATGTGTGTGTGTCTGTGACAGCATCTTTGTCTATCTGTCTGGCTGATGGCATTTTGCGCCCACGCAGCGCTTTGAAATCGTATATGTCACTGTAAATGTACATTGTATCTTGTAGCGCTCTTGTCAAGGTCAGGGGTTGCCTTAGCTGCCACAGTCCGTAAACATGTGTCGTAATCCGTAATCCTTGTTGCAGGGCATTCCTCAAACACAGACACACACACACACGCATACGCATATAGAACTGTTGCTCGTTTAATTGTTCCCAGGCAGAGCTAACACTTCAGCAGCCATCTCTCTCTGTCTCTCTTTCTCACTCACGCACACTAAACTGCCCTTTTGTTGTGTTCTTAAGTGGATTTCCACCTTTCGTCTCTCATTGTTTTGTTGCTTTGTTCTATACCGTCGATTCGCCTGCCCTTTTTGGCTGTGTCAATGACGTTGCAGCAGGCATTTTGTCTCGCTCGCGCTCTATACGGCGACGACGACGTCGTCGTTTGTTGACGGCAGGTATCCTGGCGCCGGCTTAATTTACGTTTCGCTCACATGCAGGTAGACCGACACACACTCACAAACAGAGATTGAGAGAGAGACAGAGCACAGAGCACTAGTGTATTTAGTTCAAGTCCAATGTGTTCCTTATTGCTGCTGTAACGTGAAATTGAGCGCATCGTATGACACATGCTTATGCATTTACACTCACACACACACACAACCACATTTGCTCTCTCGCTCTTGCTCGCTTGCATGCTGCACTAACTCACCCGACCCGAAGAGAGCAGATTTGTTTTTCTTGTTTTACTTTGAACTCGACTGAGACAAAAACTAAGAAGAAGAAGCAGAAGATGAGCAGACCTCAAAATCACGACGACGCCACAACTACAACAGCGGGGGTTGCCCTGTTTATTGTTGTTGTTTTTATTATTATCGTTGCTCTGTTGCTGTTCTTTTTTTTTTTGTTGCGCGCTACAAAACGTCGCTGTCGCTGCAACGACGTTGCTTTGGTTTTAATGAATATAAATTATTATTTTATGTTTATATTTATATAAAACTGTAAAACATTTTTTTGAATTTGCTGCAACAAATTTAACGTTTTCTTGTTGTTCATTTCTTGTAATTAAAAACACCTAAACGACTTTTGCACTTTGTATTTTGTATTTTGGATTTATTTGATATTTGATTTATTAGCATATTATGATGACATATTCATATTCAAATTAAACTCAAACTCACTTTTCCATTGTTGTTGTTTGTTGTGGCTGTGATCTAATTTGATTAATTCAAAACTTGCACTCGCGTCGCACTTTTCGCCTACACGTTCGTTCTTCAGTGGTTTCTATTTTGTTTATGTTTTACTACTACTCGGCCTGCGCCGCCTATCGCGTTCTATTCGATTCTCGTTTTTCGCTGCGTTGCGTTCCGTTCCGGGCAGGCCAACTTAACAGCACGACGTTCGATTTTCGAATGTTCGATCAACTGTTGCTACTGTTGTTGTTGCTGCCGCCTGTCGACGTCACTGTGTGTGCGCACACGAACGGAACGCGGTTTGTTTTACACATCGCTCAATCGTCCAAATCGACCATACATATGTACCTTCACACACACACGCAAATACCAATATGCATATGCTAGTTGAGCATTTCTTGTTTCACATGCTGACAGAGCGCTTTACATAGACACTATTAAACAGAGCTGATCCATGTGGTATTGTTTGTTTTTAGTGTGCCGCATCATCACTGAACCGGCCCTGTACACAAACACATATACGACAGCCCAGAATAAGAAAAGGAACAACAACAAAAGTCAGCTAGTCAGCAAGTGCCAAGTCTTCGGCTGTTGCGCGTCGTGCCTGCTGATTGTGTGTGTGTGTCATGTGTATGGGTGTGCTGTGCTATGCTGTGCTTTCCTTCTTGCTCAGGGAAGCCCCAAAACACTCCGCGCGCAAATTGTTCTATTGTCGTTGCTGTTGTAGTATGAGCAAAAGCGAATAAAAGAATTCGCTGCTTGCTGCTGCTTAAGTGAGCGAGCGCCGCCAGCGCGTTCTTGGCTTATTAGATCAATTGACTTTGTGTAGTTTATTTTAGTGCGCCATTCGCTGACTATACGTGTATGTGTGTGTTGTGTGTAGATATCTGTTGCTTGCACAAACTTTGCGTTAATTTGTATTTGATTTCCTTTGTGGTTTTTGGAGGAGTTCGCAGATGCGAGATTGGTGTTGATTGACATTGAATTTAATATTGCAATTAATAATGAATTTGGTGTTTTTCATTATTATGTTTTTAGTAGACCTCAAGTGGCCTATAATCAGATTCTTAGCAACTGGACTGTTAGATTGTTCGTATCAATCCAGACTCAATTACGGACTGATTACAGCTATCGAGCTATTGATAAGCGGTAAAAAAGGGAAAACCGTGCAATGACTCGTAACATTTCAAGCATTTGATTTTCGATTAATCACGAAATATTGCGGGTGACAATGAATACCTTTAACTATTAATTTGCTGGTCAAAAGAAAATATAATCTAAATAATGTCAAAAGCAAATCAAACGGAAGTGAATCGATAAGAAAGACTAACGAAAACAAACATTGTCTTGATGTGCATAAACATTATTGTGTATTAATGTGTGTGTGTGTGTATGCATATGTATGCACATATTTAGACAGTTGACGCACGATAAGAGTCGACAGCAGCAGCAGCAACAACAAATTTGATGATATCACAAAAAAGGTAAACAATCTAATCAATAAACACAATAAAACCATGACGAGCAGCGTTCAGCTTGTGCATTAGTAACTGTACATCGATGCATATGTAAGTGTGTGCATGTGTAATGTTAGCAATTGAATAGAGTTGAACAGGCTTTTTACTCTTTCTTCCTCTCCACTTCTAGCGTGCATGCGACGATTGATTATATGCAATAAAACGTCTTTCGAAGCGATTGACTTAAAAATAAACACAGACACAAACACACACACGCAAACACACAGAGAACAATTAACACATGTATGAGGGAGTGGAAGAGTGAGAGGTAGCCTTTGCGATAGACACAAGTGGCCCCAAAACTGCAGTCGTTGCTTGACGACGTCTTATTCATTCACGCATTGGGTAATCGATATACACAAGTCAGCACACACACACACACGCACACTTGCCAAATGAAACCATTAAGCGCAACAGAGAGCGCAAGAGAGTAGAGTGAGCGAGAACAAGAGCGCGAAGAGAGCGCGAAACGATAAGAGGAGGAGAGTAGACGAAAGATGGGAGACATTCATTGCAACCAGAAGCTACGATCGAACAGTGCCGCCAAAGTGGCGGCTCCAACGCAGACGGACAAGCAAAGCACAAACAATCAGTGGAGCCAACAGGCATAAAAACAACAGCAACAACAATAAAGTTGGCGACGTGATCATGTCTGGACAGTTCAGTAATGCTGGCGACGTTGTCGGCTCCAACTTTGTTATTATTACCGCTCGTGCACATGAAACATTCCCCCCACAACCCGCACCAATACAAACAACAACTGCCCACGATTTGAATGTTGTTTTTGTTATTGTTGTTGTTGCTGGTGCACCCGACGACTCTTGTTGATGGAACAGGTTTGAACTCGCGACTTGGCTGGCTGCTTGAATGTTTTTGGCTGGAGTTTGCCGTCGATATATTAAACGTAATCAATAAGGTTAACTTCTTTAATTGAGCAGCAACAGCGTCGTGAAATGGACCAAAACGAAGCGACAATCAAAACTAATTGAATGTGGCGAAAAGTGGAGAGAGAGAATTGGAAGTGAGTGAGTGCGTGTGTGTGTGTGTTTGAGTGAGAGCGAAACGAAGAGCAGCCATTTAACAGTGAATACGCACACACACAAACATGAAGTGCTAACATATGTTGACCTGTTGAGCTTTGAGTATTGAGCTGAAAAGTTTGAGTGGCCATCAAAAGAAAAAAAACTTCGGACAGGCCAACAGGCGTTACGTCTAATCAAACTCAAAATACAACAACACAAAAACAGTCAGCACAGGTTAATTGTGCGTTGCATAGCTTAGGGTGTCAGCACAGTTGGCTGTAAGGATATGTTTATATATTTAATTACATCAGACTGATGAGTTGTGTAGCTTCTGCCATGTGTCAGCCGAAAGATTGCTGAAGGCCAACAAAAGTCAGACTATGCGTCAGCACTAAATCAATTTGGACCTTAGTCAACATTAGACATTAGACAAAAATGTGGCCAAAGTGCCACAAACCAACAAACAAACAGAGAGAGAGAGACAGAGAAGGGGAGATAAAGTCAAAGTCTGGGGTCGTTGCGAGCAGTCCACTTAAAATGTTGATTGCTCATTTTGTTGACATGCAACGTTTACCATGTGTCTATATTAGAATAGATACAACAAAAATAAGCAGAATAGAAAACAAAACCTAGAAAGTATACAGCATTTACCTAATACAGAAATATAAAAATAGTTAATAGGGAAATTAGTTGTATGTTTTACAATGGTTAACAGTGTCAGTTTCTGTTAACAGTGTCAATTGCTGTTAAGATTTGCTCAACTCAAAAAACAGCGACGACTGTAACTGCGAATCTATGTGTGTGTGTTTCTCAGCTATGAATGGCGATAGTTGCCAGACCATAACAATATGAACAACAACAACAACAATCGCTAATCGCTAAGTGCGCGCACGTCATAAGCATTTGCATATTTGTGTTTGAGTTTGCTATTTGGTGTATTGTATATTGTATATTGTAGATACGTGAAATGTATCCACAGTCATGGCGATTGAACATTGGCAGCTCGCTTGCTGGCTGGCTAGCTGGCTGTGCTTGACTGCCAATAGCAACATTTTGCGATCATACAGACAGGCTGATAAGCAGACAGGCAATCGACAGACACGTCAGACGCGACAAACAGACTGACTAACACACACACATACAGAGATCGTTTCGTGCCCAGTTGTAGCTTGTCTGCCTGAAGAATTTACTGAAAAAATCAACATTACTTTTGCTTTGCATGCTCCTCACACCAGCAAAATTATGTTCAACACTCAACAGGAACAGGAAGTTGCTGTTAATTTCTTTAATTGTACATTTATTTTCATTAATTTATATTTTTTACTTGTAATGAGCTATACAAAAATAAACAACAATTTTGCCAGAAATTAGCATTTTTTATTTAATGTGTTTTCATAATATAAAGACGAATTATTTTTGATATCAGACTACTATATCAAACAGCTGTCAATGGAAAAATTGGACGAAATTTGACTTCTTATGTGAAGAACTTTTTTGATTACCTAATTTTAATCTGATAGCAGACTTATTATATATAATCTTTATATTATATAGGAAGAATCGGTAAGTTATAGCATGAAAAACTTTCTTTTCTATTAATTATTATAAGGAAACTCAACAGTTATGAATTGTTTAGTAATTATCCCAAATAAACTCAACTGTAAAGTTTGATGAACTAACAATCTGACCACTAAATCTTATAGGAATTAAAAAATTTCTTTCTAGATTACATAGTCATGACTTCTGCACTATATTTTACAAGTGGACAACAAATCTTCCAGATTGGACTACTAAATCAGTGAGTAGTCATGGAAACGATCGAAAGATCAGTTCTTAAATGAGAACCACTTCAGTTAAATAAGTGTTTAATCTTTAGTGTGTCTAAGATTAACATTTATGATTTCATTTGCACAAATATCACTTTATTTGTACAGAGTTCCACTGGGCTGTGATTTAATGTGAGTATTTAAAATGCCAGCAAAACATGAGAATCTAACACAAAGTGCGCCCAACATTTACCATATGTTGGCCTCTCCATGAGTGTGCGAGTGCGTGTGTGAGTGTGTGTGTGTGTGTATGTTTGTATTTCGATTATAATTCTCTGGTTCTGTGTCTCTGCTTGATTGTTGTCGAGGTATCAGCACATCGTATGAGTTCATTGTGTGTCATGTTGTTGTTCTTCTTGTTGTCTAAATACAACAAGTATTAAGCTGCATAAGTGTGTGTGTATAGTGTGTGTGTAGTGTGTGTTGATGTGTGTGTTGTTTTGTACTCGCCTTGGCTGCTGCTGCTGCTGATTGGGAATCGCCAGTTGGGCGACTGTGAAAGAGCTTTGTGCGTAGCTGTAGCTACGAGATACTTTTGTACACACACACAGATACACACATACACACACCACACACATTCCGCTTGCCACTTATTCTGCTGTGGCGTCTATGAATTTGGTTTTATATTAAGCAGTCGAGCAGTAAATGCGACGACGATCGCAGACTTGCGACGCCAATGAAAAATGCTGTGAATGTTCAGCTGCCGCTGTGTGTGTGTGTGTGTGTATGTCGTGTGTGTATCTTGTATCTGTACACTCAGCAAAAAAAATAAATAAATAGTAAAAATAATAACAGAATTTTCGGAAATCACAACGATAGCTAAAAAGTTGTTATTGTTTTTAGAAATGATTTGCATAAATACGAAAATAATATTCGTGAAATTGGCAATTCTATTTTAAAATAAAAATAAATTTTTTCTATATTATAATTATCTATTGTTAAAAGGTAGAAATGGAATGCATTATGGTTTTAGAAACAATTCTATAAACTTTAAACTTTTAAGTTTTGTTTTAAATTAAAATTAATTTGAATGAATATTTTTTTGTTTTAGAAATGTAATTTTTAATTAATAATTTGAGCTAGTTTTGATGACGAGTTTCTAGAAATTTATTTCGATTTTTTTTGCTGAGTTTTAAACATTTAAAAACAAGCTGGAAAATATAATTGTGTATTTCTAAATTTCCAGCTTTTAGTGTACATTTTTTCAGAGTGTATCTGTATCTGCATCTTAACTGCAAATGTGAATATGTATTTTGGCATCTACTCGTGCTAAGCAGTGCTGCACATTGGCATTGTGGCAGCTGTGGCAAGTGTGGCTGCGTGCTATCAGATAGTGCCCCAGACTGCAGCGAGACAGCTTAATGACTTGCGTCAATGGATTTGCGTAGCTTTTACCTGCAACTGCAAATCCCAAAACGACAGACTCGCTGGCATCATTAAAATCAAATCTTTTTTTTTCCTTTTTTCGCGGGCAAAACCCATAAAATCATCAATAGAAACGGCTCACGGCCAGGTCAATAGATTTTGAGTAATCTGGTTACTGGTAGCGCCAGCCATGCTGCTGCCTGCCCCGAAGATGTGTGTGCAACTTGACATTTGATCAACAAAAGGTATTGCCAGAGAGGAGAGTAGAGAGGGATAAAGAGAACCACTTGACTAACGGATCTCAACTGCGACCTGGGAACAGATCCTCCTCCATCAGCAGGTAGTCCTCGAAATACTCGTCAATTGCTTCTGTGGAAATCCCCAGCAGTGTTTAATGTTGAATATCCTTGCACCTTCTGCATCGCCTATCCTAATTAGATTTGAAGTGTTCTCGGAATTGCAACTGGATGCAAATCAATAATCATTTATGGAGGTGTTGCTCTATCTACACATCTAAGCTCTGCTTTAAATTAACTTTAACTACTACAAATTTGGCTTTATTTCAGTAAGAATACTTTTTAATTAATATCTTTTCTTACTTAAGATCTTCATTTAAAATATGCTTACAATTAACTTTAACTGATACTAATTTTGCTTACTTTCAGTGAGGTTATTTTTAAATAAATAACTTTTACTACTTAATAGCTTATTTGAAAAAAAAACTTTAAAGTGACTATATTTATAAAGATTAGGTTTAGTTTATTTTAGGTATATTTAAATATAAAAATAGTATTTTTTTCAAATATTTGTAAAAGTTAAAAAAAATGGTTGACAATTTAATTTTATAATTTAAATATGTTTTTGACTGTGGACTATTTCTTTTTATAATTTAAATATATTTTCTTTGGCTTCAGTTCAAGTATTCTTCAAATTAGTTGCGTACTTTTAAAAAACTCTTGAACAGAAGTCAGTGAAAAACATATTTAAAACACAAAAGAGATTAATTATTGATTTATTTAATTTATTTATTTCCTAACATATTTAAATCATAAAAAATCAATTTCTTTAATTTATTTCCTTTACGTTTTACAATAAGTATTTAGCACATTTATATGTGTAATACCCAATTAAGTCTTAGATTATTGATTACTGATTACTTTATGGGAATATGGCAATATCAAGTAATTTGACTTAGTTCAATAATATCTAAATATAGCCAGATATGTCTGAACTGTGTAGGAATTACCCTTTGAGTTTTTTCCCTTGCTTAAGCAAACCAAATCAAAGAGTTGTTTTAGACTTGTAATTAAACAATGTTTTTGACATGTTTATTATTGTTACATCTATATGTATATATATATTTATATATATTTTTCTATCTGTTTGTATTTTGTAGTCGCGTTGACCTTCAAAGTGTCATCTGTCGATTTGTTTGTCTGCCTGTTCATTGTCCATTGTTGGCTGTTATCTGGCTATCAGTGACAACAAAATTGACAAACGAAATTCTGTTTGACAAGCGCCAAACACCCCTTCCCCCTCTCTTACACTAAACCGACCCTCCCCCCTCTACACTTCTTGCATTAGTCGTCTTCCGCTGTGCCAGTTTTTTTTTTTGTTGTAAAGCCGTTTAATACAGTCATTAAAGTGCTGACAAGCACCAGTCAATTACACATACCCAAGCGCCCATTTATACTCTATATGTATATATATATATCAATTATGTATATTTATATTACATACATATACACATGTACATGTCAATGCTCGGTAATATTGATAAAAGGAATGACTGTGTGTGTGTGTGTGTGGTTGCATGGGTGAGCATAAAATAGAAGTCGCCTGGGTTGATAAAAAACGAATGGCGTGATTCATGATAGAAGCAACACGCGCACACACACAGACACACACGCACAACAAATCAAATAATAATAACAATATGCGTTGCGTAGTAAAAAAAAAATATATATATATATATATAAACACAATTACAAACACTTTTGCAGAATTTATTATGTTTATATGCGTATCAGCAAGAGATTATTGTTTAAGCATATTTTTCTATGTGTCTGTGCTATATATATATATATATATATATATAACATTAGTATATAAATATGTATGTATATATATTTATGTTGTGTATGTGTCGCAGGCACTTTTTTATACGATTAACGGTTATTTTTATTTGCCAGCTGGTCTTATGCGATTTCACTTTCATTATCAACAGCCCTGATAGGCACTTACCTCTGATATGATACGCTACACACACAAATAATTCCACTCACACACACACATACACACGTATGTATGTATAATTGTGTGTGTACTCGCAAACAGGGCAATGAAACTTTAATTGGCCCACAGTTGCCAACAAATAATATTAATATTCGAATAGCAATTGTTTTAAGCAAATTATGATTTTAACAATATTTTTATTTTTAAAAATATATAAAAATTAATTTAAATATATAATTTAAGAGAAAAGTTATTACACATTCTAGAGCAGATCCCATATATTTTTTTATATAAGTTAAACACTTTAAACTGTTTTAAAATTGATTTATAAAGTTGTTAAATTTAAATTTGATTTATGTTTCATTTATGCAATTCAGCTCTTAAAAAATATATATAAATATTTATTAAATGCAGTTGTCAATTAACATTAAAAATACTACTAAGCTGATCGGTAAAATACCATAAAAAAATGAGTTTAAAAAATTTTGAAGCACAATTTTTAAATTTAAGAATTAGATTTGCAAAAATATTTAAATAGCAACTTTTAATTATATTAAGTTGACTACATCAAAATTAAATGATTTGAAAGGCAGTCATTGTTATAAATATTATTTCTATGTTTTATATATTTACATAACGATAATGATTATTGCAGATATTATTATCATTATTATTATGTTTTATCTATATACAAATTATAATGATAATAATATCTATAATAATGACAACACCAGTTAAGCTTATCACTTTTATAGAATAACCATTTTAAGAATCATCAATCAAATCAATCAATCAAAATCACATTCCACAAAATAAATATGTGTTTCTAAAAAATGTGTTAATTTTGTATAAAACATTGAAATTGCCCAACTTACCTTTAAGTTTTTCGCGTGACGTTTCCAAAGCATTTTTACGCGAATTCACAGTTGATTCTAAAATAAGAAGAAAGAGAAATAAAAACAAATATCATTTATATGTCAAACATTTTAAAACTTTGATTTATTCGCATTCAGATTTTATTACTCAGTTGATGTTTGATATGCTTGGCTGCTGTCATCAAATTAATAGCTAAAAGTATTAGAAAATTCTTAGAAAATTCCGCAGCATTTCAAATATAATTGCTTTGTGTATTTTCGAATGTATTCATTTGTATTCGTGTTGTATTCAAATTATGTTTTGTTTTCACAGACAGCTAAACAGAGAGGAAAATAAAATCTATTTAATCTCTTATTTATAACAAATGTCGGAGCCCCCACGCATTGACACTGACATTTCACTCTTAGTGACGTCAAGTGTGTGTGTGTGTGTGTGTGTGTGTATATAGGCTATACAGCACATTCAACAAGCAACACAGAAACTTTGAAAATTTACTGACAAAAGTCTTGAGGACATCAAAGCTAAACATATGTGAGAAATCCTGCTAGTGCCACAAAAACACATAATATACCTATATATATATATATAACCTATATATACATATATATAAATATAAATATATATATAAATATATATTTATATATATACAAACCATATGGTTATACATTTGCATAAATATAATTTTCTTTGTGAAATGTTTGCTAATTTTAAATATGTGTCTGCCCATACACTCATCTCCATAAGCAGCTATATATATATAAATATATATACACATATACATATACATATATTTATACATATATATAAAGATTCAGCGAAATAAACTTTTGTCTACGTGAATTGTAGAAACGCATAGACAATTCTAAATATTCTATAAATAATTTCGCAGCGCCTGCAAAATGTGGCGAAATTCCCAAAAGAAAAACAAATCTACGAAATGAAAACAAAAATCGCAAATAATAATCAAAACAACTTGACGAGACTAGAGCAACTTTTTTCCACCTTTTATCCATTAAAATGTTTAATGGGTATTTGAACACGCCGATCTCAGTGACTATAAGAACTAGAGATTTTAAATTTGAAATATAGGTTTTCATATACCCAGTGCAGCTCAAACTTTTGTTATTTTATCGATAACAGTTTCAGTTTCTCGATTATCGATAACTATAGATTTTTAACAGCAATAAATGTCACAATTATCAAGACAGAATCTAATTCTATTTAATACAGAATATACATATGCATATTATGAATCAACTACCCAAATTTCCTCAAGATCGAATAGGAAACATCAAAGTCAAAAATATATTCCCAAATTAATATCATTTCTATCAGCAGCATCGTCTTTATGCACAAATATGCGAGCGCATTTTTCTAGGGAAATTTGTCGAGCTCACTCGACTACTGCACTCTTCTTACATACATTTATTTGTCTAAATTGGAATGACGCACTTTTGAGTGTTGTTCATAATTTCGGACACATTCCACAGCTTATGCTTGGAGTCTTCTGTCCCATTTGCCTCATCTCGTTGGTGGCCTTTTGTGGCCTGCGCAATTTAGTTGCCATTTGCACAATTTTATTGATAAGTAAACATTTACTGCTGCTGTGTGTGAAGTAGAAATTACAAAATAAAGTGCGATTAAGACTTATCAGCGCAACACAAACTGAAAATAATTGTCTTGCGCTGTTGTAAAAAGTGCTCATAAGCTCTATGTATATATATTATATATATATAGATATAGTCCGACTCGCATTCGAACTCGTACTTTAATCGCACCCAGCTGAGCTGCACTTTGAACGCTGTCTCTGATAAGCAGCCACTTTTAAAATAAGATTGCTGCCAACGCCGGGAAGTATGCAACAATTTCTGCTTTATTTGCTTTGTTGTGTGAAAACTAGTTTTTGCGCAATTTAGATATATATATTTAACTGTGTAAAGCGTTCGATTCATCTTTGAGGTTACGCAATCAGCTCAATTGTGCGTGACGTCATAAGTGCTTGCTCAGCTGAGCTCATGCCTCACACACACACACAAACACACACAGACTCGCTAATTGTATTTATTAACATTTGCGGCAACAATTAGCAAATGCCGAATCTGTTGATGAAAACGAAACAGAACAAAAAAGAACATAAAAATAAGCGGCTTCCCCAGTACACACACACACACACACACAAATAGAGGCGCACACATACAGTTGAAAAGCTAAACTGGTTGGTTTAACAAGTTTTAAAATGAAGCAAAAGAAATGAAGACCCAAGCAAAGCGCACGAGTTGATGATGACGACGGCCAATTGCCAATTTCAGACTTGTTGTTAGTCGCTATGCTTATTTTTTTGTAAGCTTTGTGTGTGTGTGTGTGCTTTGATGCGCATGTTTCCGCTTTCATTCGACGCCAACAAGTCGGCGGCCGTAAACAAGTGCGGCAGGTGGTAAAGCAGTCGCAGCAGACACAACGACAGCCGCGAGAGCGAGTGAGAGAGCGAGCGAGCTTAAGCGATTGGTTCCTTTTCCTCTTCTTTTACTTATTCTACTTCTTCTGCGTCTTATGCTCTTTCTTCTGCATCTTCTTCTTTTTGTGTGATGCGTGCGCAAATCGCGGTCGCGTTTTATGCTACCTGCGTTAACAACTCTTCAGAGTTTCTTCTCTCCTCTATTTCTCTCTCGCTCTGTCTGTCTCTGTTTTTCGCCTGATTCCTGCTGAGCACAGCTGCCTGCAGTCGCCTGCCATAAATGCTGAGTGCCTGGCCGCTGTTTTAATTTGCATGCAGCCTTTTTGCTGCTCCTTTTTCCCTGCTGCTTCTCGTGCTTCGCTTGTCAGTGGAGAAAGACGCAATTTCTTTGGCTCTTTTCTCTCAGTGGGATAAATTTATAATTATAAAACAATTAAAAATGATTGAAATGGCTCATTCATGACTCAGTACCAGTACCTTTGAGAGGTGTTTGTAATTATAGCTAAAAAGTAAACACATCAAATATACATATACAATTTATTTAATAGCTCTGTTATTCAGTCACTTTTAATGCGAATTGCATGTCATAAATTTATATTTACATACACACATATGTACACAGTTACAAATTAACATTGACACATTGCAGTCACTGTTACAGACTGACTACCAATGACTCATTGACAGCTGCCGGCTGCATCATTTCCTTGAAGGTGAACTCTGCTAATCGTCTTAACTGTCATTTAGCCAACTGACCAAGTGAGTGGGAGTGTTAAGTGCCGCAAATCCACTCGAACTTTATTTAAAACAAAAAACATCTTGTCACAGAAGAGCAAGAAAATCAACATTGCTGCAGTCGCAGTCGTTGCTGTAATTTCTTTTGCATTACATTTTTGCATTTTCTCTCTCTCTCTCTGTCGCACTCACTGTCTGTCAGTGGCGCTCTCAATTAAATCGTCGTGTTTGCCTGTGACGTAAACAAGCGCAAAGCAGCCGCAGCAAATGAAATATGCGAAGCAGCACAGAAACCGAATGAAATAAAATGTTCAACGGCAGCAATAAAAATAACAAAAACAACAACAGAAACCACAACATTTTTGCATATGCGCCTGTTGATTGCGTAATTAAAGTGCTCGACTTTATTGCGGCTGCTGCTGCTACTCTTGTTGTTGTTGTTGTTGTTGTTCTCGTTATTGTTGTATATTTATATTTTAATTCTCTATACTATTCGTATGTGTGCGTGTGCGCATTCACTAAATATTAAATGCAATATTCCTTGCTCTATCGCTTGGAATTTGTAATAATGCCAAACAAAACAAACGCAATCAAAATAAAATAAAAAATATAATACAAATAAAAATAAATGAGCTGTATTCATAGAGTAATAAATACAAATTCTTATTGGACTATGAGCTAAATTTTTTGTTTCTTCAACGGCTGCCAATTTTTGCAGCTGCTTGCAAATTTAATTAAATCAAATAAAAAGGCATCAATACGTGTGTATATAGTGTGTGTGAGTGTGTGCATACTCAAATATGTGTGCAAAGGGGCGAAACGCGGCGGGGCTGGGCCCAAATCCAGTTACATTTACAGCTGCTGCTGCTGCTGCTGCAACGAACGGAATCGGAATTGGAATCGGAATTGGAATTGCAGTTGCAAATTGGAGCCAAGTCCCACGTGAGACTTCGCTAAATATGCGAGGAATGTGTGGCAAAGTGCGTGGGGGACTCGACTTGTCTCGTAAAAAAACCAAACAATTAAACTGCAAATGTGGAACACGATGAACGCGTTGAAGCCGGCGGGGGAGGGTGAGGGGCAGGTGGGAAACAAACGCTTCATGATTTATATTTAAAGTGCACAATGCAGAAACAAATTAGTTAATCTGCTTCCAGATTGCAAATTCTGGATTTCAGCTGAAATACACAATTATTTTTATTGACTTTTATTGCATTAATAAAGTTTTTCCAGAAATTGTTTTTTTCCCAATTCCAAACACTTTCTTGACAAATTGTAGCTTTACCATAAAATTCAATACAAATAATAAACTAATCAAGACAACAATCCAAACAATTATCTCTATATTAAGTTAAATAACCTGTTTATAAGCTGATAAAAACACAATAAATAAATTGTTTTGTTTAAAATCTGGTCATCCTAAAAAAATACAAAACAATAATAATAAAATTTCTGTTTGCAGAGAGGGTGATAATTTATAGATAATATTAAAAAATTATTAATAAATAAACGAATAATAAAATTTAAGATTAATTGGGGACTACCCTGAATGCGAACACGACGACAAATAAACTATTTAAAAATAAAAATGCCCGTTTATGATTAACCCATGTGATTACGTTCATTCCGATAACTAAGGCGCGATGATGAGCAAACACAGTTAACGTGAGTAAGATAAGCCCTCAAACACACACATGAAGGTTAACGCAGCAGAGACTGAACAAAGGCACAAAGGCACATATATGCAAACATCTATCTTGTATTTGTGTCTTGTCTTGTGCTTCTTCTTCGTTGTTCACACTACAGCCACGAGCGCAATGTATATAAACTGTAAAAATGCCAAAACGGCTGACAACGCAAAAAAGCAATTATGAAAAGTTATTCACTTTTATGATTAATTTCCTTTGAATTATATACGTTGCACGCGCTCACTCTTTTTTTCTTATAACTTAAAGCACTCTCAACAGACTCTCTCTCGCGCTCTCGCTCTTGCTCTTGCTCTTAATGTGTCTTTCAATATGGTCTGACGTGCGTTCAATCGCAAGCAGCAGCAGCAGCACCGCAGTAACGGCAGCAGAGACAGCAACAGAGGGAATTCCCTGTTGAGTGTGTCGCTCTCTCTATCTCTGCCCTGCTCTGCTATGTTCTGCTCTGCTGTGCTGTGCTCTGTGCTCTTTTTGTCATTTGTTATCTCTCACTCGAGCTCTGGCTCTTTTGGCGTCTGTGGCCGTGTGTTTTTGTTTGCTTTTCAGCTTTCAAGCTATATTATTACGCGCACTTCTTTTTGTTGTTGTTTTTGTCAAAGTTGCTTTGCGTTTCGTTGGGCGATTATCATTAGCACTGACTTGCCTTATATTGCTATCGTTCTGCTTTTTCTTCTTCTTCATGTTGCTATTGCTATTACTGTTGTTGTACTGTTAATTGGTGTGCATTTGCCTCGCCGACTTGCGCTGTATTTAGACTGTTCGCTGTTTGCTACGCTTTGATAAGATTTCACGCCTATTTTTTCTTTTTTTTTTTTTTAAATATTTTTAGTTGACAATTTGTTGACAAAAAAATATTTCAAGTTTGAGGTTTTTTCTGTTGTGGCAAACCACAACATTTTGTGGTTTTTTTTTATTATTATTATTTCCCTCGTTTTCGCTGTGCGCTTATCAAAAGCCAACATCGGCATTTTGGCCACAGTTTGCTTTCCACCTTGCCCATTTTACAGTGAAATTAATAGCATGATATGTTATGGCTTAAAGATTTATATTTCGATCTGCGTTAACATAAATTACACCACAGCCAAAGGAGAACAAGGAAGAGTGTAGAAGAGAGAATGCTCGACTGGTAGTTACCCTGTAATCAAAACTATGAAAACATATGTATATTTGTTTATAGTATACATATGCACGTAAAAAATACATAAATGTATCTTATTATAATAAATATTACATATATCGATAGTTATCGATATCATGCATCTTACACGAATTTGTATTGCAATAAACCGGACAACATACCTACAATGCATATCTTCTTATTATACATTAAATACTTATCGATAGTTATCGATAACCTGGCTCTTACATGAATTGATTTTGCTTGCAAGGTATGCAAGAAAACCTAAGTAAAGAGCTTACACAGACTCCTGCGTATTCTGCTTCTTCTTGTTCTTCTTCATTGCTTTTTTTTTGGCCATACACAACAATGTATCTGTATCTGTATCTGTGGCTGTATCTGTATCTGTGGCTGTATCTGTTGCTGTGCATCTTTGTAAGTGTGCGAGCAGCGAATGGGACAGACAATTTTATTTCATTTATATTTTATGCGTTCGCTTCCTTTGAGATACACACAACAACACACACACACATGCACAGCCAAGTTGGCTGAAAATATTCGCGGCTGTTGCGGCACTTAAAATGGGCAAAAACGTATCTGTTGCTCCATCCTGTGGCAACAGCTGCTGCCAACTTTTGCGTTCTCAGCAAAAGGCGCAAAATAAGCGTCGCTCGTCCGTCGGTTGTCCCATTGCCGTCCGACGACGACGACGACGACGACGGCGACGACGACGACGACGGCGACGACGACGACGACGACGAAGACAATCCTCAATCAACTTTGCTGCGCAGTGTCTTGTATCTTGTATCTTACAGATACGCATAGCACTTGTGCTCTGGCTTTGCTTTCCTGCTTTGACTTTGGCTTTGCTTTTGTCTTTCGTTTTGTGGCAAGTTTTTGGGGGCAACCGTTTCTTTGTATCTTGTAGATGCGCTCATGACAAACGTTCTATAAGCGTAGGTTTTTGTTTTTTTTTTTGTTGCCTTTGCACTCAGTGGCGCCTCAGACTCAGACTCAGACTGCGAATGAGACGTGCGTTTTGCGCTACAACATGCTACGTGCCACATTCGCAACGTGACTTCCCTCAAATTATGGCCCACAAAACCAAAGCTGTGCAACAAGGAAGCCCGGACTGAGCTGTGAAAGTTGCTCGAGTGTTGCCCTTTTAAAGAAAAAACTATTTTTTTTCTTTTTTTTCTTAACTCGAGTGTATATTTTGGGTTTGTATCTGATGGATACCTAATCCGAAGGAGCGCTATTTCAAGCATTTACTTGGGATGATTAACGACACTTACTAAATTCACAAAATGTGGCTGCCACTGCTGTTGCTGCTTTTTTTATTAAGCTTTTATTTAGTGTTGCAGAACTTTTTTTTTATAATTCCTGTTGAAACATATTTGTTGGAAAATATTTATAAATACAGCTGCATAAATCAGTGAGTGAAAAAATTGTATGTCCCTGTGGAAGACTTTTTAATTTTAGTGGTAAGTTTGTACAGCATTGAATTTACTTCGAAATCACAAACTCTTCCTATATTATATAGCTGCCATAGGAGCAGTCGTTCAAAAGTTTAGTTCTTGTAAGAAACCCTTTACACTTTACTAAAATACACAAATCAAACAGCCAAGATTTGGCCAAAGAAACATCGACGTTTTCCAGAATTATTTCATTATCTGCGTAAGGCAAGGCAACATTAGAATATGTAATATTTTAATGTAGTTTTGTTTATCCTTAATGTGTTTTTATACATAATAAGAAAATAGAGAATATTCCTTTTTTTTAATCGATTTAAAAAATATTTTTTGCTTTAATAAATTAGACAATTATTATAATTAATTTATAAGTTGGTAAATTAAATCAGTTAACATATTTAAAGTGATCATTAACAGCTGTTAATTAACATAGTAGTAACTTTTACTCTTAACAGTGTATGAAGCTGTTAAGCTTTGCCTTTAGCATTTGTTATTAATTGAGATAAGTAGGAATATTTACGAGTCTTTTGTCTAACTAAATTAAATCCGTTAAATTGCTGCAATGGCTTAATATAACCAAATAACAAAACCCATAAATGCTCTTCATTAATTTGGCTTAGAATTTGCAATGATTGTAAACAGCAGACAAGTAGTCGACTGCACATCAGTTGACCAGGTTATTGGCTGCCTCTTTGGGCCAAGACTGACTTGAATGTTTTACTTCAGCGAGACGCGACCTGTACGCAGCATTTGAGGGTTCAATGTTGAGATCTGTTTATTGTTAAGCGCTTTTATTCGAGTCGAGTGTTGTCTCTGGCAGCAAAACTGTCTCCGACTCTAGGCCTAAACGAAACCCGAGTGACTACCTGTATCTGTTTCTGTGTCTGCAACATATATTCATATTTATGTTACCCTTGTGCCCCCAGCTGACGCTGATGCTCTGAGCTCTGAGCTCTCCTTTGCTTTGTTTAACCTGTTTTTTGTGCTCTTTTTTATTTATTTTTTTTCTGTTCTGTTTTTGTGTTGTTTGTGTTTGGCTTTTGGGCCACTTAACTATTTATCAGAAATCACTTTGCTCATTCTGCGAAATTGTTATAAATACGTACAAACATTTTGTGTATATGCACAATACAATATATATATATATATATATACATATATATATATGTATGTTTTCAGGAAGATGGACCCAAATCCAATTTACTTTACTCGTAATGCTTATTGTGGCTTAGACAGTGCTTAGAGCCAACAGGTGTCTATTGAGCTGTTGGCCAACATAATTGTATTTGGTTTATTTGTTTATTTAAGCACATGTTTTGATAAATGTTTTATAAATTATTATGTGTTTATTTATGTTTTGTTAAATGTATTGTAAATTCAAGTGATTTTTTTTAACAGATCTTAATTTTTGTTCTGCTTACAAAAACTAATAAATAAAATGTGGATAATTTGTTTTCCTTTTACATTTGTTAGTCTTAAATATTAAGAGCCATAATAATCATGAATTTAAGGCGTGAGAGCCTTAAGGATTTATTTAATTTAATTAAGTTCATTTATACATTTAAATAAGAATGTTTTGCTAGCCAAAATTAAAGACTTAACAAGATTTAGCTCTAGAAAATATATAAAAACAACATAATAATAATAATAATAAAAACAAAAAATAAAATAAACTCTTAAATTTATCTCTAAAACTTAACTAACTTTAAGTAAATTATGCACATGTGCAGATGAAAAAAAAACCAACTAGAGAAACAATATACTTTGTAAAGTTTAAAAAACTTTTCACCAAGGAAAACACTCAAATTTCTTGCAAGTTCCTAAAATGTTTTACTTATTTTTACATATTTCTTCTGCCTCTTTATAAAAGTCAAAAAGTTGAATTAATTAGTCAAATAATTTTTATTTTTCAATCTAAACTTTCTTTAGTGAATATTGAAAAAATTATTAGGTGTATTTTTATCAATTTAGGTAAGTCAAAAATTGCTTTTAAATTGCTATTAAATTGCTGAGCGCAGTTTGTTAAGGATAAATATATAGCCATATATATAAAGATGATTTCCTTTTTAGCCTCCTCAATTAGTTTTTATGAAACTTTTTTGTTGAATTTCGCAATTTTAAAACAAATTCCATAGATTTCCTAATCACTTTAAATTGAGTTTATTGCTGTTATCGACTTGCTTACAATCTGCGTGCTGAAAAATGGGTTTTCCATGGAATAGACATTTTGAGCGAAGAGCAACACACACACACGCACACACACACGCACGCACACACACACACACTCATAGGCAGGTGTAGAAACTCACACACCCAAATTGATCGATTAAGGGAAATGATAGCACAGCTTGAAATTCAATTAAATGTCAATTGGACAATTTGTGTATCTTTATTGAAAGTTTTTCAAAGGGCTGAAAGGAAGGGAGAGAGGAGGAGAATATGGGATTGTATAATAAAAAAAGTTAGAAAGACCAGAAATGTCCATTTGCTTTGTGAATGTTTCATTCATATGCTGATAGCTGCTAATTTATTGATTTCTTTTAATCAAAAACAGCAAAATGAAAATTCTTAGAAATTTTGCGCGATAACTTCAAGTGAGTGTGCGAGTGTGTGCGAGTGTGTGTGTGTGTGCGAGTGTGTGTGTGTGCGAGCTCTTACTCACCACTTGTAGAGTAAAAAAAACCGCAAAATGTGAAATAAAACTCGTTTAGAAGCTTAGCTAGAAACTTATTTGACGTCAGGTGAATCATCATCCTCAGCGAATCAGAGCCACTAAAAGCCAACCGGGTTGGTTTTGTGGTTAAAGATTGGGATTGTGGGGTACTCATGGAGGGGGGAGAGGGGGAGCATATTCCGGATTGTCATTCAAAATGATTCTGAGTCAATATTTGATATGGCAACATTTGACTGCTGATTGTGGGTGTGGCTGGGTTAGCGAGACTTGTGTGCAATACTTGAGATAAATTAGACAACATTTTAAACAGAATAAAAGAGCGAGAAATTAAGAGAGTGAAAGAGCGAATATATATAGAGAGAGAGAAAAAGAGAATGAGTATTGTAAACAGGTTAACCAGGCATTTGGCACAAGAATTGTGCTACGCTTTAAAAACTGGGCCCAGAGCAAAAAGTCGCTGGTCAGCAGCGACGACAGATATATATACATATATATATATATATGTAGTCTATATATATATTCTAAGTGCCTATTAAGATTATATTTGTTATCTTTATAGTTGGTTGTTTCTAAGCTATCGCTGATTGTCATGCATAATCTTTGCCTCCATTTTTTTTTATTGTTTTGGGTTTTGGTTTTATTTCCATTTTATTTATTTTGTGTGAGCTTCCCCCATATTTTTTGGAGGCAGCAACAAGTCTAAGTGATGGCCAAAACGATGCGACTCTGGCCAAAAACCGGAATGACGTGATGTCTTTTGGCTTATTTGTATTTGTATTTGGAATTTATATTTTGTGTGCTGCTCTGCTTTGGTTTGGCTTTGCTTAGAAGTCGATTTTCGTTTGTGGCTTTTTTTTGTATTATTATTTTGATTGTGTTGCCAGCATTCAACACGTTTTCGCCTTTTTCGTGAGCAAACAAACACACATAAAGCGCAAAAATAAAAGACGTATAAATAAAAGCAAAGAAATGTGAGAGAAAATAAAACCGAAATGAATATCATAAACATAATAAAGGCCATTGAGTGACGTTGTTGGCTTTTTGTTATTCTGGCCAATTCATTTAGAAATTGATACGAGAAATGCCACCATTTTTTTTTTACTTTGTTTTCTTTTTCACTTTTTGAGCTTGTGTATTTTGTGGTATTTTTGGGGTTAGTTTTGGGAAATCCCTTTCAAATTGAACAATTGTCTTTTAAAACAATATTTTTAAGATATATTTTTTTCTGTGTTGTTTTCCAATTCATGCAACACATGTTGCAGCATTTTGCATTTAAATATCCCCCGAAATCTTATAAATATTTCTTATTTTTTTAATTTATATTTAATTTTAAATTCATGTCTTTTTCCTGTTGTTTTTCAGTTGACATAAATAATTAGATAAATATATAATAATTTACGCCTTTTCCTTATCTTTGTTTTATTTGATAGTAAATTTAAAAAAATTTAACAACAAGCGTGGAATAAATATAATTGAAAAATTCTCACGACTATAATCTGAATTAAACAGTTGGATTCATTGTTATTTGTACAATATATATGTATATATAGCGAGAGTCGAGAGGAAGTGGCAATAATGCTCAGATTAAAGTTTGATTACGAACAAAACAATATAAATAAATCAGACTTTGTTAAGCTTTTAAAATTATGTTTACACAGCTTGCACTTTAAGCCTATATTTATGTGTGTCAGATCACAAAAGCCTCCATTGATAAATAAATATATAAAATATGAGAACGAGAGAGAGAGAGAGAGACTGTTACAGAGTGAGAGAGAGTGTATCAGGCAATGTTATCAGTTGAGACAGACGCAAACAACGTAATTTGAAAATGCTTTTGCTTAATGTGATTTCAAAATTGCTGCTGACGTTGAATTTGAAAAATTCAACTTTTGATGAACGCCGTTGACCGCATTCAGCATTGAACTATTTGTGAAAAAGGTTATCAGCGCGAGTGCTGCACATAAGCATATAAACAATTTCAATTCCAACTTGTAGATACAATTTGTGGCTGCACCAAATATTTTTAAACATATAAACAAATGTTGTTTGAAAATATAAATTATACAAAAGATAGCAGCTGGCTTAATCACAATAAGGAAATATGGAAACCACAACCACAACCAGAGCAAAAAATGAGGCATTCCAAATATGCAGAAACCCCAAGCCACAGAGCCTGTTTGGGGCGCCAATCCGTCAAATGCTTAGAAAACACGTACAAAATGCTCCAAATGCCATTTGCTCAGTTTCAGATACTTGTAGGCATGTGGATACACTCAGATACACACGAGCCACACATTCCGACACGTCCTTAGGCAACAAAAAAATTTGTATTAGGTTATCCTTGATACACACTGCAAACGCACACACGCATATCCCACACCACACACACAACACACGCACACACACAAGTAGGCAAATAGCATTTCAGGGTCGTTGCCGTTGCTGCTGTTGATCAGCTTTTGCCCAGCAACAACAGAGGACAACAAGCAGAGCTGCGCTGAGTTCCTAGCTCCTGCTATCCCTCTCTCGCTCTCTCTCCCTCTCTCACTCTATTACTATTACACTCTCCTTTGGCTTAAATTTGCTATGCCCTGTGGCCAATAGTATTCAAAGTGGTCTATGCTTGCCTGAGTGTAGTCAGCAACTAATTGTAATTAATAAAATTGTATAAAATAATTTAGCAAAAATATTCAAAAAATAAAATACAATTTCAGCAAATAAAAAAAAAAATTTGCTCACATTTTGTGCGCAGAGTATTTATTAGTCAGGCAAAGAGTTGTTATCAACTGTTTACTGGCTTTTATTGTTGCTGTGGGTGGTTAAATTCTGCGCTGACTGCGAGCAACGTCATCGTCATCGTCATCGTCATCATCATCATCATCATCATGGTGGGGTTTCACATTGCTGCCACACAAAAGGCAAACACACACAAATACACACAACTTTATCATTTGGGGAAGCCCTGCGCTTTCACAGACTTGCCTGCCTCTTCCTCTTTCTTTCTGTGTGTGTATGTGTGTGTTTGTGTGAATTAATACACACACTTTTACTTACACATGTATTTGTACACTCGTGCTTTTTTTTTCTGTTCTTCCTTGTTTTCCGTTTTCGCCCGCTGCCAACAACAATTTCCTTAATTCATTTTTGCCATTTTCCTTTATTTTGTTTGCGTTTTATTTGATATATACATATATATATATATGTATGTATATAAATATATATATTTTTATTTGTTGCAGGTTGCTTTTAGCACAGGTTTGAGGTTTTATTTTGGCTTATTGCCGCAGTTGATTTTCTTGTTTTATTTTTTCGCCCTCTCCCCCCGTATTTTTTTTGCCATGACCTTTTTAGCACTGGCTGCTCCTGCTTGTAAATTTTCTGGGCGTGGCTGCTGCTGTTCACAACAAACAGTTGCTTCAAGACAACCAGGACATGCCATGAAACGCGCTTTTTTATATACTTTTTTTTGGGTACTGAGTAGCTTTTTAATGAGTTTGTGCGCCTTTTATGAGTTGGGCAACTTACTTCCTTAGAAAAGAAATTGATTTTGTATGAGCAACTGTTTAAAAGTTATTGATTAGTTGTCGAACTTGTATCGAGCAATGCTTGTAGATTTATATGGTTATATTTGAAGGGAAATACATTCAATTTATTGGACTGCCTTCGCAGGAAGCACCTATTAGATCATCCTTTTGCTGGGCAGCCACACAAGTGACCAATTCGAGCACAGCTTGTGCCCCATTAGCTGCCTGGCCTTTGAGGCCATTTAAATGACCACACCTAAACACAGTTAGAGTTGCGGCTGAACCTTTAACCCACAACAAAATGACAGTGTTTCCACATCGAAATAATAAACAAATTTTCATAATTTTTTTAATACTTAACTTGCATACTTAAAGGCTTATTCTTGAGGTGAATTTAGTCATAGCTAAAGGATGACATTTTTGACAATTATTTTATTTATTTATATATTTTATTTTCATATCTTTTTTTTATATTTTTATTTCATATATTTTATATTTTTTTAAAAAAAAAACTAATTATAAAAACTTTATGGTTATTGATATTGGCCTTAGATGGGTTAAGGAAGCCAAAAGCAACCATAAAAGGTGCGGGTGATGGGGTCGAGGGGTGGTTAAACTATGTATAAAGTGAACGAAACTAAAAGCACTTTTATTTGAAGCGGAATGCGAGCCAAAGGGAATGCAAAACAAAGAGCCAGCAAATGTGCTAGAAAAGGTAGCAACAACAACAAGAGCAAGAAAAAGAAGAAGAACAACAACAGCAACAGAAACTGTAATAAAAACACAGAGCTTGTACTAAGGAATTGCGAATAAGGCGGACAGACACCCCTGAGTCGAGCAAAGTCCTTCTTTCTCCCCCACCCACCCTTTTGCAACTAGACTCTTCTTCGGTCGTTTGCCGAGCAAAACATAAATTATCAGCACAATGGGCAACAGTCAAGGCAAAGGCAAAGGCAAAGACAGAGAGACAAGAACAATGAGAGTGCATGCAAAAAGAGTGTGAAGGAGAAAGAAGAAGGGCACAAAAGGAATGCTAAATGACAACAGTAAAGTGGGCATGGCGCGGGGGATATCAACAGCGGTAACTGACACGTGAATAACAACAACGTAAGCAGCCACAGCAACAACAACAACAACAACAAAGACCCGGGCCAAAGTCTATTTTAATTTTGACGTAGTTTGTGACCCAGAACGTTGGCCAAAACAAATGCGACAACAACAATGGCAACAAATGGCAAAGCAGCAACAGAGTTGCCAGCAACAACAACAGCAGCAGCAGCAGGAGCAACAGCAAAAAGCAGAGATTATAACATAATCATAAGCAAAGCCAAAGCCAAAGCCAAACCCAAAACGAGACACAGAAACATAGCCAAAGGCAGCTCAAGTGTCGCATTTGCTTTGAACATGTTGCGCCAGCTGCTTGCTCAAGTATCTAGATACAAACACAGCGCCGGAGACAGATAGAAACTCGTATCCGTCCCTCGTTACTCTAGCTGAGTTGGGGCAGAGTGGCGCGTGGGCAGTGAGGCATAAGAATGCTGCCACCGCCTCATGCCACAAGCAACTGCAGCAGTAAAGAACGAACTACCACACAAATTAAAGGTTATATCAGCTACGCCGTTAAGTGGAATATTTTAGCTAATTTATTGTAATTATATATTTTTTAGATAGTATGTTAATTACATTAAGTAATGTATATAGAGTTGCTAGAAAAATTCGTGCAAAAATCCGGTTTGACTGCTTAAAGCCGTCAATAATAATCATAATAATATGTTGAATTTTGTTTAGTAATTCCCATATAAGTCAAATGTAGTACCACTCTAAGAATGAATATATATATATATATATATATATACAAAGTGTTTAGACACAGAAAAAAAGTGCATATTTTAAATAAGTGAATCTTGTTAATTTCTTTGTTAAATAATTTTAATAAGTTCACTAAATAGTAAAAAAAATACCAACATAAATTAAAGTCAATAATAAAATAGAAAATATGCACTTTTTAGAACTTTGATAGACAATAAATAATGAATTTATTTTAAAGAAGAAATGCGTGGTTTTTTCATTAATTTTAGC
This sequence comes from Drosophila dives, assembly GCA_035042365.1. Lineage (NCBI taxonomy): Eukaryota > Metazoa > Arthropoda > Insecta > Diptera > Drosophilidae > Drosophila > Drosophila dives. The sequence continues at coordinate 1,688,943 of JAWNLJ010000437.1, forward strand.
GTGACTTAGTTGCAAGTATTTATTTATGCAATGCGCGCTATTTACATTTACAGTTACAATAATAAATTGTTGCACTTAGTTTTAGCGCATTCCATATTCGTATGAACCTAAAATGCTATTCAAATTCTTGTTAATAAGTTCAAACTGTATGAGTAACAAGCAGCAAGCAACATTCAGCTTGAGTGTTGTCTGTCTAACAGAGCTGCTGCCCCTCCTCACCACACCTCCCTTATTGTTGTTATTGTTGTTGTTGTTGTTGTTGTAGCACCAAGTGACGCCAAAAGTATCTGCGCATTGTGGGCTGCGCGCGTTCGCTTGAGTTTATCTACATAAAAGCTGAACGTTTGTGTTTGTATCTTTGTAACAGACAACAAGTTTGCCTCTGTGTGTATGTGTGTGTGTGTGAGTGGGTGAGCGCCAAAAGTTCATGACGCTGTGCGAAGCCTGATTTTCAGGCCATTACATTACATGGGTCCCCAGCCTTCTGTGCTCAAACAGCTTTTCATATATACACACTGAAACACACTTACATATATATATATGTATACACATTCATATATATATATATATATAAATTTTCTGTGTTTTCTTTTTGGGTTTCGTTTTTGTTTTTGTTTGTCGTTTCTCTTTTAAAAATCGCTTCGCAGCTGCAACAGCATTGGCTGTATTTCTTCGTGTGTGTGTGTGTGTTCGCGTGCCAGTGTGTGTGTGTGTTTGTTTGCCTTTTGCGCTTGGGGATTACGTAAGGGAATCCCCAACATTTGCAGCGCTGTCGACAGCAGCAGCAGCAACGTCAGCAGCAGGCGCAAAAAATGAACCAAATGATAAAAAGTAGCGAAGCTGAACTGCGTCAGAGTCAGTTGCATGTTTTATGCATGAACTGTGTTTGCTCTGCCCCCCGCTCCACACCCCATCCACTTCCCTGCTCTCAGTCTGTCTCCCTCTAGCTTTCAAAAAGAAACCGCAAATCTATCTTGCAGTTACTCGTCGCACTGCGTGAGGCCACACTGTACAGTGTAACAAGTGCGCGCTTCGTTGAGTTGCATGTATATACCGACCCCCAACCGCCTCTCATCTTTGGCAACGCCCACACAACAGTAAGCGACCCCCTGCTGCTTAATTTTTCTTATAGTTCATATTTGCTTTTTTTAAACTTTTCTTATTTTTTTTTCCATTTTTTGCTTGCTTGCAATCCGCACAATATTTCACTTTGTCGTAGAACTTTTCCTGTTGCCTCTAGTTAGTGGGTTGAGAGGGGAGTGGTGTGTTTCTCAGTTGCTCATATTGAGGTTGTGACTTACAGATATTGCTTGTACGAGCTTTAAGAGTGTACCACACGCCCTGCCCCCTCCTCCTTGCAACTTTCTCCAACCAGAAAACTAATGTTTTTGCTGTAATTGAAAATGGCTGATTCGCATTCTCTCTTATTCTTTCTGTCTCTTTCTCACTCACTATTTCCGAGTGTCTTTTCATCTCTTTTGTGTTGCTATTTTCTTTCTCCCACCATTTATTGCTTTTTGTGAACTTTTGTTTCTGCCATTGTCCTTGCAAAATACCCTGGATACAGTAAATATATAAGTGAGGTATGCTGTGCAATTAGGAATACTTTATGGGTACAGTTGAATTAATAAACAAATAAGGTTACCTTTTTTTTTTTTGTATATAATATTTAATAAAAGTAATTCCAAGTTTTTGCTAAAGAGTATTCATCGATTCTCCAGTTACACAGCATCTAATAAGCTTTTAAGATTTCTATGAATTGTATGTTTCAATTATTATATTAGTAAAATTTGCAGGGTATTTTTTAGTCAAGTTAAGTCAATTTAGTCAAGTCCAGTCTGAGTGGCCAAACGAATTCCTATTTATTTAGCTATGTATTTGCACGCACACTCACTCACTCACACACACACACACTTGTACACACACATTGTATACAAAAGTGGCCTTGAGCTCAAGTATCAAGTTTTGAAGTAAACGCATGTCAACAGGCACATCAAATGGGTTGAGGGTATGATAATTTTGTCGTAAGGTGTGTAACGCATTTAAGCAGACATTTTCGACCCCAAAAGGGATGTGGTATATATTAGCTGTACAATATAATAAAGCCTAGTTCCTGGTTGCGTAATCTTTATAAATTACAAAGGGATATACTCTGAAATAATTCAACCTGTTATTCAGATCGACTTGGAAATTAGACAAACTTTGTGGTTTTTAGATACGTTTTAAATTTTAAATTTTTTAAACTATAAAATTAAGTAACAAAAATATTAATGTAATATTTCCCTATGTACACAAATAAAACCATTGAAATAAGACTGGCTTAACCTAATTCCAGAAAGACAAAAAACTCTGCTTTTTAGAAAGAGTCTTTTCAGAATTTTGAAAACATATTTTGTGAACAATAAGGGACCCCTCAAAGGAACAGCAATTTTCTAAAGTTCGCTTCCATCATTTTGATGAGCATATTTAATTTGCACAGTTTTCCGAGTGCTCCACAGCAGAGTGGCTTAAATGCTAAATTTGAGCTTAAGCAGGCCAATTAAAGTTTTTACTTACTGCCACGTCCGCTGCCCTTGCGTCGCGCCATGCTGCAGTTGTTGGCTGCTGACTGCTGGAAGGGGTTGAGATGGGTCCGTTGAGTATTTTGTTTTTGCTGCCTGATAGGCTAATCCTGCTACCCACTATGCAGATGAGTAGGAGTCAACTACATGGGGCCCAGTTGTGCTGCTTTTTTCGGACTCGGACTTGATTGATGTTGATTCTCTAAATGCTGTCCAGCAAATGCAGCCACGCCTTTTCGCGCCGCCTTTGTTTGCTCGGCGTGTGAATCGCGTAAACTGTAAATGTGTCCTTGATGTGCAGTGCACAATGCGGGCTTTACTCTTGTTATCCTTGCTCCACAGCTCCGTCAAGTTGCCCAGCTGCTCAGCGCAACGGGACTCGATTTGCTTGTGGCCTGGTTCCGTTTCTTCTTCGTTTCTCTCTCTATCTCTCTCTATATATATATATAAATATATATATATATATTAGTGTGTGCAAACATACATATACACATCCATATCTATATATAGAACGTTGATATATTAACTATTTGGTGTGTTGTTTGTGTGTGTTTGTATGTCCTAATTTGATTTGGCCACGATGACGCGTGTTTTGGTCAACATGACTTTTGGATGACCAAAATTTGCATACAATGGCATCATTTTCATTTATTTCATTTCGATTTCAATGCAGTAATATTCCAAGTGTATTTGTTGTTGTTGTTTTGTATGTATGTTTATCCAAATTAGTTTTCTTGTTTGTTGCGTGTAAAATACTCGAAAATTGCGTTTTGTTTTTGTTTTGGTCGTTGTTGCTTTTGATATGCTTTTTACGCCTTTTGTTGATTAAACTCTGCCTAATTTTAAGCACATTCCACGTGGGAATTTTCTCCTCTTCTTGTTTTCTTCTTGTTCTCTTACTTCTTGTTATTGTTTTTGTTTGTTTGCTTTGCTTATTGTCGTAGGCCGCGTTTAAAACGTTACGCGACGCGCGGGCGACGAAGACAAAATTAAGCGCAAAGCATGACGTATGATAAAATAAAACAAACAAAACAATTGAATTGCGTTTTATTTATTTTTGCTTTTGGTTTGTTTTTCGCCGCTGTTGTTGTTATTGTTGTTGGATTAGCATAAAAAACACGTTGCGTATACGCAACTCACGCACAAGACACAATATTCAGCTTTTAATCAACTCACCGTTTTGCACAAGCAGATTTTTTGACTTTATTTTTATTTTCTTTTTTCTTCAAATACTTAATATATATATATATGAATATTTTAATATATATTTATGTATACACATATATTAATTTGTTATCAATTTTCCTGTGTGTGGAACACTTTCAATATGGCATTTTTGTGTGTGTGTGTGTGAATTCTATTAATATAACTGAAATATATTCGCTGCTGCTCTACGAAATGTGTGCGAAGCGCGCGAAAACGAGAGGCGTGCGTCGACTTCGGCGTTCACCAACAAACAAGAGGCAATGTTAAGCTAAAATGAGCGCTGTTAACAGTTTACTTGTCGACTACGGCACGAGCCGAACGAACGAACGAAATAATGCACACAGGCACACACACACATACTTACTATGACTGTGTGTGAGCGAGAACTCGTATTGAGCATGCAAACAAATATTGAGCTCACTCTCTTCTTAATCTTGCTCTTGCTTTTGCTGTCTGTTTCTCTTTGTGGCAGGCGTTTTCAATTGTGTTTGCTTTCAATTTCAATGTGCTTTTGCAGTCAATCGTTTTGTTTTGTGTTTACGTTATGATTTTTATTTGTCGTGCTTAGCTCTCTGAGTGAGTTGCAGTTAAGAGAATATTTAAGAGTGCACACTGTTTATGCTGCTCTCTTAGTACTTGTCGTTTTTGAGTTTTGCCGCTAATAAAACTATTAATTTTGGAATTGACTGATTGAGTTAATCAAACAAACAATTCTTATTTAATTAGCTATTTATAGTTAAATTCACAATTCACTAATTCATAAGATAAGAAATGGTAGTTTATTATATTTTTTATTTGGATTATTATTTATAGCACACTTTTGGGCGCAGTGATAAAAATCGATTTTTGTATAATAAGTTTTGTTCAACTAAATTTTTTTCCTATATAAATTTAGCTATGATAATAAACAAAATCTTGTCACATGTTCAACACGTCATGTTGATTAATTGAGTGTATGGCAATTTCATAAGAGTCTTACTGAGGGCGTGCGCTATATGACATACAAAAGGCGTGGCTCTTTTCACCCATTAACTAGTCTTAATCAGAAGAAAGTAAATTGTATAGCATACTTTGCGGCTGTTACGTTCTTTGATTGATTGCAGATGAACGCGATAAGTTTTTTTCTCCTTTTGAGTACTCCATATTCATTCCACAGTCAATGCGGCTATCAATGAATGTGTCACAGCTGTTTTTTGTTTACGTTTGTGCCACAACACGCAGGCGCCATTTTGCCGGCTTTGCGCTTCAGCGTTCCAGTTTCGAAATGCTTTCGCACTGGAAGTAGGGGAAAATTCCAGCGGCTAGTTTGGCGCCAAATGCATGCCGCTTTCGAAAACTGCTACACAGTCGGGCGATAACAGCGCGCGTGAAAGGACAAGTTACCGTTAAATGCGGATCAACTAAAAACCTTAAAATAGTGTGGAAAAAGTGATATCAGCAAAGCAAAAAATACAAAATAATTAAATAATTTGAAGTGAACAAAATGTGAACATTTGGAAAATATTTCAGTGTTGTTAAACGCATATTAATAAATTATAATTTGTGTTTTCCCTTTTGTGTTGTTCTCTCAAAAATATAATAAAATCGAACGAAAAACTCAGTTAAATTTGCTTATTAATGAAATTAAAAATATCTTTAAAAAAATGTTTAGCTCAGTTTAATCATTTTTTTTGTCTAGGTAAGTTAAATTATTTTGTAATTGTATACTTTAATATTTATTATTTCTTTTATTCAAAAATTTGTTTAGCTCAGTTTAATAATTTTCTTTTATAGGTTTGTTAACTAATTTTGAAATTATTATTTTTAAATAAATTCGACAAAGGAATTGTTTTACTTAAATGTTTTGAGTTTCAAACAAAGAAAAAACAATTTATTTATACAAAAGATATATAAAAATTAAGTTAAATCCATTTTTTTTAATGAGACATTTAATATTTAAAAATAGCCGAATAATTTCATTAAATTAGATGTGTTTTATAAAATTAAAAATTTGTAATAAATTTGAAATCAAATTGCGATTTCATATTTTTGGTATGCTAAAATTGTAAATTTTTTTTTAAATTTAAAATTATCTTAAAATCTACTTAAAAATGTGCCTTGGTTTTATCAAACTGAAATTAAACGGGAATACAATACAAATTTGCTGAATTTGTGCAAAAAGTGTGTGAAATTCAGATGAGGACATATCCGATCCCTTATAGCATATATATTCTTGATCAGCATTAAATATGGAGTAGATGTAACCATGTTTATCTGTTTCTATCGGGTTTTAGAGACTTTCAGGATTATTGGCAGCAAATTTAGTTTTAAAATTCTCGTGTTCACCGCGCAGTTTAAGTTTGCTTATTTTTATCGATAACGATAAATAGACATATCGATATAAATCAATTTCCAGAGCAATCGTAGCAGTATTTAGAAGAAGCAGAAGTTTGACATTTATGTATAAAATATATGGACATATTTTTGATCATCAGATCTTAAATTGATATTTGTATTAGCAGAAGAAAAGCTATTTTAAGGGAAAATTGACCATAAAACTTAAAATTGTCTTTTAAACGATTTTAAATACTCAAGAAATTGTAAAAGTGATTAACTTTTAACAGTTTTTCTCAGTGCAGTCTTCTTGACTAAACCATTTTAATTACTGTCGAAGTGATTTTATTTTGATAAATAATATATTTCAAATTGAAAACTGCTCAATTAAAGTAAATAAGTAAACAAGTAATTTATAATTAAAAGACAATTGAAACCAAATTCGATGAATAATTTTAATTATTATGAACTCATTTCAAATTCAGAGAGCAAATTTTAATTGTTTTCCATTTGTTTTGTTTTGCACAATGTGTGAATATTTAAGCATTTAATTGCAATTGATTATTAAAGATGGAAGCATTTGTGCTGAAAATACCCTTTGGAAATTGCAGCAATCTATGGGGGGGGGGGGGGATTGCTAAATGATAAAACTCCATTTAACCAACACTTGGGAAAATTGAGACCTTGGTTCCGGCTGTAAATTAAGCGCCAAAGTCAATACTTAATTGCCTCGCTGGCCGTAAAGAATATTGTTTATTTACGTGTGCGAATATACAAAAAAAATACAAAAACACAAAATTGCGCACAAAACAAACATAAACAAAAAAAAAAACAAAAGCAGAGCAACAAAATCGAAGAGCAACGAAATTGCCACTTTTAGCAACAAAATTCCAATCAACAAACGTGGCCAGATAAAAATAAAACAAAAAAATAAATAAATTGTGGGCATGACAATAACAGTGCCTAGCTTATTAAATAACACACACAAACACACACACACACCTATATATATATATATATATAACATAAATATTGCTCATACGGCGTGTTGGCCAGGCGGCAGGTAAATAAGGCCATTTCCATTGTCCAGTTTTGTATTGTTCGTTTTGACTGTTTTGGCCCTCGCTCAACTTGGCCAAAAATATATCTAAACAAAACGTTGATTTATGAAAATGTACTTATGGGCTTTTCGCTGAGCATTTTGTATGCATCGGTGACACTCTGAAAAGGTCAACTAAGCACAGATAAGCATAGATAAGACCAAAAAGAACCGTTCCACAATGGCATTTAAGCACTGCTTTGAGAAACAGCTAACACACATATCTAACAGTTAATGCCATTTTGGCTAAGATGTCCTGGAAACTTAGTTGAATAAAATCTTAACAGCTGTTTTTTTTTTGCGTTTCCTTAATTTGTTTCTTTGAACATTTGTAATTATGGCTGCGAGGTAAACAAATTTAAGAAATAAAAAATAATAAATAATAAAAATAAAAATCCATCTGTGAAGTGGAAATTTATTTAATTAGTATGATAAATTACGCCCAAAAGCATTTAAAATTTATGTAATCATTTTGACTAAATTGCGCCAAAATCATTTCAAATTTATGTAATCATTTTGACTAATGATGAACTACATTTGAAAGCGCTTAACTGGAAAATCACATATTTTATCGACATGTCACATTTTTGGCACATCGAAAACAGCCCAAACCAATGAAGAGTGATATTTGTGTAACAGCCGGAAGCAGAAATTCTGGCAAGAAAAAGCCGCCATCAAAGGCAGCCAATTGAAAGTGCTACGAGTTGTGGTTATTAAAAACAAGTCAGAAAAAAAGAAAAAAAAAGTTTGGTACCACAAGTATGTGTGTGTATGTGAGTGTGTGTGAGTGTGTGTGTGTGTGTTATATTTATGATGATGAAGTAAAAGTTGTGGCCAAGTCAGCAAATCTAAATCCAATCGAACATTTTCTGAATGACTGACATGAAAAAGGACCGCAGAAAGTGAGAAAAAAAAAATGGTACACTTAGAAAAAATTCATTAAGAAAATCTGCATAATTCTAGTGAAACGGGTAGCTCAGCTTAAAGTCAAAATGATTCCACATCAAAAGCCTGATTTGTCTTTGAAAAAAACCATGCATTTGTTTTTCTTAAAGACAGTGATAAATTATGTAAAATTTCGAAAAATATGCATCATTTTCTAGGTGTGTTTTCTGGGCGTAAATATGAAATATTTGTGTTTAAAAGATTAAGGATGGAGAGAAATATTTATATTTATTTTTGGTATTTCGGAACGAATCAAAAAACAATGGTTTGCAATTTTATATATTTTTTAAATAAAGAAAAGTATAATATTTATTTTTGGCATTTCGGAACGAATCAAAAAACAAAGACTTTGCATTTTTATATATATTATTTAAATATAGAAAAATGATCTTTCTAATAATATTCAACTTATTATTGTTAAAATTTTTTGTATTTTCACTTTACTACTATAAAAAATAAATAAAAACAAAGAAGAATAAATATTTCAGGCGATTTCTAATTGTCTGCTTCTACAAGAAATGTTTTCTATTGTTCAGAAATATTTTTCTAATAAATATGAAAAAGAATTTACTAATTCAAAAAATTATTTACGCATATTTAGCAATTTTTGCCAACACTCGATTTATTTATTTTATTTTCCGAAGTGATTTGCGTAATTTTCAGAGCAATTTCTTAGTATTTATTTATTTCTACAAAACTACATTTTGCAGTGGTTATTTCACTTATTTCGAGCATTTTTCATTTGTCATTGAGATTTAAATATTGTGGGTTTCTTATTGTACTTTTATTTACTTTTTTGTTTTTTTGTGGTTTGTCTGCTGGGCAGACAATGGCGTCAGAGGAGCCACTAACGCTTCTCGACTCTCAGAGGTCAGGGATCAGAGCAGGGGCAACCAGCTGGACGCTTTTTAATATGTGCAACAAAAGCACTGCGTGCGACTTATTATTAAAATTGCAAAAGTCTCTCGTAAAGAACAAAAACCGAAATGCGATGGAATCCAAGAGGAGAATCAAGGAAGAATCATTTAGCTCCAGGCCCCCAGACAGGTACAGCCAGGCAAGCAGCAGGTCCTGGAACACTTCATTATATCAAATTATTATGTTTATTTTTATTAAATTTATTTTTTTGCGTGTGTTATTTTTTGACTGCCAATTAGGGCTATATATAAAGTCAACTTACGGCATATTTATGTGCCGTTATTTTGGCAGCGCATGTGGCCAATTTATTGGTAATGAATGTTTGGCTAATTAGCTGTCAGAGCCATCGCTCAGTTGGAATTCTGGCTCATAGGTAATACGCTTTGACGGGCACCGGCACAGTCAGAGGCACAGATAGGTAATAGGATTTTGGCCCAAAGTCGTTGGCTAAAACGCCAATTTTTTTTTTTTTTGATGTGCTCTCGATTGATATTTTGGTCAGGCTTATCAAATGCTCATTAGCCCAACTCATTGGCAAATCAAAACCGCAGATTTGTCAAATTTCAATTTAAATCTAAAATATACTAAAAATTTGCATATTCTTTTATAAATTTTGTACTCATTATTTTGGAATATTTTACGCATTAAAGTGAAATTATTTGCCTTTCATTTCACGTAGCAATTTTTAGTCGAGTGCTTTGTTTTTTTGCTGTTTATGGCCAAAATTGTAGTTGTGGCCTAAAGCAGCCAATTTATTGGCATACTTCTTATCTTGGCTTATGCCAATTCATGCATCATAATTAATGACTCTTGCAAATAAGGGGTAAATTATCTTGTTGTGCCTTCGAGCAAATCCAATTCCTTCTGGTCTAATTAGGCCACAAGTTGTTCCATTTTTTTTTTTTTGCAGAGTTTGCTTGACATTTTTTTTTGTGGCACGAGTGTGTCGTAATTGGCTTAGTAACTGTGAGCTGGCCAAAATGTTTATTGAATGTGAATAAAACTGTTACATAAAACATGAGAGAAGACAAACAGCTGGTGTCACCTCTTCTGTCTGTTTTGGTTATACTCTGAATCTCTCAAGATGCCAGTTTTCCTTCCTTGTTGGGATTTTTGCATTATTAATTTTAATTAAAAAGCGCGCTGCTTCACCATTTTTGTGTCTTGAGAGACTTGTGGCTCGTGTTTTGGCTGCTTTGCCACACGAATTTATAATCAACAACAACACACAAAAACAAACAGTTTCCCCCAAACAGATGTCTCTCTATGAATCTGCGTATATGTGTGTGTGTGTGTGAGTGTGTGTGAGCTGTGTGTGAATGTGTGTACTTCTCTGCATATTTCACTTTTCACTAGAAACTCAACACAATCTTAAAATCACACTCAAAATAGGCTCTGCCTGCTTGTTTTTTCATACTTTTTTAAAGGGTATTTTAATTCCGTCGAGCAGTTTGTAACACTTTATAAAATACGTCTTCGATCACAGCATATAATCTATATAAAAATATATTAGACATAACTGTCCCACCTGCTAATAAAATATGAAATTATAAAATATATAATTAAAATTAATTTCTTTTATATATTTAAAAGTGTTGAAAATAATGTTATTTTACATTCAATGAAACCATGCATCAGTAACATAAGTATGTTAAGTCCCATATGATCGATAGCTTTAATGTTAATTTACAGTCTTGAATAAACTTCGCTTGAGTACACAACACTGGTGCGACTCAGTTTTATTATTCTTATCCAGGCATTCCCTGACGCGGGGAAAGGATTTTCGCTCCAACAAAAAGGTTCAAAATATATATATATAAACAATTAAAATATACAAAATAAATTGTAGAATTTTTGACAGTACAAATTTGAAAATTTCATGTTGAATTTTATGGCTTAAATATAATAATAATAATATAAATAATATAATAAGAAAGATAATTAAATTTAACAACAAAAATTTAATTTATTTAGTTTTTAAACAAGTAAATAAAATTAGTTTGGATCAATACAAAATATTATAAAATTTAGCTACAAAAATAATCAATTTTTAATATTAAATAATATTAATAAAATTTTGTTTGCAAGAATGATAAATAAATATTAAATTAATTTATGAGTTATAAAAAAAAATATATATTAAACTTTAAGTGACAGCTTATTAACCCCATTTCAAAAAGAAAATATTTGCTGCCAAGTTGTGGTCTATTTGTGTTTGGTGTGAGTTTATGGCCATAGCCCACTTGGCCATGTTTCACTTAGTGGCAACAAAGTGTGCTTTCTGCTCTTAAATAAATAACTGCCAAATTATTTCGCACTGAACTGAGGCGGGCTAAAGTGTTGAGTGTTGAGTGTTGGCTGAGGGTAGGGGCGGGGGAGGGCAGGCTGTCTTCTTGCCCACTTTCGCAACTGTTGAATGGAGAGCTTACGTAAATGTTCCACAGATTTACCCTTATTTGCCTAACGAAGCAGATCAATAAAAAACAAAATCTACGCCAAGTAAAAAATTTACCAAAAGCCAAATTTGAGTTTGCAATTTTTACTTTGAAGGATAAAAATTCATTTATTGGTTTTTATTACTTTTGTTTGTGGCTGCGAAATTATTTGAACTGTGAATTCAATTTTAGGTCATTTCTTTTAATTTTCCTCTCATTTTAGGTGTTTGCTGTTTTTTATGGTTTTTTATTTGCTGAGTGGTTCACATAAATTCAGATTCAGTGTCTCGCCGCCATAAATTGTTTAATGAGCTGATTTGTTTAGCGGTTTTTTTTTTTTTTTTGGTTTTTTCCTCTTTATTTGTGCTCCTTCAATATTAAACACTCAATTTATTAAACACTCGAATAGATTCTTAGTTACAACTTGAAGTTCCTGTGGCAATTTTAATGACACTTGAAGTGTATTTTCTGTGGGTGACTCGAGAGAAATCAATGCAGAGAAAATGAATTAAAAATCGCTTTTGAAGTGCCACAGAAAGTGGGACATTATTCAGCAGGAAATATGAGCAGTGACAGCAAAGGAAGAGAAATGAAATTGTTTGGCCATTTGATATTTCTGCTCACAAAATTCACTTACAACCTAGTCATGCCACATGCCACATGCCACATATGCCACACACACATGCCATTAGGCTGTATTAAGTGCTCTTCAAATTTGGCCAAGTTTTGAAAATGTGTGCCACAAATTACGCATACGTCACGTGTACAAACTGTTCCACCATAATGCGACTATCCACATCAATTTTAGCTGTCAATTCCCATTAAATTTATACGCCAAAAACGAAGACAGTTAACACATATCGACACAGACATTGGGCATATGTTCTAACAAATTGAAATAGACACTTTGGCTAACATTTTTTTTTAGCCAAGTTTTCAGTATGTGTTTCATTTCGCTTCGTTGGCAACGTGACCAAAATCTGAAATTGCCCATGGGACACACTTTAAAACCAAAATGGGACAAACAACAAACAACAAACAACAATAAACAACAACAAAGAACAGCAGCATTAATAAAATGTATGATGAGAAGCAGAAATCAGCCATCCACATGAAAGGATGCCATATCCTGTTTCTATAGCAACCATAAGCCAAGTCCTGCGGCTTTTGACCAACTGGCTTCGATTTACTTGGCTAGCGAAGTGAAAATTACATTCCATTCGTTGCCATGGCCAAGTGTCACATGTTGGCCAAGTTAAATGTGTACGCTTTAAAGATCAGAGCAAATTCAATTTGATGTATGCAGGCGGGTGGTGGCAAGTGTGGAGTAGGAGTTGCCACTCACTCAAACCAATATTGCTTAATTGAGGTGCGTCTGTGTCCCGGGCCTGGTCATGTCCAGTGCCGCCGGTCGTGTCCTTTTAAAATGAAGATAAATTGTGTGGCAGGCGCAAGAATAAAAAAAAGAGGAATAAAAATGTCCTAAATGATGCTCAGCAAGCCACGCGATTTACAATTGAATTCCGCGCGCCACACAGCACCCAAGCAACAGCTGCACGTGCCACACGGAGAGGCACACAGTGCGACACAGTGGGATTCGCTGCCTTTGAACTATGTTGGCGCTGAAGTGGATGAGCGTAATTGATTGGACAGGCGGCTGGGGCACGTTTGATGAGCGTGCAACATTACGGCACATAGTGAATAGTTCGCCGAGACTTGGCTCGAAGATGTTCCATGGAATTAAATCATGTTGTCATTGTTAAGCTGTCATATTCAGAGTGCAAAAGCAAAAGCATTTGCCATAGCCTAGATTTAATACCAGAGATTTACACTTGAGTCCTACTAAAGAACGGAGCACCACTGAGTCCCTGGGGTAATTATGGATTGAGCTTTTCTGAGAATTCTGGGATTTTTGCAAATTGTGAAATATGCTGATTCTCTGAGGGCGGCTCATTTACTTATTGTTTGTAGTTCACAATCTTAACTAATTGTTTAATTACTTAAGTAATTAACTTAATTATTTGGGTAATTGAGTTTCTAGTTTATATTTATAAATTATTATAATTGTAGTATAAATATTATCAGGAATTGTCTAGTTTGGAAATTAGTTGATGAGGGCCTAAGTAGCTCATAGTTGAAAGTAATTGATTAATTTAGTAATTACTTAAGAAATACTTGGTTATTATTAGGCAATTATTTTTTTATAATTTATATTTTACGAATATATAATCAATATTTTAAATTACCAGAAAATAGTAAAAGTAATCGTGTAATTACTTACAGTAATACTTTTTAATTATTTTTGTAATTATTTAGTTCTCTAAATGAGAAGAAACTAATATATAATCAATATTTTAATTTTATTTAAATTACTAGGAAATTGAAGTAATCGTGTAATAAATTAAGTAATACTTTTTAACTATTTGGTATTTATTTACATATAATTTATGTAGTATGCAATATAAATATTCATTCTATATAAATTACCGGAAAATTATGAATGTAATTGTGTAATTACTTAAGTAATGCTGTTTAACTATTTGGTAATTATTTACCTATAATAGTAACATTATAAGTAAAAATAATACTTATAATATTTACTTAAAGTATACAAAATAAATATTAATTCTATATTATTATTATATAAATTCCTAAAAAAAAATTATGAAACTAGTTGTTTAATTACTTAAGTAATACTTTTTAAATACTTGGTAATTATTTACTTCTCATTTATCCACTAGTATTTAAATAATATTTGTATTCTTTTTAAATTACTAGGAAATTGTAACAATCGTGTAATAAGTTTGGTATTTATTTACAATTAATTTATGTAGTATACTATATAAATATAAATTCTGTATAAATTACCAGTAAACTATGAAAGTAATTGTGTAATTACTTAAGTAATGCTGTTTAACTATTTGGAAATTATTTACCTATAATAGTAATATTATAAGTAAAAATAATACTTATAATATTTAGTTATAGTATACAAAATAAATATTAATTCCATATAAAATACTAAAAAAAATTATGAAACTAATTGTGTAATTACTTAAGTAATGCTATTTAACTACTTGCTAAATATTTACTTAAATTTATTAATATGCTAGTATATAATATTTTATTTCTTTACAAAATAACAATAAATTGTAAAAGTAACTACTTAAAGAATTCCCCACAGATTATAAGTAAATTGAGCAAGTTGTATTTCAATTGCTTGTAATATTGCTTATTCATTGAGCTACCCTCGGGAAAAGTAAAAAATGTGCGTGACAGAAGGACACCAGAAAACAACAGCTGTCTATAATAATCTGGTAATCCCAATGTCATCGGAGGCATTGTTGTTTTTTTTTTTTTTGTTTTGTTGTCGATTAACAATTGCTGAGCTGCTCAGCTTTTCGCATTCTTCTGCCATTTTGTCCATTTTGGTCCATTTGTCTAGTTTTGTCTAGTGTGGTTTCTGGTCCCTTGTAGGGCGGACACCTGCCTGTCCAAAAGTTGTGTCCTATTTTGATAACCTTTGGGCGGATATTATGGTCAATTTGGGTCAAACTGTAAATGCTGCCATGAATATTGAAGTCGTTTTGACCGCACATAGACAAAATATTTGCTCAATTTGCTGTAAGAAAATGTAGCAAAAATTTCTCATAGAAATATAATATTTTTGCATGTCATTGCTAGTTGAAGATCCAATTTACGAAGAAATATAATAATAATAATTGTGTGTATGTGTGTGTGAGTGTGTGCTTTTGACAGTGTAATTAAAGCCTCAATGTTATTGACTGTTTTTCAATGGTTTCTTTATTCACTTTGCCATTGTCCTAATAGTTTTTTCTCTTGGTTTTTCTTGCTAGCAATTTGCTTATAAATTCAATTAAATTTCACTGTGATACCCATTGAAAATATTCACTTTTTGCTGGCTTATATAATTTAACCAAAATTGTGCCAGCAGCTAGACGGGTTTTTTTGTGAGTTTAATTGGCATGTTGGCAGTTCTCACATAATTTCCCATCGTCTGAATTTGTTGAGGGTTCCAAAAGAATTTGAATATCGTTAAAAAGGAGTAAAAACTTTTGAATAGCTCATTGTAAAATTTAAATGCCTTTTTTTTCCATGGATACCCATTATTTAGCATGTTTAATTATTAACAAGTCTCAAGTCAATTTAATTCAATTCAATTGCAATTTTTGACTCAATTGAATTCGATTTCCTCGAGCTATCTGAAAACTCAAATTATATTGATCAACTTTCTATTCCAATGCGTCCTTTGTGCAACTTTAGATACCCTTTTTTTGTGTGTAAATGCCAGACGACGAAAGCCAAATGTCAACTTTTTCACAATTTGTTGGCCAAGTTTTTTGATTGCACATTTTTTTTTGGCCCGTTTCGTTGCCATTCGGTCAAGTTGCTGCCGGGCAAACTCATTATAACTTCAATAATTTGTATCTTGAGCAATTAATTAAGTCAATCAGTAAAAGTTGTAACGGTAAATTTAATAGCCACATGCCGCATGCCTAGTGGGCCGCATGCCACTTGCTACTTGCCACTTGCCACTTTTATTGCATTTGTTTTTCGTCAAAAATGCAAAATTACAAAAGTTTTATTCACGTGGCTTTTGTAATGCTCCATTAAAATGGAAAAAATCATGTAAAAATGCTTTAGCCAAGAGAACCAGACTCGCAGATACCCTGTAATATTAATATATTATTTTATATATTGTATGTATTTCTTTAACAATTTCTTATAATTTTATAAAATTTCTACAGTTGATAAAATTTTTAATTCTTGGCTTCAAATGCTTCCTAAAATCAAACGTTAAATTATATATAAAATTAGCAATTTATCAATAATCCAGTCATTTTGTCATAGAATTTTATCATACCCATTTTACTAATTTGCAATGTGTGTAGAATATAAAATCACCAATACAAAATAATTCAAATATTTCTCGTGCTTTCGTTTGTGGTTAATTCAGATATTGCATATTTCTGAAATTGGGTGTATTTTGAAATGTGCTGACGATGGCAGCTCTGACAGCCAAATAAATAATAATAAACAATGCGAAGCAATTAATTAATGGCATATGTGGCGAATAACCATGAAAGAGACAGAGATAGTAACAGAGAGTGTGAGAGAGAGAGAGAGAGTGAGATAGAATGAAAAACAACCACAACAATTAAACATTTCATGTGTTTTGTGTAATTTATTTTCATATCTAATAGCAATTTATTGAAGAGCAAAAATGAGCAAAATATTATAAAAGATATTATGAGAGAGAGATAGAGAGAGAGAGAGAGAGAGAGAGAGAGAGAGAGAGAGAGAGAGAGAGAGAGAGAGAGAGAGAGAGTGAGATGTGTTATTGTAATTTATTTTCATATCTATTAACAATTTATTGAAGAGCAAAAATGGGCAAAATATTATAAAATTGTGTAGTAAACATATCAATTTATTCAAGTTGCTTCTGTATAAATATTTGCAATGTATTCATATATATATATATAAATAAATACAAACATACACATATTTGTACATCCCACAAACAGTGATATTATAAATAAACTTTTGCTATTTGCGCAAGTGTTGAATACATATTTTGCTGCTGGCAACTCATTTCTCCAGACTCTGATGCTGATTGAAAGTGTTATTTGCGGCAAGAATGTGGTCAACACCCAACAAATTTCTAAAAGTGGTAAATGCCAAGACTCACTCAATTTGTGGGGTATATTAGCCACATCCTACACGTATTTCTCTGATATGCAAAAAATTTGCTGGCTTGATTTTTATAAGCTCACCAAAGATTGATTACCAAAAAATGTATATTCAGCCAAGGACACATCCGTTTCCCGTAAATTAAAATGAGAGCTTATAAATTTAAGGACAGCATATTTAAATTGAGTGCTTATAAATTTAAGGACGTCATCTATCAAAGGTCAAAACCCTTTCATTGTCAGCTTTTTCCAAACTTTTATTTTAGAGTTTTCCAAACTTTAATGTTTTTCCTGTTTTTCGGTGTTTAAATTGTAACTTTTATGCACAAACGTCAACAAGTTTTTTGACCCAAAACGTAAACAGATTTTGTGATGGAACATCTGAGGTCAAATTTAGTTTAAATTTAAACTTATTTACCAAGTTGTGTCAAGCTGTGTTTTGTCAGTTTATTAAGCGTAAATTTACAAAAAAAATCAATGTAACAATTAACAATTACTGTTTTTGAAAATTTATTCACTTCTAATTTATTTGATGTACCTGTTTAAATTATCTGTGTAGAAATATTTGGAATATTTTTGAATATAAACGAATGAAAGCAGAATTTGCTGTTTGCATTCCTTTTATAAATTGAAAATTGCCACAAAATGTACACAAAATCAACACATAAAAGCAATAAATAAAATAAATTCCAGGCACATGTTGCATGTTGCATGTGTTATGGATTCGTACGACATTTTAAGAACTGCTGCTGCGGCAATTGGTAGCCTTAATGAAATGAAAATGAAAAATGAAATTTTATCTATTGCGACTTGAAATGTGGCAAGAAGGTTTTGCTTTTTATTCCCAACTATATTAAGCTGGCCACTTGGCTTTCAGTTTGTTCTCGAGGCATGCAACTTTATTCATTAAGCATACGCCGGCAAACTGGCGGTCTAAAAAAAAAAATGGCTCTTCATATATTAATTGTGGCATGCCGGAGAATGGGGCAAATAACACCTGAATGGAGGAGAAATGGCTAAAAGGAGTCTGCTTACGCAGCAATAAGCTAGAAAAGCACACAGAAATTCAGCAGTTGAGCACTTCAAAATAATGAAATGCAATGAAATTAAAAAAGCCAAAGCCACATAATGATAATGATAATGAGAATGATAATGATGATCATAATGATGATGATAATGCTGCTGATGAAGATGTCGATGTGGATGTGGCAGCGTTAATGATGTTGAGTTGCAGACAAGTTTAAGCTCTCAGTTTACAGGCCTTCTGTCAGAACTGCTTTCCTACTCCCGACCCTTCAAAACCCTCCCTTCCCCCTTCCCCAACCAAACGTAAGCCATTTGAATAATTTTCAATGAATACGAGAAAAGATATTCGGAAAATGTGCTCTGGTTTATGGCATTGTTTGGGTTCACTGACTTATTTAGTTGTCAGTAAATAGGATTATTTCAATGAAATTCATTTGGATCACTTTAATTCTATATTTGTTTTCAAACTTAAAATAAATCTGCGGCACAAATTTAAATGATTTTTAAGATGTTTCTTAATTGTAATTCTAATTGAAAATGTCTAAGATGATGGCTCATTTTCATTACATTTATTATTCATTTAAAAGAAGACAGAGCATTTACTTATTCAAGTTAGTACAAAATACAAATTGAATACTATAATTATGCAATTGTAATGGGTTTATTAATTTTGTCATGGAATTTGTAGTGCATTAAAGGAGATTTGTTTGATCTCTCAGGTAAAACGACTACTATATCTGAGCGAGTATTAAATTAAATAAATTAAAAATACTTCTTTGGCACCGGTGAAATATAATTTTAAAAATATATTTGCAAGGAAAATAAAAAACAATGAAACCAGAAATTTAGTTTCTCTTCCAAACTCTGGTTTTAAAGCGCCGATTATTCTAATATTATTATTATTATTATTGTAATTGGCTAAGGCCTATAAAAATATTTTCAGCACCAAGCTACATTTTTTCATATATCTGATTCAATATTCAATCTACACATTTTTAAGCAAACATAAAATTTAGAATATTAAAAGAATATTAAAATAAATTTTTAAATATATATTTGCAAGGAAAATTAAATTAGAAATCAGAAATTTAAATTCATCTAGTTTTGTCTGACAAACTTTGGTGTTAAAGCGTAGATTATTTTAAAGTTATTATTGTTATTATAAATATTATTATATTTTGCACTCAAAGCTACTTCTTTTCATACAATACAAAAATGACATATATCTAAACAAATATAAAATTTAAAAAATTAAAAAATACTTCTTAGGCGCCGGTAAAATATAATTTTAAATATATATTTACAAGAAAAATAAAACACAAGAAATTATAAATTTAAATTCATCTAGTTTTGTTTTACAAAGCGCAGATTACTTTAAAATTATTATAATTATTATTATAATATGTTGCGCTAAAAGCTTCATATTTTCATACAATATACAATCTACATATATCTGAACAAATATTAAATTTAAAAAATTAAAAATCATAAGCTTAATAAAAAACATAAAACAAAAAATAAAAAACAAGAAATCAGAAATTTAAATTCAGCTAGTCTGTCTTGAATACTTTGGTGTTAAAGTGCAGATTTTTTTTTTTTAAATATTATTATTATTATTGTAATTGGGCGTATAATAATATTTCGAGCTGCAAGCTAAAATTTTCATATATCTGATACAATATATAATATTAAAAAGACTTCTTTGGTGCCCGTAAAATACATTGTCAAATATATATTTGCAAGGAAAATAGAAATAAGAAATTAAAATTCAACTAGTTTTATCTATCATAATTTGGTGTTAAAGTGCAGATTCTAAAATTATTATTATTATTATTATTGTAATACAAATTTTATTGTTGTAGAATTTTGCTGTCAACAGATTAGCATCGGTCAAAAAACCTTGTTGCTTTTGACTTGTTCCCAAGGCGAATCAGTCTGTTATTGGCTGCTTAAGTGAATTACATATTATTGGCCTTGGAATCAATAATTGCATTTGTGCACAACTCGAGTTAAAAGTTGGCAGACAAAGATGACAATCTATTGGCCAACAAGTCATTGAACGCCAGACAAAGAATAAGGTTTAATTAAATGCAGCTGGAATGTTCACGATTAATTAAATGCTTGGCTTGATTGCACTTTATTTGCATTATTGGCAGTTTGCAAATTGGTAGCTGCAGTTAAAATAGTGCACCCAATTGAGCATAATCGAAAGAACTGAACTGAACGGAATGTTAATGGCTATAAGTAAAATCTGCACCATCAAATGGCTTAAATGACATGCTTTCAGCATATTGTCCATTATTTTATCTCGGGTTCAATGTCTGAGCCAAATGAGCGGCGACAGCTTTGAAAGTATTGAAATATTAATTGGATGACGGCGCCAAATAGTGTCCTGCTTAACAGGATATGCCAAAAGCTATTGCGAACAATAAAACCAGTTCGAACAACCTTCAATTTGCATAAATTAAAACGTTATAAATGAATGTTAAATGAATTGGCAATTGCCATGCCACATTGAGGGCAAAATTGAAGCAGGAATTACGCGGCAGCAGCACTTGGCTTAAGTTGTCTACCTTGCCACACCACTGACCATGTCCCCACCCAATCCACCCATCCAGATCCATTCAGGCTCGTTGAATCCGTGTCCTTTGTTATTTTTTTTGTGCAGCCTCATTTTAATTGGGCTGCATCATGATAAAGACTGAAATGAAATCCATTGTTTAAGCCTTCAGCTATCGAGTAATCCAATTTTATTATTATTTTATTAATGTCCTGTGACATGTCCTAGTTTAATTATTGAACTAAGTCGGAGTTTTGCTTCTTAATTAACAAATCCAGTGCACTAATCAATTCATTGACCACTGTTTGATTGCTGGCCTAATTTCCATAATGGCTAACATAATATTGGCCTGCCAATTTGATGGGCTTCATTAAGTACGCACACACACACACACACCCAGTCGTTTGACATTATACAAACAGCAGTGAAGTGTGTGTGCCTTGTGGTAACAAGGTCAGCCAAATAGCCAAGTCAAGAGTGTCCTGTGCATTGTTTGATGAATGGCCTACGCCAGAGAACAGAAACAATCCAACCAAATCGAAAGCAGAGCAAGAAGGACACAAATTCTCACAATTTGTGCTTCCTTGTTGCAGGACACGTTAAATGACACGCGTCGAGTCGCCCCAGTGACGCCAAGCCAAACCGGGGACAATGTTGTGTTGCCACAGAGTTGCCTGACAGCATTGGACAACATTGGGAACACCCTTTGATTTATGGTTAAGCAAAAAATATGTGTTTGTATTGCTGAAGCAGATAGCTGAACACATTCACAGAGAGGGGGTGTGGGGGGTGTGTTAACACATGTATTGTCAACATACCAACCAGTCCAAAACCCAAACCAGGAACATAATCTTGTTATTATCGTCTTCCATGCTGGGAATCGAAAACAAATCAACAATCACAAATAATGGATTTAAGAAATTCTACAATGAAAGATTAAATCTGTCTAAAAATTAAAATGCATAAAAATATGAGTAAAATATATATATCATTTTCAGATAGCAGCTAAGATAGCAAATTTCTTATACTTTATGAAATTTGAAATTTCTACAATGAAAGATTGAGTTTTTCTAAAAGCATAAAATGCATAAAAATATAAGAAAAATATATATATATTCTCCAGAGTTTGACAGCAGCCAAAACAAAAATATTTCTTATATCTTTTTGAATTTTATAAAGGACTTTCACAAATTCGAACTGAATAAAAAGAATATCTGAAAAGTAGTTTTTTTTAAGTCAGCAATAAATATTTGTTTCGCACGCTTAAATTTTGTACGATTTTCTGAGTGTACTCAAGCCGGTGCCAAGAACCAGTTATATGATGATGATGATGATGATGATGATGATGCTAATGATGTTGATGATGATGTTGCGCCGGCCAGCACAAAAGCTTGGATGTGTCTGACATTGTGCTGACGCAGCCGCTGTCGGTGACTGAGCACCAGTTTATGGTTAGATGTGGGTAATGGCACATTTGGCTAAGGTCGGCAGCTAAGGCAGCTAAGGCAGCTAAGGCAGCCTTTATAGATTAGATTTGGGCGCTTAAGTAGACAGCATTTTGTCTGCCATGCGAATCAAATACCGGAAATAACTCTCTGCGGAGGATGTAAAAAAAAAGTGCTGCTTTTCCTACAACAAGGTTTCAATGAAGTGAAATCAATGTACCATGTAGGCACACAAACCCTTACACACTCACACCCAAAACACACACACACACAGGCACACACACAGACACACAAACGCGCATATTCAAAATTCGCGGCTTGCTTTAACGCGAGCAAAACTTTTCCATTAGTAAATTACGCGCTGAACTGGTAAGAACTTGAGAGATTTGAGAGACTTGAGCATTAAATACAGTAATCGGTTTTCTTTAACACCCACACACACACACAATTACATCTATAAAAAAAGCCTTACAATATTCAACATCAGCTTAAGTTAATTTTTTTGCGATATGCGCAGATTACCTTATTTTTAGTGTATTTTTTTTTTGGGGCAATTTGGCTTTGATAATAATAATTTAATTACTTGTCATAATATTAACTATGAACAAAGGATAAAATATGTGTGCTTGGACATTTAATTAAAAGCAGAATTGATATAAGGCCAGACAGCTATAAGCCATTCGTAATAACTTCATTTATTGCCTTGATAGACAGACTTTTGCAATTTCGTAAAGTGCAAATTTAAAATATGCACAAGTCCAGACAATATATATATATATATATTGATATACATATTAATGCCAATTACTATTAATGAACTTATTTAACGATTGCAAATTAATTATTGACATTTGATGGCTGACATCTCCTTTGTGTAAGTATTAATAAAAAGCTGAAGTATTTTAAAGGAATTTCACACAATCGTTAATGAAGTGCGTAATAAGAAAGACAAAAGTGTAATTACAAAACTCTTGAATTGAAATTGACCATAAATAACAATTAGTGCTGCAATAAAATATTTATAACCAATTTAATTGAGCTGCCAAAAGCCATAAAGAATGCGCTCACCATAAAGATACCCTAAACTTAGCTATTATATATTAAATATTGAATATTGTATAAATAGAAATTCCATTTATTAGAAAATGACCCAAGTAAATATAAAGATATAATTTAATTTATATCTTATATAATATATATATATATATAATAATTTCTAAAGAGCGCATTTGACCGAACCGAGTAGCTGTAAATATATTGACCAAGGTTTGCTGAAGTTAAGTTAAAAAAATAAAGCATCAGCAAACCAAAAAAAAAATATATGTATTAAATTGAATAAGTTACTGGTTACAATTTTTAATTTAAAATTGTAATAAATAGAAATTATTTTAATGAAAGCATAATTTTTAAACGCATTTAATAAATAATAAACTCTTCTTAAAATTATTAATTATTGCAGATAGGACTGTTTATTTCTAGAAACTACTTAAAATTATAGTCCAGTTGACAGGTCCTAGTTGAGCCAACTAGATACTCAGATTTATTGATATTTTCTAAAATTATCGTCTTTTGCTGACGTCAGTCCTATAATATATATAGAAGTAATAATCTGTCGAATTATGATTTCAATGAGTTTTTTTGCTGAACAATATCTCTAAACAAAATGTGAAATACTATATTTTTTAGAGATATAGGTGATAAAATTCAAGCTGCAGCAAATTAAATTAAAACCTTATTTTACCTACTTTAAATTGTCTAAATAATACAGGGTATAAACTATGCTTCTTATAATGTTTGATCTATGTAAAACTCGCCTTCCCATTTGTAATATAATTGATTTGGTGAAATTAGTTAGCAAATTTCTCATGTCTTCTTAACGTTTCTCTTTGCTCATGTTTTGTTCAATTTTTTATTTTAGCACATTTTGGTGGCGCCTGTAATTTGCATAATTAAAACCGAAGTTCAGATAGTGAAAAAAAGATAACGAGCTACAGGTAAGTCGATCTATTAATAATGTAGCGATTTGATATTTGCATTGCAAATTTCACATTTCTTTCTCGTTTCATTTTTTTTTTTATTTTTTTTGTTCTATTTTGAGTTGTTGACAAATTTATAATAATGTCGCATGCAAATTATTGTGTGGGTTTTGAGTTTGTTTTTTTTAAGTAAAGGCTTGAAATTCCATTGGGAATTTTTGTTATGTTTGAGATTTTTAAAGCTGCAAACACAAAACGGATGACAAAATGTGAGAGAACCATAAAATACGACAACAGTCGTAAAAGAAACTACTTTAACAGACATTAAATATCTAAGTAGCCAAAAGCAGGTTTAATGACACCAACATTATAAGAATATTGTGAGTAAACTAATCAATCCGAATGAGTTTCACTATTCACTTGAGTCTCATGGAAATGTGGTCATTGTGGCAGATGTAGTGTGTGTCTCTGGAACAGAACTTTGCATATTAAACAAATAATTAAACATACTCAATTTATCTTGATTATTGTAGTGACAAACCAAGTGATAAACTTTTAGGTTTGCCCAAGCCCAAAGTTTTCTTTGACACTTGCTTGGCTTAATTGAATTCACTGCTCGACCATTCCTAGAATTCCAATACCAACTGCACAATTATCAGTTAACAAATAGACAATGGAACAACGTGTTTTGTGACTTATTTGCTTGTTCGGGGCACCCCGGGTAGCGTTCGTAATTGTTGTTGTTTATGTATCTGCAATGGCAATAACGGTATCAGCCCCTTGGCTCATACAATATGCACACGTGCCACCATTGCTGGCCATATATTTCAGTTGACTTAGTGGGGGTGGGGGGGACAATGGGCGGTGAACAATTTAATATATGCACTCTATGAAAAGCCCAAAATCTTTTTATTGCTGCATGTCATAAATGTGGTTATAGCCAGTTGTTATGCGACAGTAAACTAGCTGTATTAACTTTGGCCTACTTTGAAGGCCACAGTGAAATGTAGTTAGTTAGAGAGCTGCGTAAACACACTTTGGATCAATATTGCACAAACGCAAAGTGCAAAGCAGCAAAACATATTTTTTGCTTGGCCATCGAGTTTTGTTCATGCAAATCGCATTTATCAGAGCCACATCAGCCACATCTGAAGTTGCTGCCCCTTTAAACAGTGTGCACTCCCAAGTGGATTTCTCTAAGATGCATGCCTGGCTGTGTTTAAGAGGGGGTGGTGGGAGGGGGAGGGTTTCTCTTGTGCTGCTTAAGTGCTTTCACTTTATCAACATAATTTTATTCACTGGCAAGCTAGGCAGCACTGACTGACTGACTGACTGACTGACTGGCAGCTCTGTAAAACTGTGCCAAATTGTTTGAAACTTTAAGTTTTCAAGTTAAGACATTTTTCTAAAAGAGTTGCATCTGTCAACTATGCCCCTGTGCCACACATAAACTTGAGTCATCCAGATTGTTATAATATATATATAAAAAAAATGGCAATGATGTAGTACTGCAAACATTTGAACTTTTCCCTTGAGCTTCTGAATAAAATATAAAAAATGCATAAATTTCATATCCACAGAGGCAACTCAGTTTTTGAAGATGCTGCTTCCGTTGATTACACTTTTTTGCCAAGGCAAAAAATACGACTGTTTATTTTTTATATATAGCACAATTGTGGAAATCATTGAGTTATCTCAATGCTAATTGTTTTGCCATACTTTTTGCTTTAATGTAAACATTTCTATTTAATACATGTTTATTTTCGAGTATTTATTTGTTGAGCTTTTTAAAAAACTAATGTTTACATTATAAATTCATATCTAGACTAAACTTTCAGTTAGATTGGCAATATTTCCATCTCATCAGCATATGGTATTTAATATTCGTATTCTTTCGATGAACTTGTTGGCATTTATATATTTTGAACCAGTTGCTAGGAAATACCAAAAATGCTTGGCGCAATTGAGATATTTAAAAATTGCATACATTAAAATAAGTTTAATGATTTTAATATGTTAATTTTATAATTCCTATAAACGTTTCAGCACTTAATTCGTGCTGCCACTAATTGACTTGTTGCTAAGCTGTAAAATGATAAATAAAATATATATATTAAGATTTTAAATGCAGTAAAAAAATAAAAAAAAAAATTATTTTTTTTTGGGATTTGTTTTTATATTTTTTTCATTTATTTTCTTCAGATTAAAAACTAGATGCAATAGGCAAAAAACACAACATTAGGTGGTCAACAGGATTGTTAGGATTATGAATACATAATCATAGCAATTTAATGATGTAAAGTGGGATTGAATGTGTGGACATCGATGACTGAGGCCACCTCCCAGGGATGCACAACGGAGTGTCCTGGATAGTGGTGATTGTAGGCAGCTACAGGCAGAAAATCATGTTAGTCAAAGGCCTTGAATTGTGAACAGTTTATGGGCTTACCAATAATCGCTTCGATGGATGACTTGGCGTCCAAGAGATGGGAGTTCTGTGCGGGAGCTGCGTCAGCCAGGAAAAGGACGGCGGCGGCAAAGATTAGGGCGATCACAAAGAATTTCGACATTTTTGCAAGAGGAAGTTTGTGGTTCTGGTTGCTGTGCTGCTGTGCTAAACTTTGGGTTAAGTCTAATTAGTCAAGTCAGAGCACGCGCTATTTATACCAAAAAAAAAAGATGTTGTCAAAACTTTGGACTCAATAACGACTAAGAACCACAAAGCCAAAAAAGCCAAAAAAGCCACAAGCAACAGCTGTTTATCGCGTTGGATTCTTGTTTAGACGGCTCGACGTCTACAAACAAAAATATACAGGCCCCAAATGCTCTATAAGATATAATCCTAAATCTAATAGCACCACATCAGAAACGGGTTTCGCAAAAGAACAAACGCTTCCAGTCCCCATGGCTTGGGAATTTCCAAAGCAGAGAAATTAAACAAAAAGCGCGACGAGTAAATTTTTAAATATATATATATATAAATAATCTTTTGTAATATCTTTTTATAGACTGTTTATTTACATATTTTTCATGATGTGTTAGATTGGTCGGATTCCATTCTTGTTGTATTGTTTTTTTTTTTTTTTTGATAAACTCTTCGGATCATTGTACGCAACATTTTGATTTTGCTGTTGTTTTGGTTCTACGTTTTTTTTTTTTTTTTGTTTTGGTCTGCATTTTTGCGGCTTGGGCTTTTCCCGTATTAATTAGATGGCGTTCGAGATCAAAGACAAAATCGTTTAATAATGCAATTTTGTCGCCTTTGTTTAAATTGTTGATTTATCAACAATCCGGTTCGACTAATTTGTCGCCCAAAGAAAGTAAAATCGCACGCTTTGATTAGTCTTCTAATTCTAATAATTTCAGATCTTAATAATTTACCCAAATAAAAAAAAAACAAGGAACTAAACTACCTTTGATATTTGATGGAGCACAATCGAGTTCTTATGGGTTTTTATATCCGGACTTAAGCGTCCTTTGAAAAGGAATAAAATTATTTAAGGTTGCAAGTTATAAATTATTCAATATTAATCCCTTGTATAAACAAGAAATATATGTTTTGCTAATAAAATTACTTATACAGCTTTTAGACATAATTTTATTTAAGCTTGTTTACTTTATTTTATATTTCAATAATTTTATAACCTTTCAGAGGGTATTTTAATTTCTTTGTAATGAAAGAAACTCTTTAAGGAAGATGTCGCTTAGTTTTGTATATTATATTTTATTATTTTGCTCGCTTTTATTTTTTAAATTTTAAATAATGCTATATTTTATACAATATACCAACCACTTAATAGATATGCTTTTTATTATGCTCATGGTTGACTGTCTAAATATCTAATGATATTTTGATTATTTTTATATTCTATTTTCGCTCATTTTTTGAGTATAAATATATAATGCAAGTTATAGGTGGGGGGAATCAATTCAAAAATTGGCAATCCCATTTTCATGGTGGCTTTTCGTGGCCTTTTGACAGTCAACAGCTGTCAGACCACAAACTTCAAATAATGCGTATGGATATTTGTGTATTTTGGTAAGTGCTAGAATTCAACTTATTCAAAATATATACATGAGCCTTTATGAGTTGTTGACATGCTCGATTGATTGAAATGCTCCATCCCTTGGGCCCCATAAAAGACATTTTGGTCAATAATGTGTGTATTTCCAAGGAAAGAGAACTAATTGATTGATATGAATGCGAAAAATGCCAAGACAAGCCATTATTTTTCTTCTCTTCCGGCTAATTGATTGTGAATATACATTTTCTGTGGGCGTTGCTGGGCTTGGGCGTATGGAAATCAGATTTTATACAGACATATGGCATATGAAATGTTAATCAAAATTTTAAGCAAGTGAGGTAACCGTGCAGTGAAAAAATTCAGCTTATCGCGTTTTTTATTATTTGATGTGCAGTTATACAGTTCATTTAACGCCAGTTGACAGTCAATTTTCATAATTAAGATAAGCCAAAAAGATCAAAATGATTTAGTTTAAAATTGCTTCCATAATTCCCCACAGAAAGTCTGGCAGCATTTTATTAATTCTATTTTGTAATTGTGTTTAATAAGGTGTGACCATATTCGAGTTATGTTCTACAGCCTAACTGTTACTGCACATTTTTGTGTACGCCCTCTGGGATTTTGTGGGTAATTTGTACAATGTTAAATTGAACAAAAGCACAAAATATTCTGCTTGTCGCATTATGTATATGTATATGTATGTATGTACATATAGACAGAGCTGAATTAGTCGCACGCACGTACGCACACACATAGAGTTAACCGCAAGCAACAACAACAAGCAGTACAAAGGCGGCGCAATAAGGACAAAGGCAGCAGCTGAGCATAAACACATTTCCCTAAGGCTTTTTCAAATTATGCGCTTATAAAAAAATTGCTTGTTGATGGCGCTGCTGTTTTTTTTTATTATTTATTTATATTTTTATTTTTTTTGTTATCCTTTGCAGTGAAAGTCCCACAAAGGCTTATGTGTGAAGTCAAGTAATTTTTTTGTAATAAAATAAAAGCTGTGCTGGTAAATTCGTTATTGCGAGCAAAGTGTCAGCTCTTCACTTGATTGATGTGGCATTTATTAGCATTAGTCTCGGTCTAAGCAAATAAAATGTACACATTCTAAACGGTTTTTAATGCCTCAAACATTTTCAATACGATCTCTAATTACTTTCGAATTGCTGCTATATGTCCATTGCCAACAAATGAATGCAATTAATTTAACACATTTGTTTGACCTGCTTCTGACTATTTAATTACAAATGTGCCATGTGAGTTTGACTAATATAGTTGAATACCTGGCCAGGACACCAAATAAATGATAGAAATCAAATCTGATAACTCGCAAGGGAGCAACCGACACAGTTTATTATTGCTTACTTTGAGGCGGTATCAAATTAATTTATAATTGAGCGTTTTGCTGGTTTTTGGTTACCAGAAAATATTTGCAAAAAGATTTCGGGTGATTTAAATTTAACAACATGCTGAAATTATTATCGTCGCCATTCTGCGAAAATGTTTTGATTTAGTGAGCTGAGGTGCCAGCTGCAAAGGTATTCATTCGTCAACAAGAACTTTGGTTTACACAACTTTTGGCCTTATGGCTTTTACGTTGTGTACATTTTTTTTTTTTGTCAGCGGCATCAAGTCAACTGCAACAATTTCTAACTTTGAGGGCCAGACAGAAAGACGTTTGTTGTTGACAGAAGACCATTTATTACCATTTTGGGCAAACGACCTATGAAATTGTACACCGGCCCTTGGATAAGCGTGTTTTTTCACGTATTAAAAGATTTAAATGTTGATTTTATTTTATATTTTTTGTTTACTTATTTAAGTGTCGTGTGGATGGAACACTGCATAATCCCTACAGTTGTCTAAATCGTGCTTAGCATTTCAAATAGAAATTCAAAATTTATTACTGCAGCAGCGTGAAAATTTATTTCGCATGTTTTGAAAGGTTTTCTTTTGTTGTTAAACAGTTGAATTCCGTGTGCAGTAATACTCAATTATTTAAACATTTGCCAATTATTCAGAATCAATAAATAAATTGCTAAACTAAGCTTTTATATTGCTGATAGAAAATTTTGTATCAAAGGCTATTATTTTCAATAAATAAATATTCTCTTTTGTTTTAACTGCTGAATGCCGAGTGCCGTAAATTCCATTTATAACACATATTCCTATTATTCAGAATCATTTAATTAATTGCTAAACTAAACCCTAAAATTACTGATTTCAAATTCACATAAAATGCAATTCTTTTTTGTAAAGAACTTATTTAAAATTATACAAGTGAGAATGCTATCGGGATCTCGACTAGAGGATTCCCTAAATGCAAGTTTTTTATTTATTATCCTTAGGTTACTGATAATTTCAACATTATCATTATTATGTCAGAGTACATAATTATGGTCATTATATTCAAAATTTTGAATAGCTTTGTAATTTGTGAGATTATGAAACTAGGACAGACTGGCACTGCAGGAGCGAGTTTGGTGTTGATCCTAATCATGAATATTTATAAATTAATTTAATTCAGCAAAGCTTCCTTTGGGAATTCAGCGGTTTAACCATATTGCCCTTAAATAATTATTTTTTTTTTTATGATAGACAAAAACTTTAAAAGGGTATCTCAACGAGTTGTAACCAACATACAAAATTAATATTTATCTGATGCAATTGCAAACTCGACGCTAAATAATCGTCGCAAATCCAGCAATTAAAAATTCATACATATTTTATATATATTGTGCGAATTACTGTAACAAAATATATTTAATTGGTAGCATGTTATTTATTTATCCTTTGCATATTGTTAAACCTTTCATTGTGATAATAATAAATTATCTCCCCCCGTCTCTCAACATCATTTTGTATCATTTTGCATTATTTTTCATTGTAAAGTACATAAATCCGTTGCAGCCCTTTGGAAGATGAAAGATCCTGTGGAATTCAATTATTTTCTTCTGTTTCATTTAGTAAAACAAGGGAATATAAAACAAGAAAATTATTGCATTGTTATTTTCTGCATCTCCTCTACTTGCAAAATGATTTATAGTTGCTATTTAAGGTTGTTTAAATTTGAAACTCAAAGCGCAATTTGTGTCGAGCAAAGAGTCCTTGGAATTTGCACCTTAGGCAACAATCCTGCATCCTGTACCACTATTCAGTTAAACAAAAAAAAAGAGAAAAAAACAAAAAAAAAAATATTCGCTAAAGCCTTTGTCATGGTAGCATATGCTGATGTTTGTCTTATATATGGTTTGTTGGCTAACTGGGTGGTTATCCGAATGGGCTGCTGGGGAGCAGAGTTAGTTTGCTGTCGGTAACTCATGCATAATTAATCATGTTGTGACGCCAATGTCTTCTCCGCTCGAGGAATGCGCTTGTCAGTTGACATCGTCGCACATTTTTTTTTTTATCACTGCCAGAGGAAACGTAACGCTTTATTTATATTGTTGCTTACACGAGCAGTCCCAAACCCCTCCGTCGTTTGGTATCGCTATAACACAGAAATCTGAGACACGTTTCCGGACGAAGCCTCCCGGCCTTCCTCTGCACTCGTCATGGTAATGTCAAGTAGGCGCTCAGAACGTTCTGCCACGATAATTGTTGACGTATATCACAACAAGGAATACAAAAAAAGTATATAGCGTATAGAGAATATAAAAAAAAACAAATATACTACCCTGAATAGAGCAGGGGATCAGTGACGGGGAGCAGTTAACGTAAACTGCCATCAAATGGGTCCTGAATGTTGATGTGGCAACCGTAGCATATTTTTTGCCTAACAGCATCAACATTTTTTTTTTTACAATACTGGTGGTCTTTGAGTTCGCATAATTGAAATAAATACCGTACCCATGACTGGATTGCGACGCTGAGCTTGATATTTATTTTTCTTTAACGCACTTGACTAGAAGACCATTATTTTTATTGTCGCAGGGTGTTTTTCTACTAAATCTAAATAATATTCTAATGGATGCGTAGAAGCATTTCCTTGAATTTTAATTTCTATAAAGACGACTACAAGGGTACGTCGTAGAATCATCCATTATTGGACATTAGCAAGTCACAAAAACTGCAAAGTGCTTTGGCTTGTGCGGTCCACTTATTAAGTCGTGCGTTAACATTAAATTGGATATCAAAATTATTTGAAATAATTGCTATGCTTGAAGTGATGGATAGAAATACGTTGCCAATTATTTATTGCAACAAGAAATCATAAGCAAAGACACATATATCTTTTAATAACACATTTAATACTTAAAACGTTTTTCGTTTTTGAATTTTTCTCGTTTAGCGCGCTTGCGTCGCAACAATTGTTGGTAAATGCCAATCGATATTTGTCTTGACATGCGCACAGTCATCGATACCCGAACAGCTGTCGGCTGCGTGTATGTACTCATACAATATGGCGTTGTTTTGTCAAATTAAATAAATGTTTGGGTCTGCTGCTAAAGCGTCATAAAAAAAACAAAAATTATAATTAAATAGCTATTTAGCAGTTTCATTCAAGTGTTAATTAAGTTTGAAAAAGAGAGCGCAATCGTTTTACTGCTGTAAAAGAGAGAGAGATAGAGAGAGGGAGAAAAACCGAAATTTTTACATTGAGCTGTTCGCTGGGGCCGGCGTATTTTTTGAAGCGCCAAAAATCGACAAGCAACATTAAAAAATGGATGAAGAAATATCAACTGCGGCGACCACAAATGGAGTGGCCACAAATGGCAAGGAGACCACAACAGAGTTGGAGGTGGCGCAGACAGCGTCCTCCCCAAATGTGTGGGATGCAAACAGCGCTGTTGAACAACAAGAAGAAGAAGAAGCAGCAGCACCGCCAACAACAGCAGCAGCAGCAGATGCTGCCGATATTGATGTTTACATGGAGGAGGTGCGTTGCGAGTGGGAGGGTCTTATGAAACTGAAACAACTAAACACGCATAACATTTTCTAGGGTAACACTGCGGCGCATGTCGAACCGCAGGCTGTGGCAGGAGCTGAGGAGGCATCGATAGAGGAGGTGGAGGAAGAAATGGGCGAAGCTGAATATCTCGAAGATGAAACGCTTGAGGATGAGTGCGAGGATGAAAGAGAACTTACCGAGGTTGACGAAGAAAAATCGGAAAAATCAGCAGAAGCAGCAGCTGTTAATAAAAACAAAGCGCAAAATGAGCAGGAAGAAGAAGCAAGGGATGAAGAAGGAGCAGCAGTGGCAACTACCACAACAACAGCTGAGAAAGAACCAAGTGTGGAAGAGGAAGGGCACACAGCTGAGGAGGATGCAGCAGATGAGGGAGAAGCAGATGGCGAAGAGGAAGAAGATGAGGAGGAAGAGGAAGAAGAGGAGGAAGATGATGGAGAACTCATCACTGGGGATGATGCGCAGGCCGAGCTTGGCACAGCGGAAGATCAATCCGAGGTCGCGAACGCCAGAGCACGTTCGGGTGCACGCAGCCAGGAGGAACAGGTGGATGAGAATCAGTGCCGTGTGTGCACCACCAAGGAGGAGCTAGTCAGCCTCTTTACGAAGTCAAGCGAGACAGGCAGCACACCAGCTGACATGCTTGTGCTCATTTGCCCCAGTGTGTCGATAGCGCTCAAGGACTTCATGCCGCAGTTCATATGCAACAGCTGTTTGGCTAGTCTCATCGTGGCCATAAAATTGCGCAAGCAGTTGGAAATCACCGAGCAGGATTTGCGCAAGCGTCTGTCGCGTAGCAAGAACAAAGTGCGCCGGCCACGTGGCTATGTGGTCATCGACGCACCAGTCTCCGATTCGGCCAGCGACGAGGATGAGGAGGAGCTAAACGACGATGTGGAATTTAAAGTCTCCGATGTTGCGGGCTCCACCAGTGCTGACAGCGACTCTGCCGACTCGGACATTAGCGAGAAACGCAAGCCAGGCCGCCGACGTGGTCGAAAGAAGGGCATGAAACGTGCGTCCGGCTCGAACAACAGCTACGACGAGGATCAACCAAGGAAGAAGAACAGTGTATCATCACCATCCAGCGCCACAGCAGTTAGCCAGGGCCCCTTCGAGTGTGACCAGTGCCATTTAAGTTTTCAACGTAAGCAATCCTACGTGATGCACCGCAAGATGCATGATTCTCGCCAAGAGTTCCACTGTCAGATATGCAACAAGAAGTTCAAAGTGCGCGGCGCCTACAAGACGCACATGGAACGCCACGCGGCTGAACGTGCCCAATTCCGTTGCGAACTTTGCGCTCAGGTTTTCCGGCTGCGTGCAGAGCTCAAGCGGCACATGGCCCTTAGCCATGATGAGCACGGGATTATCTACGAGTGCAAGCGATGCCAGCGCACGTTTCTCACACAGACACGACTGCAGCGCCATCAGAGCACGAGCTGCAATCGCCACTCGGAGCAGAAGGTCAAACGGCAAAACATTGAGGGCCATCCCAGCCAGGGCAGGGATCTGTTCAAGTCGGTGGCACCCCTGACGACAACCTACTGGAGCGACAGCTTCTCCGACTAAATTTCCCAGAATTCAGTCAAAACCTAGTTTTTAATCCAATTGCAGTTTAAATGTGTAGTAAGAAAATGCGGTGCATCAAAAGTAAAATTCAATCTTAACTAAAATCGTGTATAAATTGTACACTAATTGAAAAAAGTTCCGTGTTTCATTTCGTACGTATTCCTAGATTGGTAGTAACACAGATAAATCACATAATTATTATATATGAATATTACAGTTATTGTGCGCAGTTAGAATTTAAATTCTACAATCTATATTTTACTGCTTAAAAAAATGAAATATGCAAATTAAATTATGATATTCATTGTATAATATAATAAAATGATTGCCTCAGTTACTGCAGCAAAACTAATCCGTTTACTCTAATCCCTGGTGTATGTTAATATGTGTTTTATGGCCAAATCTCTGAACAGTATTGAATTAATTACTATTTATGGGCTAATACAAAATATGCTATAAAGGATACAGTTAATAAGGGAAGAGAGAAAGGGGGGGAAATGTGCTCGTTAAGTAGAATTAGGCTTTGATTTGATGCTGGAAAATGGAAACTGAACGTAAATGTGGCAAGGGCATTGTTATAAACTCCACTTGCAGCATGATAATAACAATAAGCTAGTTGCATAATGTTTGCAATCACAATGTTAACTTAATGCTTGCAGCTAATGCTGCCATTGCCACTGTTGCCACTCCTGATGTTGCCACTGCTGCTGCTGCTGCCTCTGCTGCCTTGTGAAACATTTGGAGTGCCATAAGTGCTTAACTGCCGGGATTATGTTCTCCAAGTTGCTACACACTTGTGTGGCAGCTTCTGCAGCTGCGTGTTGCTTGGCAGCCGCAGCAACAACTGTATCTGTGCCGAGTAGCTATTGCGGTCCGAATTGGTTCACCGGAAGGAAAGGGCAGCAGAAACAGCCTTTAACTGATGCTGTTCGTTTGTTGCCACAATTACCGCACACAGAGCATAGAGTATTTGCCCTGTGGCAACCAAAACTTGCAACTGAAAAGATAGTTTTGCTTAAATGCAGAATAAAACTGTTTGTACAAAATTTATTTACAAAAGCAAATAACAAATATCGATGGACATTTTAAAGAAATTGAAAAACATTTTTGTTTGTGTTTTTTTTTGGACGTATTTGACTATTTTTGAGGTCCATCTGCTCCAGTTGCTCCAGCTGCTCCAGTTGCTGCTTCTGTTTAGTAATGGTGATAGGAGTGGTAGGTTGGCACGTGATAGGAGATGGGATGGTGCGCAAGGAGCGGTGCGTGGGAGATTATTGGGGCATGCGAGATTAGTGGAGCATGCGAAATCAATGGAGCATGGTGGACGACAGTTGGAGCAGACACGTAATGCGAATGGGTGACAATTGGGGCGTGGTGATAGCCAAGGCCAAGGGAGAGGCCACGCTTGGCCTTGACAGATGATTCGACGACCTCCTGTTGCTGCTGCTGCTGCTCCTCCTCGGCGACAGGTGCGGCCAGGATGCAAGCAATGCCAGCAATCAACAAAATTAACTACAACAAACATCAAATTTGCATTTGTTTTTTTTTTAGCCAATGGAATTTTTCATTTGCCAGCAAATGGTACAAGACATGAAAGAAAATGAAAATGAAAAAGAAACAAATTAATTGACATTCAACTTTGAAAGTTTCCATTTAATTTAGCTTTGTAGCAATGCAAATATTTTAATGCATATTAATTATTCGAAAATCTTAAAGAGTTTTTTTCTACTTCAGCATAAAACTTATCACATTGCACAAAAGTTTTGTTTATTATTATTATTATTGCTGAACTTCAGTTGAAGTTTCAAGTTTGACTGTTGGCCTGAGGAGTTTGCGGTATAAAGTTAATTTTTAACTTACGGTGAATTTCATATTGAAATATTTTTTTTTATTTTATTTAAACTTACAGGAATTTCATATTGAAATATTTTATTTTTTTTTATTTAAACTTACAGGAATTTCATATTGAAATATTTTTTTTTATTTTATTTAAACTTACAGTGAATTTCATCTTGAAATATTTTATTCTTTTTTTATTTAAACTTACAGTGAATTTCATACTGAAATATATTTTTTTATTTTAATTAAACTTACAGGAATTTCATATTGAAATATTTTTTTTTTATTTTATTTAAACTTACAGTGAATTATATATAGAAATATTTTTTTTATTTTATTTTAACTTACAGTGAATTTCATATTGAAATATTTTATTCCTTTTTTTTTTATTCGTTTTTGGCTTTTACGCACTGCACTGAACTGCACGTTGTCTAAATTTGAACTAACGATATTTGCGGCCAGAATCTGTTTATTTATACAGTGTTTTTCTGCTAGAAACTCACTCAAAAACTAAGTCAAACGCACTCATTAGGCAAAAACGATTTACACGCCAAAAAAAATGACAAAAATGAAAAACCAAAAAAAAAAAAAAAACCCAAACTAAATAAGAAAAAACTCTATCGAAAAACACGCACTTTGGCTGTAAGTATGCCCACATCAAGTCAAAATTATATCAAACAAGTTGCGGCTTGCCACAAAGTGTGTGTGCGTGTGTGTGTGTGTGTGATCTGACAATCGACTGGCAGTCAGTCAGCCGCATATATTGAATTTGGCTTGCAATTGGAATATTTTTTTTTTGAAATACAACACAAATCACTCACGCTGAGTGTTTGCCTCGCATAAAATTATTTGTAATGGATATGGATTGGAAATTGCTCGTAATTTATAAATCAAGTAAAACATGCGTAAATATTAACAATGAATAATTTATATAGTTAAATAAATAACATAAGATTATCTGTCTGCAGCTGCAGTTTATGCTAAAATTAATGCCCATTTTTTTTTTATCAGAAAATCTAAAGTTTATCGTACATGAAATCCTTATGCACAGCTTTAAGTGGAATATTTCAAGCAGACATTCGCAATTTATCAATTAGGTATTTAATATATTTGTTTATTCACCTTGAAAAATTTGAATTTAAAGTTTAAAGTTTAAAGATCTTCAAGCCGTATTGCAATTTATTTTTTATTATTTTTTTACAAATCAATTTGTGCAAATTGCAAATGGGCAGCAACAAATGGTTAGCACTTTTTTCCCTCTCAATTTGGCATAATCAAATTGAATTGCAAATAGGATTTCTGTGCCTTTTGGTGAATTGGATTGGTTTGGGTGACACCTAAGTTGTGCATGAGGCAATTGCTCAGTTTTAGTTCTCATATGGAAAGCACTTGAGCGTAATTACATTTTAATGGGCAGCATCGTTAAGGCAATTGACGCAGCGGGACTCTGCGGGAAAAGACGAGCATCTTCCTGACAAGGAATTGCTCTTCTGGAAGCTCTAACTTTGCTTATGATTATGAGCAAAAAATTCCAAGTGTGCGTGCAATTGTGTGTGTGTGCGTATGTGTGTGTGCGTGTGTGTGTGTATGTGTGTGTGCGTAACGGAACATTAATTAACAGCACCATTTACAGTGGCAACAACAAATGTTTATCTGCAGTTGTCAGTTGACGCCATTTGTTGTGCGTGTGTGTGTGTGTGTGTATACGTGTGTGCCTCGCACTATGGGGTTTTTCCCATTGCGTAACGCTAGCTGGTTTTTCCATTTCCCGCCGGAACTACCCACAAGCCGAGAGACAAAAAAAAACTTAACTCTCTGCTGACAAAGAGCAATAAGCAAATTGAACAAAAAATTAGATTTTTTTTGCCAATCTACTCACATATAAAAAAAGGATAATTGATTGGATTTGATTAATCGAATAATGTTGGATACTTTTTCACTTAAATCAGAATATTTAACTTTGCTTACATGCTGAAAGGTAATATTTGATTTATGCAAATTAATACAATTTTCTGAGATGGATATATCAAAATATTCATTTAATTTTTTATATTGGTTTGTTTTAAGCAAACTGAACAAAATGTGGATTTTCTTGCCAAGCTGTTCACATATAAGAAGAGGCAAAAATGTTTTTGTAAATGTAATTTGAACATGTTTGCATTTAAATCAGAATATTTAACTTGGCTTATTGACTGACAGATAATATTTGATTTATGCAAAATAATGCAATTTTCTTAGAAGGATTTTGAAATGTTAAACTAATTTTAATATTCATTTGTTTTTGATATCTTATTTGTATTTTATGAGCATATATTGAACAGACACATAACTAAATTTATTATATATATATATTTATAAATATTTTATAGCTATAAATTATTGAAATCCCTATTGATTACATAAAAATTAAAGTGCAGCTCAGTAAAATATTATAAATTTTGATATGTTCATTTTGCTGTTTTGTTGCAGCAACAATTTGCTTTTTGTTCTTGTTGTTGACGTCAGGCATATCCATCAAAATCAAAATATTTGAGAAGTTGGCTTTTAGCAGTTGGCAGTTGACAGTTGGCGACTGTTGTGTGGCAATCATCAGAGCAGCGGAGGCAGTTACTCAAATAAATTTGAATTGCAATTGCGCAAAATTGCGGTGAACAGGATTTTGATGTGTTGCCCCCGTGGACCTGCACCCGGACCCGGACCCATTAGCCAAAATGCAACACCTTCGTTGACATGCTGAACATTTGGGTCGAGAGACTTTGATTTGCCAACTTACCAATTTGACTGATTTACGATGTCGCCCAAATGTTTCACACACCAAAAAGTTGCAGTTGCACTTGTTTTTTTTAGCATATATCATTAGCCAATTAACTGCTACGCCCAGTTTACTGGCAACTGCAACAAGTGTGTTCTGATTAATTATACACTGGCCAAAAGAGTCGCATAACTTTGTCATCAAATATATACATGCCACATGCTGTGGCAGCTTAGCGTACTTCCTATTCGATGTCTTGTGTTGACTTTCATCTACTTTATTTGCCACATTAAATTTTCGATCAATTATCGTTGTTGGCCAGTTTTGTTGGCCCGGCCTGCTGCTTGTTATTGCCAACATTAATGTTGCTCTCAATGCGGTTTTGGCATTTGGAAATTACTTTGGCCTGCAATTGAACATAAAGAGGAGAACGGTAATATTCTCTGGCAGCAGCAGGTTGCACAACCAACATATGTAGCATCTGCTTTAGGCCATTTAATTGGCCAACCGACCGGCCACAAATGATGAAACAGCTATCAATTTTATGGCTAAAACCATTTAGCTTCACTAATAAAAAAGTACCTTTTTTTTTATAGCTGTCTTAATTTTTTTTTATTTGCCGTGCATGTTCTCAAAACATTCAGTTACAAAAATACTTTTAAAGCTAATTAACGTATTTAATAAAAATAATTACTGATAGATTCGTTGCGTGAGTTTTTTTTTTTTTCGTTTATTAACTGGTTCTCAACACGCTAATTGCGTCCTTTGTGCCATAGATACTTGAAGTATCTAACACGTAATTTTATTCGATTCGTATCTATGACAAATTAGTTGACCTCCATAAACCGAAATTTGCTTAATTGCGTTAATTAAGCTGTCAATTTATTAATTATATTTATCTTTTCAGCAACAATTCGAATTTTCAACATGGTTTGAGGGTAAAAGCCAATTTTGGATTCTATAAACAATGCAGGATACAAATATGCCACAAACGCCGATGGATGTTCAGGTGGGACTGAATGAGACGCTGCTCAAGGATCTGCACATCTCGAGCAGTGATGTGCAGGATTTTGTGAAAATGCTCGCCGGTTTGCAAAAGAAGAATCACTCAGCTCAGCTGGGCGAGTGCCAGGGCTACTGTCAAGGCGAAATCTACACCTGGCTAAGAGCCTACAATGGCATTCATGGCTATGTCTCCTTGCTGGTAAGTTGCCCCAAAATTATGCAAATTTTGCCAGCTCATTAGGAATGCTGTGTGGCACTGATTGTGAGTGTGTCTGTGTGTCTGTATCTGTGTGGCAGACAGAGTGCTAATTATCCTGATGTCATCGTGTCGCCAGCGAAGACATTTTTCACCTTAAGGCACACCTCCCTCCCCACCTCCCTTGCTGGGTCAAGGAAAATTAATGAAAGCACCGCCAAAATGTCAGCGATTGTTGAGCAAGTGAATCCAAAAGGGTTCATTCATTGTCCGCCTTTGAATTTTCTGCGTTTCTCTTCACTTTTGGACTTTGGCAGTTTCCTTTTGCAAGGCGTAGAAAACCGATTAAATAAATTAGTCTGTTTACATAATTCATAAACTGTGGCCCAAAAACCAGGG
The DNA here is from genome assembly GCA_035042365.1 of Drosophila dives. Lineage (NCBI taxonomy): Eukaryota > Metazoa > Arthropoda > Insecta > Diptera > Drosophilidae > Drosophila > Drosophila dives. Next base: position 1,729,841 of record JAWNLJ010000437.1, read on the forward strand.
CTACCCAAAATTTAACAGCATTTAATGCGATTTACCAATTAGTCTTTAAAGATGACAAAACGTAAATGGTCAAAAAAAATAATTAAATTATAAATGCAAAGGCAAAAAAAAAAAAAAGAAAAATTAAATTATATTTTTTATTTACTGGCAGTTTAAACCAGAAAAATTAAATGTTAAATTTTATTTAAAACGCAAAGTAAAATTTGATATTGAAGTTTATTTTTCTAGTAGCAATTCAGCAAAATAAAGCAGAAAACGTTTGTTAAAGATTTAAATTTAAATCTCATATTTATCATGTGGCAGAGTCATGAATAAAACATTGCATACAAAATGTGTGTAGGTGTTTGTGTGGCATATATGTGTGTTGTGTGTGTGTTGTGTGTGGGTTGTATCAAATGAATTTTCCATCAGTTTGAGCTTTTCAATCTATTCTGGTCAGCCGAGCTGGGATTTGTTTATTGTTGTTGTTATTTGTTTGTTTGCTACACTTTTACCCATTTACCCTTTACAGATTTGCATATTTGGCACAATAGCCAACATTTTGAACATAATGGTGCTGACCAGAAAGGAAATGGCCAAGGCGCCCATTAACAACATATTGAAATGGCTCGCCGTAGCCGATATGTTTGTCATGCTGGAATATATACCATATACAACCTATCAGTACATCTATATGAAGCCAGGTATATAGACTCTGATAACTGATAAATATATATTTATATATATTTTTCACTAGGTGAAAAGGATTTGAGCTATGCGTGGGCTGTGTATTTGCTGATCCATATGCATTTCACACAGATACTGCACACAATCTCGATTGGATTAACGGTGACGTTGGCTGTCTGGCGATATGTGGCAATAAGGTGAGTGCCACACAGCGCTGGTGCCACCACGCGGCATGGACACCACCATCAAATGGGCAACTTGTTGAATGTGGCTTCTCTTCCTCTATTTTTTTTTTCTTCTTCCTTTTGTTTTCTGTTTTATAGCAAAGTATTTCCATCTCTTATCCACAGACATCCAAATGGGAGCTGTGCCAATTTTCTGCTCGCACATTCCAAAGAGGCGATCCTCTTCCCCTTCATCATATCGCCCATCCTCTGTCTGCCCACGTACTTTGTGTTCAAGGTGCGGGAGACACTCGAGGTGACGACCAGAGAACATGAGGCCATGTACCATGTCTACTTTAACATGGACTCGATGCTCTACAGGTGAACGAGGAGCCTTGACTGCTGCTCCTATTTTTTGCTGACTATTTGAGATGCTCTCTCTCTTTGTAGATTCAACTTCTGGATACATTCCGTGATTATCAAACTGTTGCCCTGCATCATTCTGACCGTCATCAGTCTCGTCCTCATGCATGTCCTGTGCGAGGCATCGCGCCGCCGTCTCAAGCTGAAGGATTACGAGAATCCCACCAAGTATGCCATACAATTCAATCTGAATGAGACGAAATCCAGGCGGTGAGTGTAACTATTGATTCCCATGATGAACTTCCTTTGAGTTCTTTCCTCTGCCCGTAGGCCACCTCGCTGTGATCGTCGGAATGATCGGACAACGCTGCTGCTGGTTGCTGTTCTGCTGCTGTTTCTGGTGACGGAGTTTCCACAGGGATTGCTGGGTCTGTTGTCGGGCGTGCTGGAGAAGTGCTTCTTTGCCCAATGCTATCCACCGTTTGGGGAATTAATGGATCTGTTGGCGCTGATAAATGCCGCCGTTGGCTTTGTGCTCTACGGTCTCATGTCCAAGCAGTTCCGCACCACATTCCGATCGTTGTTCTTCAAGCGGCACTTTGGCAGCAGCGAGATGACGCGCCTCACCCGTGTCACCACCACCTGTGTCTAGGAGCGAAGCATGTCGGAGGAGGAGGCGCAGGAGGCAGAGGCGAGCTGCGTGACAGAATGGGTGAAATAGTGGGTGAAGGCATCTCAAAGATGACTCTGGAGCCAATTGAATTTCTAAAACCGATAACTTTCAAAAAGTTGAACTGAAACTGGGCAGCGGCTAATAAATGTTGGCTCGTTGAAACTCGTCGTAAGCCAACAATTATAAAATAGGTTTTTTTAAGTGCCATTTCTAAAAATTCTAATTTTAGATTTAGTGCGAAAATTGCGCTGGTCTATGAACATAATTAATTAGAAACTTGTCAAAACTGTTCCTTAGGCTGACGCAATTCAACTATTTACTAAATATAAATAAATATAAAACGATATATATATATATATATATATATATATATATATATTTATGATTAATATGCCAACTGAGATAGGGAAGGAACACCAGCGTTTATTTACTATAATTATTAACTAAGAGTTGAATACAATTTGTACCCATTCATTCTAAATATTTATGTAAATAGAATTAAATTTAAAAATTTTTAGATATAAACAAAATTTGTTTTTCAACTAAATGAAAAAAAAATAAATTTAAAAATTTGAGTTGAATACAAAATTTGTATTTCAACTGAATGTAAAAAATAAATAAATTAAAAAAAAATTTAGTTAAAACCGAAATTTGTGTTTTAACTATATGTAAAAAAAATAAATTTAAAAAATTGAGTTGCAAATGAGATTTGTGTTTCAACTAAATGTAAAAAAATAAATAAATTTAAAAATGTTAATTGCAAATAAGATTTGTGTTTAAACTATATGTAAAAAATAAATTTAAAAATTTGAGTTGCAAATGAGATTTATTTTTCAACTGTTAAGCAAAATGCACACAGTGAAATATAAATAATTATGTAAAAAGAATTAAACTTAAAAATTTGATCTGAAAACGAAATTTGTGTTTCAAATAGAATTAAATTTAAAAATTTGAGTTGAAAACAAAATTTGTGCTTTAACTGCATAATGTGAAAAATGCGACAAGAGAATAAAAAGCCGACGAGCCCCAAAGCTTCCTTATTCTCTTGTCCATTTAACACCTGAATAATAATTAAATGTTAATAAAATTAAACAGTGAATAATACACAACACACACACACACATACAGCTATAAATATCTATATTAGCAAATAAGTTAAGAGAGTGCCGTTAATGGATTTTCATTGGCCACAACTATTGTTAAATTGCTATTTGAGTAAACTGATTTTAAATTGAATTTGCGAATGTACAAATAAATATTCGATGTGAGTTAAGCAGCTGTTGTTGATTTTTATTGCTCCCACCTCCCATCCCCCCCTCAGTTCTCACTGACAACGGCAACCACCTCCAGCGGCATCTCATCCAGCTGCTCCCGCTCCCGCTCCCGCTCCTGCTCACGCTCCTGCTGCTGCTGCTGCTCCAATCCAGTTGTAGCTCCATCCGTGCCATCTCCCAGTATGCCATGGCTATGTGTTGACATGCGCAGCAAAGATTTCAATTTGGTTGCCTGGAATTTAAACTGGCAGAGAACAAACGCATAAGCAAAATGTGTTTGTGTTTGTTCCTCGAGCAAACAAAATATCCACATCTATCCACATTAGCACAGAATAATCTGGATTTAATTTTCGAGTTTGTTGTGAAATTTAGCACAATATTTACATATACCCAAAATGTAAATGCGAATGTGGTAAAAATTCACTTAATTAATGCTCAGTTTATGACATGCAATCTGCTTAATGGCAAAGCCTCGACTTAAATGAAATGAAAAAGCATGTAATAAACAGATGGAACTGACACTATATATATATATATATATATATATAAATATATTTTTTTATCAGCACCAACCGAGGAGTCGCATTTCTGTCCGTCTGTCTAAGTAAAATAGTGAATTTGAGGCACTATATAAATTTGGAATATACATTTTTCTTAACTGCTCGCAGATCCAGCTTATTTTGATTGATCGAAAGTCGATTTTTATCGATAATCGATTTATATCGATTTTTAACTCAATTAAATGTCACATTTTTAAAGGCATCAATTTCCAATTAGTTATTATAAACTGTGTTTTATATGTTTTTTAAATCGTGCAGGGTATCTTCAAGTCGACATCTCTCGACTAGTTCATTTTTAGTTTTTAACACTATTTTTATGCATTTTGGCTAACCCTTTTCATGGTTTCTATATAAGCCACAAAGTGAAAGTGCTTTCATGTTAATTTTGAGCAGCTAATTAAAAGTTGTAATTTAACTTTGATTTAATTTTTGGGGTTTTAATTTTGCTAATAACACTTTTACATTTAACAAGGCTACAGAAATGCTTCGTTTTCAAATATTTGTAAACAAATAATAATTTTTAAAGAGATTTTATCTGTGTTGAATTTGTGCTAATCAGTTGGGACCACCAGCAGCCATTGGGCGCGCTGATAGAACTCACGACTTACTTCGGTGGGCAGCAGGAGGTCCTGGGCATGGCTCATGAATCGATTGTAGTGCTCCGTTGCCAGCGCCCGTCGTCCTGTCTCATAGCAGAAGAGGGCAAAGTTGAGGAAAACGAGCGGATGCCGCATGCCACCTTGCTGCCCATTGGCCAGCCGGCTGGCACGCTCAAGTGCCACAAAAGCATTCTCCAAATCGTCCAGCTTGCGCAAGCACACTAAAACGAAACAATTCAAATTAGTCGACACATAGGGGTTTTTTCGTACAAAATGCCATTTGAATGCCATTGCCACTGCCCGTGCCACTTGGCATTTTGTATTTGGTGGCATCACTTACAGCCCAGCAGCATGTAGCATTCGGCATTGTCCTTGCGCAGGTTTATGGCTGCGGCCAGCGTGTGAAAGGCGCTCGCGTATTGTTCCGCTGCTCGTTGTTGCCACCAGGTCAGCATTGGTTCAACAATAAAATGTAAGTACACAACAATAAAAAGCATTCCAAGCAAACCACACACACAAACACACGCACACACAACACAAACAATAACAACAACAACAATGAATATTAAAAGCCGAGTTCCCTGGCTAAAATGAAAACAGTCCTTGAATTGATTAGATGTTTTTTTTTTTTACCTAGTTGTTGTTACTTTTTTTTGAGTATTTATAAATAGACAACCCCCCCCCCCCCCCACACTTTTCCACATTTTATTTTTTATTATTTACCTTTTACTTTTATTGTTTGCTTTTAGGGGCAAGACCTTTTAGTGACCCAAAATATCTGTGCTTAAGGGTTGCGCAATTCACATTTAAATTTTAAGCTTCAGATTTAATGTTCAAATATGTTTTCACTCTTGAATGAGAATTTTAGATAAAAGAGTTCAAATATGTTTTTCTCCCTTGAATGCAAATTTTAGATAAAAGAGTATTTTATATGATTAGCGCTGATTAATTAATTACATTAAATCTAAGTTCAATTCAAAATTGCATTATTTAATCTGCGCAATATTTTACCCCTAAATTTATAATTTACAAACTGAATTTCTGAACAATGAAATAAATCTTTCATTATGCGAATTTTAGCGATTAATTAAATACATTTAATCTAAGTTCAATTAAAAGCGTATTATTTAATCTTTGCAATATTTTACTCCTAAATTTCTAATTTACAAATGGAATTTCTGAACAATGAAATAAAATTTTCATTATGCGAATTTTAGCGATTAATTAAATACATTAAATTTAAGTTCAATTAAAAATCGCATTATTTAATCTTTGCAATATTTTACTCCTAAATTTATAATTTACAAACTGAATATCTGAACAATGAAATAAAACTTTCACTATGCGAATTTTAGCGATTAATTAAATACATTAAATTTAAGTTCAATTGAAAATCGCATTATTTAATCTTTGTAATATTTTACTCCAAAATTGACAATTTACAAACTGAATTTCTGAACAATGTTATAAAATTTTTATTATGAGAATTTTAGCGATTTTCCTAGTCAAAACTACGCGTTGATTAATTGCAAAAAATTGCTGCAGCTGTTGCTGTTATTGTTATTGTTATTGTTAATGTTGGTTGTGTATTTCATGCTGTAATCCATAACGGATTAAGTGGGTTTTCTACTCACAGGCAATATATATCAGACTTAAATTATAGAGAGCATTATAATTGAGCGGCGATAGCCAAACGGATTTGCGCAGTGATGAAACCGCCTGCAATCGATTGAATTTCATATTTCATATTTTTCATATTCATATTTTTGTTGCATATTGAAGTTGCGTGTCTCTGCAGCTGCTTACCACAATGAACTTTTGCTTCTTGAAGAAGCAGAGGCCAATATTATTCCAGAGCTCTGCAATTTCCGGCTCGGCATCTGCGATTTGGCTGTACTTGCTCAGGGCGCCATCCACATCGTTTCGCGACTGTCAATTTAAATTGTAAATTATTTTACAACAGCACGAAAAAACTTTAAAAAAAAATTCCGCGGCAAATTTGCTACAAATTATATTGAAAATAGGCAACTAAAATATGTGTGAAAAACTTTAAAATAAAATTCAGCTGTAAATTTGCTACAAATTGCATTGAAAATATGCAACTAAAATGTGTGTGAAAAACTTTAAAAATGAATTGCATTAGATTACAGCTTAATTTGTATTTATGTTACTAATTATGTAAAATGAATATTTTAGAATATTTTGTTTTTCATTGAACTACATTAAATGCGATTTAATGAGATTAAAATGAGGAAAAATTATTTTATAATATGTAAAAAAAATGTCAATGAATATTTGATGCAATATGAATTAAATTGGGAAAAATCTACTTATTGAAAATTAATGCCGGCAGATACACAGTGTTGGCAATATGTAATCCGTATTATATTAATAAATAATAAATTTAGCAATAATTATTTTGGACAACTCAGTTTTCAACTCACCTGCAGAATGGCGCCCAGAGCTAGTAGACCTTTGGGTGCACAGTTCCGTTCGATGTTGACCACTTCAGCCAGGCGATCGTAGGCCTTTTGGGTCTCATTAATTTTCAAATACAAAACACTGATTTCAGTTAACACCTCCGCATTTTCGGGCGTCAAGCTGAAAGTCAATTCGAAAGTTTGATACCAAAAAAGTTAGAACAAATAAAATCTTGACTTGAATAAATAATAAATAAAATAAATAATAAAAAAAAATTGATTAAAAAACAGATAATAATAAACTAAAAAAAATTAATGGAAAAGGTTTTTTGTACTTTACTTGGTTATTTTTTATACCATCTTGATGCACTTTTTACAGTTGATCTTTCAAATGTCAAAATATATTTTATGTAAATGGGAAAACCATTTCTTTATATTTATAATAGTAAAATAAATTCAACTTGATTTTCGCATGATAAACAAAAAATTATATGCAAAATTTGAATAGTCGCTGAAATGCGCTTGTTAATAAAAAACAGACTTCACTGTTCAAGAATATATATATATATATATACATATGTATTTCTATATATATTTTATGAGCTTGAAGATGCTTTCTGCTGCCTGCATTAAGCCCCTTTTAACCGATTTTAATCGATAACATTTCAAGTCAAAAAATGTGCACTCACTGCAAACATGCCTCGAGGACATCGATGGCCTTCTGATATTCCTTCTCCTTGCGATACAGCTCCGCCAGCCGCACATAGCTCTCCAGTTTTTTGCCCGTCTGCACGGCCAGTTCGAAGTAGCCCCTCGCCTCCGTCTGCTGGGCGATGGCCAACTCCAGCTTTGGCTGGCTGGCTGCGGCACGATAGAGCAGCTCACCCAGATAGTGCAGGATCTCGTGATCCTTGCGCGGACTCTGCTCCTCAGCATCGCGGAACACTTTCAGCGCCTGGTCAAAGCGACCCATGTTGTAGCTGCAAGAGGATTGGTTTTTATCATAGCTGGATGATCGATGGATGGTAGTCATTCCCATACAGAGTGCGTCCAATTTCCTTGAAGGTTTCGATGTTGCGCGAGTTGAGTTCAGCAGCTTTTTGGAGATTGCGCAGCGCCTCAATATTATTGCCATCTTCGCGTTCAATTAAGCCCTGGGCAGAGAACGAGGGACACAACAATTTGAGGTCATCACACTTGCCACACGTGCCACTCACCTGGACAAAGTACAGATACTCGGCATTCAAATGATGATTCAGTTCACGTTCGATGAGCCGGCGACATTTCTCGAATTGGCGACGTGTAAAATAAATGTGCAGCAACCAGTCAATGTTGGTGTCTGACGGCATTTTGGGTGCTAATTGGAGCAGGTTGAAAAGGTCACTAAAAGCAATCCTCCCACTCCCCGCAATTCTTACCTGTTTTGACCACCTCCAGCGAGGGTAGCTGAATGACTGCTCCGTTGCAGTTAATCTGCTCGCTGCCTGCCTCGTACATTAACTCGAGTCCTGTGGCAGCTGGCTGCTGTGTGGCAGACCAGAAAAAAAGCTCTTTGCGAAGTTGAAAAAAATTGTTTTGGTTCTTGGTTATTGTTGCAACAAACAGGTTGGTTGCCTTGGCTACAAAACTACAGCGTGGGGAGTTTGGCCAAGGGTTGTCAGCTCAGCTCAACGTTATTTTTATACATGTTTCGTTTTTTTTTTATGTACAATTGTAGTAAGAATAATTATATTTATATATATGTATATATAAAAAAATGTATATATATGTATATAAATATATATATTGTGAACTAGTACCTCATTAGTGTGTTTTCCATGCCACTGGAATTATTCAAGATTACTTTTTAAAACTGAGTAATTTGTTCTGACATTGCCCAAGAAAACAAATAAGTTTTTAAGCAAATGAAAGCCTTTATTTACAATTAAAAAACTTTCTGAAATTTAGAAAAATAGTATTATTTTTATTATTTTATTGGGGTTTTTGTGCACTGCGGCTTAATTGATCTATTGTGCCCCTTTCCGAGCTTATAGCTCCGCCATCAAACCCAGTTCCTGAACGAATGTCAGAATCTTTGATGGGTCGAGGACTGTGCTATGTCTTTGGAAAAATAGTAACTGATAAGGTAATTTTTTAAATTAAATTAAATTTATAACTTAACCGTTACTATTGTTATACTTTAAAATACAACTATAAATGAATAATTATTTCATTAAAAAACAAACAAAAGTAAATGTGTGAAACACGATGAGACGACGATTAGAATCGAACTGTTTGCTCTGATGAGCATTTCTTTATTTCATACAAAAATCTTAAACCTAAATAAATATGAAGCCGTTTGTAATGCGACCTCATTTTATGTTTATTTATCTTAACGAAGTCGCTTATAAGGTGACTCCATGTAATGTTTATTCTTAAACTAGCTGAACTTTGGAGAGTTTGTAGAGTGACTTTATGTGTGGTCTATTCTTCTTAGAATAACTGAGTTCTTCTAAGAATGTGAGGTTTATTCCTCTAAGAATGTGATGCCATTAACAATTAGCTGAGCTTCGCAGCGTCTCATGTTCATACTTGAACAGTAAAAGAAAACTTGTAATTTTACATAAACATTTTATTTGTTAAGAAATTAAGGCTTAAAACTTAAAAATCGATCAGTATTAGAAAAATATTTTCCTTACAAAGAGTTGGGGTATCCTTGTAGCCAAAAGTAAGAAGATTATCTAAATTCTAAGCCGAATTTGTATTCAATAATTAATAAATTTGGCTAATTGACAGCTCTTCTGCTCAACCAGTTGTGTAAAATGTTTTGCTATTTATAATCTACAACTTGGCATTAACCCGGCTAATGGAATTGTTGACCTTAAATTAGTGCACTTGATTTTTATTGGACGCCGCTTTGGTCAAGCGTGTCACTGGGCCAAAAACTTAAATGGCATTTGAACAAATTCTAAGCGGTGTTTTTTTAATTAATGGCCAAATTAAATGTCGACCCCTTTGGTAACCAATTGAAATGCAATAAAAACAACCTTTAAAAGCGATTTGGCAAGGTAAAATATTTGACGAACAAATTGCAATTGAGACACAACTAAAAACACATAAAATACACTGTAAAAAACTTTGCGCACAAATCCACAAAAGAGAGTTGACTGTGTCTACAGCCCCTCTCTCCCCCTCTTTTTTCAGCTAGTTCTCTTCCTCTTTCAGTTAAAACTTGCTCCGCTTGTTGGCCATTTGTGGATTTGCAGCAAAAACTGATCTTGAGCCACATTCATAATTAATTTACACTTAAAATATAAACCAAACCGATTTGTAGCTTAAGCTTTAAGACATTTATTTAAAGACCAAAAAACCAAAAAACCAAAAAAAGAATAGAATTTTTGAATTCATTTTTAGCTGTTCGCATCCAAATTTAAACACAGAAAATAACAGTTAATTTAAGCACAGCTGCCGCTTTTTTTGTCAGCTGGCCAAAATAGTAAATCAAATACGTGACTTGAGTGCGTTAGTTGCACGGAAATCAAAAAATATTTTTTATATTACTACTGACAACATTTTCGAAAAATCAATAACAGAAATAATGTTTTTTTTTAAATTTGAAAAATTTTATATTTTAGAGGATTTAACAAAAAATTAATTCTAATTTCTATTTGTAATGCTAAATTATATTTTCAATTCCCAATTCCAATTCCTAGTTTAAAATCCTAATTTAAATTCGAAATTTCCCAAAAAAAAATTTAAGTTTTTTTTTTTAATTTTTTTAAAATAGATATTTTAAAGAATTTAAAAAAAAAAACATGAATTTTAATTTTTAATTGTAATGCTTGATTCTTATTTCCAATCCCAATTCTAATTCCTAGTTAAAAATCCTAATTCAAATTCGAAATTTCCCAAAAATTTACCCACATATCTACAACATTCCCCAAACTGTGTTATATTTAAATTTGCATTAATCCAAAAGGCTAACAGTTTTGAGGTAACTGTGTAAATGCCTCAAGTTCTAGTTGCACTGCTTGATTGCTAGGTTTGTGACTTGGCTAACAAAGTTAACAACACACAAAACAGTTGTGCGCGCATGCTGGCGCCACCTGTGTGTCATGACTTGGCACTGCGCCAAATTTGAAAAAACAAGTAAATTTAATTGCAAATAATTAAAAACTTTTTCTGCTTTTTTTATCTGTTTAGTTGAACTTGTTACGGACGGTAATCCTGTTAATTGCATCCCGTTTGCTTTGTTGAATTCACACAACTTGTCCGACAAAAGAAGTAATAAGAAAAAGACATTTTTGCCGCTGTCCAATTGCAATTACGACAACAACAACAACAACAGCAACGCATGCGTGACATTTTTGGGATATTTGTCGGCCGTTTCCCCTTTCCATTTTCATGCGAAAAAGAAACAGAATAGCTGCAAAATGATTTACAGCCATTAGCAAAAAAGATGTACTCAGACTTTGACTCTCCCTCTCTCTCTCTTTCTCGTTCTAACTCTCGCTCCGACTTGCTCTCACTTCTGAATGAAGTGTGTTAATGCACAAGTTGGATAGGGGGGTGTGGGAGCGGTTCTTATTGCAGTTTTCGAGTGTTGGTCAATATCGAAAAAAATAAAGGGACAAGCAGTGGAATAGGTTGCTTTAGGGTGCCTGGTGCTGGAGGCAGAGAGGGGTCAACCGGTTTACAGCAACTGCGCAGTTTTGGCTGCATTTTGTTCCTGCTGCTTGCTTTTTTTGCGCGTTTTTTTTTCGGTGTTTTTGCTTTTTATTATTTTGGGGCGCTAAAAAGGAAAATCAGCCCAAGTTGCAACAAGAATCAGGGACGCCTCTGCTGTCGCTGTTGTTATTGTTGTAGCCGTCACCCAGATTATCAGGGAAACTGGAGTAACCAGTTTTTATTTTTTTGTGCTTTTTTTTTGCGTGTTGTTTGCTAGTGGCATGCAACCTAAATATAGAACCGTATAACTTGCAACTTCGGCCACAAGCCACAAACTGATCATATTCCACAGCAACAAATTGCGACTGAATGTGGCCAAAATGCCTGCAAATACAACAAAATTTCTAAGCTTTTAAAGTGCGGAAAAAAACACAAAAACAAACAAAAACAATCGAAAATGATTTTGAAGTATTTCTGTTTGACGTTTTCGTTTTTATCTTATCAGTCACACACACACACATACACATGCTCTGGCTCTGGTGTCTTCTTTGCGTGTATTTTCACCTTTCGTTTACCTGTTGATTTCAACTGCAATGCGCTCTACAAAACAACTCTTTCGCTCTCTCTCTCTCTTTGCTGTCTGATTGTGTGGGTGAGTGTTACCTGCATGTGTTGGCCTGAATGTGTGTGTGTGTGTGTCTGGCAGCGACTTCAGCGCTGGGATCGTTTGCCCTCGGCTGCGCTTGTGCCATTCGTTTGAAAGCAACGATCGCGCGCTGTTGTCGTATTTTCGCTTGTCGCTTGGCATCGGGATTTATGATATCGTCTATACTCCATTTACAGAAGTTTACTCATTTCTGCGTCATTTGTGAATTAAAGTGATAAACAACAACAACAACAACAAAAGTGAGTGTTGCGCAGTGCGTGTTTTATATTGATTATTGCTTATTGCAAATATCATGGCTAATACAAAGACTTGAATTTGAGTTGGAAACCGGCTTCATTAAGAGCTGAATGATTCATAAATATCTCGTTCGGCCTCAGTTTGAACCATGGCCAGTTTTTGGCTACCCTTTGTTGACTCACACAAAGTCTCAAATTATTAAAAAGTATTAAAAGCGAAATATTTGTGTGTGATTTTCCAAAAAAGCCAGCAATTGAAATTATACGTCAAAAGAGACACAGCTAAGTCTACATTAAAATTCGCAAAAAGCAAAAGTGAAAAAAGCTGTTAAAGAAATTGGTGAATAAACAAAAAAAAAAATGAAATAACAATAAAAAATAAATATTGTATAACTGTATATAACAGAAAACCGCAAATTGTTGAACGAGTGACTTTAATTATCTGCTTATCGGCAACATTAATATTTGGGACTTTAATTACCGCCGTCAGCTTGTTTGGTTCATCAGTTGAGCTGTGAAAAATAATCATTGGAAATTACGTAGTATAAATTTCTTTTACTACGAGTAGCTATTGCTTTATTGAACAAAATATTCTTCACTTCCCCCTCTCTCTTCGTTTGATACAAAATATTTTTGTTATTTGATTGAGTTACGCAGCGATTTGTTATTTATTTATTTTGGTTCATTTTGTTGTTTTGTTAGTTATTGTTCTCTGTGTGCAACATGATTTAATTAAAATGTTGAAACTGTTTTTGTGGCTGTCAGAGTTTATTAAATGCGATGTATTTCTCTATTATTATTTTTATGGTTTTTATTGATATTGCTGGTGCTGTTGCTTAAATCGCTTGAACTTTTTATGCACCCAACTCAACCCCAAAACCTCAAATATATTTTATATGTTCTGTATCAATATATGTATTTTTTTTTTATATATATTTATATACTTTATATTATTGGTTTTTGTAAATAGCCATAAAACATTTTTAAGAACGTGCATCATTTAATATTCCATAAGGGGATTATGATTGTTGTTTTAAATTAAAGTTGCATTTTATTAAAATTCCTTACAAAATACATTGCATCATTTTTCAATTTCGATTGCTATAATTTCATTTCATATTGACCTGGCAGCGACCTCATTTTAAGTTGTTTTTTTTTTTCAATGATAGTTTTCTCTGATGTTACCTAATTTATAATTACATTTGATAATAGATAGCGTCTTGGCTGTCTTTTCATATGATGTCATAAGATGTGTTCTCCAGGCATGAGCTAATTTATTTTGCCAAACATATTTGTTCAAGCTCTATTTTCAGCCAGATAATATGTTTCTTTGCTAATCTCTTAACTGATTAAAATAATTCTGTTTTTTTTTTTATTTACGTGCAAGCATTGTAAACATTTAGAGAGGAAATTATTTGACTTTACATTAATAAATTTTAGATTTGAGATATGCTCACAGAAAACTTAAAGAGATACACTTAAATTAAATCTAATCGATGAAAAAAATGATTGCTGATAAAAATCTGTGATTTATCTTATATTTATTTTATAATTAAAGGTTTTCTGTTGAGCCTACTTCATCTTCGTCTTTTGCGATTTTCTACAGGAAATTTCAGGGTTGTATTAGAAAATAAATTTAATATTCATTGCAGTAACAGTTTAAGTAGAGTAATTTTGTCAGTACAGAAATGTTTCTCACGATATTTGTAATCCAGAATAAATAAATAGTATTAGTACAGGCTGATTAAAGGTAATCTCCTTGTCGAGCACACTTCTACTTCTTCTATTTTCTACCTTGAAGCTTTTCGAAAATACAAACACAGGAGTAAATGTATTGTGTTGTATATATATATGTTGTCTATGGAGCTTATCATTTGCCCTTTTGTGCGAACAAGCAGTTTTAGATTAAGGAATATATATGACGGGAAATTAGGATTGTAATTCGGAAATGAAAGCATTCGTAAACAAATGTTCGTTTGATGTTTAGAGACTAGAAAGCAATGTAAACCAAATCCAAACAATTAGCAAAATAACAAAATACGTACACACATATAACTAAATATTATATATATATATTATATATATATATACAGACACATTGCGATATGCACAAGCCAAAACAACAGCAAGAACACAAACATAACAGATTTCGCCAGCCGCTGCTTCTGGCTCTGCCTCTGCTTCCGTCTCTGCTTCTGTCTCTGCTGCTGCTGCTATTTTTTTAGTTTGATTTTGCGGTTCTTCTGCTTTCGGTTTCTGCGTCGGTCTCAACGTCTGGGCGTAGACGAGCACAACATATAGCGGCCATATAGTTGAGCAAAAATACAAAGAAAAACACAAGATTGACCAAGCAAAGATAAGAAAACATGACTAACCAGATACCCTGTGCTAAAATGTATAACTCACATGAATCATCTATTTTGTATTTATTAAAAACATTGTTCAACGTTGCAAAATTTAAGTTCACAAAATATAAACAAGAATAACAAATAAAATAAAAATTTGCAATTGAACATGCATTGTGTGCATGTGTGTAACACACACTGTGTGTATGCTGTGCACCTATAAACCGAAAATGCTTTGTTTGCGATTTTATGGACAACTTTTGTTTTCTTCATAATATTTGCACAGTTTATCAATATTTTACCAATAACTATTACCACAAAATACTGATTCAGAATACGTTTTGGCAAAAAACTAATTTATATTTTTCACTTCTCTTGCAAAAAATATATACTGTATTATTGTCTACAATTCTTACTAAATAAAAGAGTTTTAACAATTTTGAAATATGAAAAGTAAAAGAAAACCTTTCCTTGTACAGTCTTGTTTTCTGTTGTTTGTTGTGGTTGTTGTTTTCGTCTGCACAACTGCATGATACCCCTTTTCGGCAATTTTTATTGGGTCCAGGGTATATGAATACTGTGGCATGGCCCCAAAATGCAGGCAGCGTTCTCGACAGCACCGTCAACTGCGACGCCGGCAGAGCTGCCACTTGCTTGAAAAGATTTTTAGTTCGAAAAACATTTCACATAAGAATTTTCGGTTTCGGTTTTTGCTTTAGTTGAGAGAAAATCGTCGCTTAGTTAACGTCGCCCCAAAAAAAAAACACCTCGAACAGACCGAAAAACAAAAGTCAATCAATTAACGAAACCATCATCAGCAAAAGTGTGTATATAGATCACATCAATATCTAAACTTATATATATTTATATATATATATATCTTTATCTATATATATATGTGCATGTTTATTTTGTACTCTATAAAATTCAGAAGTGAATTCCAACAGAAAACAAGCAAAAAAGAAAAAAAGAGTTAATCAAATGAGTAACTGAGAGCTGACATCATCAGCAATAAAAATAGTATCGATAACAATAATATAATTTCTGTGTTATCAATCATAAAAATAACGTAATCAATCAAATTTCTCCCCCTCTCTCTCTGTCTGTCTCTTTCTTTCTTTTTTTAAGGCCTAACTAGTGCTTGTGTTATTGTAAATAAATTTGTGTAAGTTTATGTGCATGGTTTCTGAAGGTTAAACCGAAAACCCAGCAACAAAATTATATATACACTCATTTAAATATATATTTTCTATATAAATATATATAAATATATATATATATATATAAATATAGCTAAAACCCTTACGAAACCGAAAGACTCGCGTATAAAAATTAACCAACAGTTTCGAATTCTTCTACAAAAACAATAACAAAAAATATTATAAAATTTTCTTTTGGCACTCGCTAAACGGTGGCTATAAACAACAACAACAACAACAACAACAGCAGCAACAACAACGACAACAACGACAACGACAACAAGTGTGGCAGCAGCAAACATTTTCTGGATTCTAACAGCTAGAAAATTTAGTACGTCGTATCAGTTTTGGCCAGATCACAGAAACAGATACAGCGGACAGACAGCAACAGCGGCTGAATACAGATAAAATATATATTCAAAAATTTGAAGAAACTTTTCAAGGTGAGTTTATTTTTAGCAACTTCGAAATGGCTGCGCGGATTTCTTTCCGAAATTTTCTTTCTCATCTCCCCACAAAAAAAAAACATATTTCTCTCTTTGTTAGTTTTTGCGCCGTCAGCTAGATATCTGCCAGATACATATATATATATATGGCTAATAGTTACGTCCCTCTCACTCCCTCTCCCTCCCTCTCACACTCGTCACTCGCCACTGGCAAAATGCATTCATTATTTTTGCTGTTGGTGCCATAATTTTATTTATATTTGTAATATTAAAATAGTCGAGATTCTGTCGCGCTTGTTTCTATATATTAGATAAATAGGCGCCAAAAAGATTATAATGTATCTCTAGGTCAGCGTGAAAATGTATCTTTGGACTGGCGTTGTAAACGAGCCTGATTCATTGCCCAATCGGACAGCTTGTGCGACTGTCTTCAACTGTTTGGCAGTGAGTCCGGTCTGTCTGGCTATCTGAGATTATATATATATATATATATAATCAAATTATTTGACTGTACAGTTTCACGATTTGCTTGCCTTTGCGACGGCAATTGCGCTTCTCTTCACTTTTTGCTTTCGAGTTCTATTCTGCTTGATCTATTTTCAGCCAGCCAGTCAGTCAGCCAATACTGTTTAGCCCCAAACCCCTCCCTCCCCTCCCTTCCCATTGGTTTTGCCAATAGACTCACATCGCGTATACGCATTGCGCTTTGTCGCTGTTTCTGCCACAATACTCATACGTAATTCCAATTTTCATTTTCATTTTTATTTTTATTTTCATTTTGCATTTTCCAATTTTTTTTTGCTAAAGACCACCAAGCAGACAAGTGATGTAACGCCTCCGCCCACATCTGTGGCTTATACAATGTTTATATTTGCAACATTGGAATTATGCCTTTGGCCACGTCAATATCAAATTCTTTGCCCTGGCATTCCACACTAATTCCAATTTTCTCTCTTCACATTCGAAGTTTAATGAACTTTGAGACAACTCGTCACAATTATTAATCACCTATGACATGCGATATTTATTTACTATTTTTTAGTTTTTTGTTTGCTATTGAATATTTCTCATAGAAATCTTTTTTTTGATATTCTTTGTGTATATTTGATTCATAAACCGATAAGGCTAATCGCAATTTGTTCGACCTTTGAACGCTGCAATGAATCAAAGAGAATTCGAAGTGTTGTCGCTGATAAGCTACCAATAACAATTTAAGGCCTCATTCATTTTGCCACTTCAGTCATTCCATAAATATGTATAAACAAGTGACGAACTTTATAAAAAAAAAAAAAACAGTGGCAATTAGTATTGCGGCAATCGGATTGTATTTCCTCCCATTTGCAACTGGCAATGGCGCTGGGAATGTGAATGGGTTGCTTTGTATGTTGCCCCAAGTGGGCAAATATATATTTTTATCAGTTGGGTGTAATTAATTAGAAACTCAGAACCAAAGACGATGACGTCAGTTACATGGGGCATGGGATGAGTAGTGGAGGGAAGGGTAGGTGGCAGCACTCCAAACTGCAAATAAAACTAATGCAAATCAAGTCATAAATTACGAGTCAAACACAGCAGGCGTCTGTTGCCGAGACCAATCCGTGGCAGGGGACAGAGTTGAGGTGTTTGTGGCTTGCCTCTGCAATCGGGAAACTTGTGTTGCAGTGGGAAATGCGTAATGGGTGCAGTAAAAAAAGCGTCACGCAGCTCTCATTAGAAACGTATTTATACTGGCGACGAATGACCGTCTGATATCCCCTCACTCCCCATATACACCATCCCCTAGCCCCTCCATTGCTCGAGCTGTGCATCTCTCGCTGTGCGTGACAATAATTCATGGCTTAAAAGCGTGAAAAAAGTAGAACAAGTAGATTTTCATTTCACAGACAACTTAAACGCATGTCTAATGCTCTCAGACCAGTTGTAATAAATGCTGATCTCTTGAAGATTGAAAAGTGTGAAAGGTGCCACTAGAAGGTGTGGCATGGGCATTGCTTGCCACCTATATACCTCACTCTAGTCGACTGCTGCTTATTAAATAGATTTTATTTGCACAACTTTTCATTTTTATTATAAATAAAAAAAAGTATACCACTTCAATATGCTCTACTACTTTTTTTTTTGCAGTGTATGCAAATATAACATGCTCTACCAATTTCAGAGTAGCTTTGCGTATGTTTTAATTATTGTCAACGTTAAATGCGAAAATGCAATAAAAATATTGCTTTGCAGTGGCGAAAAGAAAAAAAAGTAAAAGACAGAAAAAAAACCAAAACAATTTTGCAAGAATTTAACCTTCATGAACTGTCATGCTAGATTGCCTTCTCTCTCTCTCTCTCTATATATATATATATATATATATATATATATATTTCTATATCTCTCTCTTCCCTCTCTCTTTCCCCTTACCTGTTTCGCTCTTTCATTTCTCAAGTAATGTTGCTGATGTGTGCATATTTCAGTGTTGCTGTTTCAGTTTTCAGAGCTCGTTTGTCACTCAGAACATTAGCAAACAACGCGAACATTGCAAACAACATCAAAAGTCCATAATTAAACACGTTGCGGTTGAACTTAAACGACTGTTTAATACTCTGGTAACAGATCCTTTCTAGGAACACACAGATTTTGTAAGAAATATATAAATATATATATATATATAAATATAAGTAAGCCTGAAAACATCTTAAACTCAAACTGACTTGTTTACTTCGTCGTACTCCAAATCCAATTGCATTAACAAGCAACACACTTGCCCAAAACTGGTCATAAATATAGAAAGGAAAAGCGCGGGGGGGGGGGGGGGGGCAGTGGCAGGGGCACAGAGCTTACACAACTCGGTCAGCGAAATTTGACTGCAAAGTAAACACGTCGCCCTTTCGCAAATTATATAACAATTACAATGCGGTCAAAAAATAAACGCCCACAATAATCGCAGATCGCTAAAGATGATCAGATAAAGTTGTCTGGCGCACCGCAACACCCCACTTCACCCCGCGCGCTGCATGGTTTTTGCACCACACAAAACGTGACGAGCAAATGTACAATTTTTGTCTTAAACGCAAAAGTCTGACTGACTGACTGACTGATTGACTGACTGACTGATTGACTGATTGACTGATTGACTGACTGACTGACTGGTTGGCTACTAAAAACCCGCATAAACAAAAGCAGAGATGTAGCTCTATAAAAATTGTAATAAAATATGATTATTTTGTTTGCTGTCTAAGAACGTGCTCTGTACAATTTCCTCATTTTCGACTGATAGAAAATCTATTTTTGCACACACAAAATTAAATTGGTTAATCAGAAATTTATTTTACTAAATAGAAATTTTTGAATGGACTCCTATAAATAAATTAAAAATAAGTGTATATTGTTGGTTAAAAATAATGTGTTATTTGACTGTATTTAAAATGAGTGCAACCTTTAAAATTTTGTATTGTGCGGCTTTTGGTGGCCTTCTAAAAGTTGACTTGGTGCAAACATAAATCTATTTATTTGTACAAGATTTCAATTTATTTTTACCACAACCAGCGAACAACTATTTCGATCGACAATTCGCTCAGACGTCAATGCCAAAGTCACATATCAAATTTGATTGTCACATTTTTTGTACGCATTTTTCAATTTTTTTGTTGTATTTGTTTTGTTTGACAGCCAACGAAAGTGAAAGAAAACCATCTCAATGAAATTTACTGGCGTTGCCTCCATTTACCGAGCAGACCTCGACAATTTGTCCTTACCCTTGTCGGTTCGCTTCTAGCCGGGGAAGGCCAGTGCGGAAATTGGGCGAAACATTTGCAGACTTCTGAATATTATTCCACTTGATACACAAAAAAATATATATCGCTCATAATTTCTATAAATTGTGCCAGCGAATATATCTTTCAATGAAATTTAAAATATTACACATACAAATGTATGTTTTAGACTTTACTGGGCCTAAACGGCACGAAAATAAATTATAATTTGCACACGACTTGCCGAAAAAACCAAAATCAAAACTTGGAAAGAAATGTTCAAATTGTGTAGGCGTTTGACAGCCATATTTTTATATATATATATATTTTTTTTTCTAAAAGGCAGCTGCAAATTCCATATGAATAATTACGATTGAATAATGCCATTTGACATATACTCGTATATACACGAATTCCCAAAGAGATTTGTTGGCCATTGACTAGCTCGAAGTGCATCCCGGTTATTGCAGCAGAGCAGCTCGGATTACCAGAGAATCACAGATGAGAAAAGTGCTCAAATTGATGCAAAGAACAGCCGGCTTTGACACTTGAAATAGTTGTTGGCTGAAAAATATATATGTTTTTAAGTAGACCAACATCACGCAGCAACAAATGGGGAGAGGGTGGTGTAGGGGTAGGGGGAGCTGTTTGTCTTTTGACACTTGTCGACGTCCATTAAACAAGCTGACAAATTGGAAGTGCTGCCAGCTCTAACATAAAATGTTTGTCACAACAACAAGAGGGGGAAGAGCAGGGCAGGGCATGGCAGAGCAGGTGTACTCAACTATTGGGTATACCCTATAGAGAATGTTATATGATATGATTTTACAGATGAATTTCATTTTGATTAATATGCAAACATCCACAAGATACTTGCCACGCATCTGTGTGCAGTGTGCGTTGTGCGTCTTGATGTGGCATGGTTAACAAATTCATTTAAGTGTTTTCACTGTTGCCATTACAAATTTGCCAGAGCCGCCTTTTTGTGCCGTGTGTAAAAGCCAGCAATTTGTCAACTTAATTGCTGCACTTTGTAAACTGTCACAGCATCGACAACGAGCCAAAGCACGGCAAGCACAGGACGACTTGGATAGGACACCCACTCGAAGGCAATTGCCAATGCCTCTATCTGTGCCTCTGCCACTGCCACTGGCACGGCCTGTGCCTCTGCCTGTGTCTCTGTGCCTGTCGGCAACATTGCCTGGTTTGGCAGCCAATTGCCTTACCACAATTTTTGGTGGGTGGGTGGCATGCAACAAGTGTTGAGCGCCTGCAGCTGCTTGCCATAACTCAAATATAGGCACCCATAAATGTTTTCCAAATTTGATTGAGAATTATGAACGGGCCTCATATAGCGAGAGTTGCATAGATAAGTATGTATGTATGTATGTATGTGTAAGCGAGCAATGTTGTGGCTGCCACTTAAGCCTTTTGCATTTGCCCCTTTTGGCTGCCACAAGAGCGGTTTATCAGCATGCACCAATCTAGTGCCTGTCAGCCACAAACAACTAGTTAAGCCCAGTGCCAATGCCAGTTAGATCAGGATTAGATTTAGCCAGCTGTCAGTTGTCTCCTGCCGCATGCCTCTTGCCTCATGCCTCTGTAAGCTGACCTCGTGTTGCATCTGAGTCCGTGCAGCAAATGTGCATATTTGCATATATGCAATTGCATTTCGGTTAATTGCATTTTGTTTGCATTAAAGCCACAAATTATGCACAAAAGGTAATTAAAACTAGTTTTAATTTAATTGCATTTGTTTATGTTAAATCAAATAGCAAAATGCAATTCGCTGACTGCGTAATGAGGCAACAAACATTTATATCTGCCCCCGACGATCTGTCTGAAATTGGCATCTTTCTTGTTGCGATTCCCCAGTCTAATTGAAATTAATCAGTTAAGCCATATTTATTCTATATGTACCGAGTAGTCAGCAGTAATCCAACCAGATATTAAGCACTTCTGACAATGTGTTTTGCATTATCAACACCAATTTGATAAACCCATCAAATGTTCATTTCGCATACGCAAAAAGTCAACAAATAGAAATACAAAAAAAATATATAAATAAATATATAATTGAATAGTTTTGTTCGGCTAATTAAATAAGCTCAGTGGTAATTACGCTTTAATAGCTCAAAGAACTAATATGGCATTAACAATTTCAGTGGCAGATTATATATTTGCATTAATTTCAGTTCTGTGCTTTTTTTTTTTACTATGTTTAATTCTGTGGTTGAAGCAATGACATAAAATTTAATTTATGGAATTGGTTTTTTGATTGTTTTTTTTTTTGTGTTTAAATTATTATTTTTAATTACTTTATGTGTGTGCATGGTTATGTAAATAATGAGATATATTTAAACAAAATTTATCGCACATACAAACAAATCTCGGCACACAAATATTAAAGTTATTTTTAAATATATATAATAAGCATCGACTGATTTATCTTTCTAAGGAAGTGGTTTGTGAGTATAAAAATGATTCAGTTTTATTTTCAATACATTAACTTATCGCCAGTTTTGGCATTGACCGATTTACAAACAAACAGAGAAGATAAGAAAAAATACAACATTTAATTAAACACTTGTCGAACACGAAGCACAAAAAGAGAGTTTTGAACAATAACATTTTTTACACTCATTTTTTTATATTGTTTTTTTTTTTACCATTTTTTTCGATTGCCTTAATTATTAAATGTATGCATAAATATTGAAATAGTTTAAGTCTGTGTGAAATATGCATAAAAAGCTGAAAAAACTGCGTTTAAATGTTTGCCTAATGCATTTTTAATACAGTTGCAAAATTGATTTGCAGTTTAAACTTCGTTAAAGTATAAAATTTGCAGCGATATCAAATTGAAATTTATGATTTATTTTAATTAATAAATTTTTGTCTCAATTTTTTTTATCTTTGGTGATAAAAACGTTATTTCCATTTGACGGAATAATTATAATTCTACGCGATGGCTGCATTAATTATATGCAATCAATATATGCAGATTCTCAGCGCTGTCTGTGTATCAATTTACATAGTGTCAGAATAGGTAATATTTGTTGCCAATAACAGCAAAATGCCAATTTCCATTTTTGATATGCACATCTGATAATTTAGTTAGAAACAGTGCTATTTTTGAAAGGATAACTGAATATATATATAAAATATTATTTATTTCTGCAAAAAAAAAAACACCCGCATGAAATTCGTTTTGCTTGCTGGCAAAGTTTTAAACTTAAAGTTCCATCAAAGGCATTATCTGATAAAACTGGCAAACTTTATGGCTTACATTGCAGTGTCCAGCGTCCAGCGTCAGTGTATTAAAAATTATATAGAGTAAATTGTAATCATTGCAACTTGTGCACTTTCAAAGGACAGACATGGATTACATTGTGGTAATGAACTTATCACACGCCTGTCTGACTCCCAGTGGTCTCCGGACTATCAATGCCAGCCAGTCAGAGTCAATACTAAAGGAAAGACAGGCAGAGAGAGAGAGAGGGAGAGAGAGAGACAGTTGCCCACCCACCTGTGCAGCAGCTGTTGCTGGCGAGGATTGTGACAAGTCAAGGTGAACAGTGCGTGGCCATTGCCCGGACAGATATAGAACGGGGCAGAGCAGAAAATGTGTTAAGCAAAACTTTAAATGATTTACAAAGACATCCACGACTGACTGAAACACTGACTAACTGACTGATTGACGGACTGACGGACTGACTGACTAACTGACTGACTGACGGACTGACTGACTGACTGGCTAGCTGCCTGCCTGGCTATTCCATTGCATCTGAAATTGGCGCATTCTCAATGTCACTTGCAGTCCGTGTTGGCATCGCTTTTAGACGTGCTCTTCGTGGCTCGCCAGTTGACAGAGCACTTGAAAGCGCCAAGAAGCAAAAATATTCACACAGAAAACCAGCTAAAAACAAAACACACACAGGCGAAAGCAAGGTGTCACTTTTGTCAGCTGAAAGTGTGTGTGTGTGTGTGCCACGCAAAATATGAGCAAAAAATTGTTAACGAAAAATATCAAGCCAAACATTACGTATACGCCATATAAAACGCACAGCTAAAAACTGAAAGTTAACAGAGAACGGAAGGAAAAAAATGCACTTTTCGAATACTCAAGTGTTTTGATGGACTGAAATACTTTCCTACGTTGTTGTTGGTTGTTGTTGTTGTTGTTGCTGTTGTTGCTGCTGCTGAGTGAAAAACTTTAGCGTTTTTGCAGCGCTTGATAAGCGCCGCACACAGCAAAAAGTCGTCGAGCCGTTGAGTTACGCCCATTTAGCACGCGCATTGCATTAGACAGACTGAAGAGCAACAGCCAACAGAGCCAACAGCCAACAGCCAAACAGCCAACAGGCAAACAGCCAACAGCAGAGTGGTCCATGTCCTGGAGTTGGAGTTGCATCACGCACACATATGACGTCACATGCATGTCACGTCACGTCGCATCAGCGGATGCCTTAGCAATGGACAAAAGCGAAAACACTAAAGCGACACAAAAAGCAAAAAAAAAAAAAAGACTAAAAATCACTCGACTCCCGACACACAACTTCAGATTCACTCTAGCCAAAGTTTAGTTCGGGCAATGCCAACAGAAATGCGTCCACAAAAAAAAGAGGAACTGCAAAAAATCCAAATAAGAAAAAAAGAAAAAAAAGCAGCCGCACAATTTGAAGTGTACGTGAAATTTGCATAAATGCGAAATCAACGCGTTCGCTACTTGGCAACTGACTGGCCCCCGGGAGTAAAGAGATCCAAGCAACATACACACAAATATGCATAGCTGTGTGTATGTGTGTGTGTGCCATTTTGCTTGGCTTGTTATTTCATGTCAGCCTCAAAAGCGGCTGCTGCGTTTTTCTCTAATTTCCCCTTGGCAGTTAGTGGGTAAATGTCGCAGCGATGACACGTCACACGACAGCCCAGAGCGAGACAGAGAGAGTGAGAGAGAGAGAGAGAGAGAGAGAGAGACACACACATAAGCAACTTCACTTTTCTTTGGCCCAAAAAAATCAACATCAACTACAAAAGCAACAACAACAGCCAGCAGCAGCAGAAAATATATATTAAAATAAACTGGCAAAGTTGTTTTGCTGCTTCTTAAGGTTTTTGGCTCAATGCAACTTGGCCACTTGAGGTGCACACTCGTTGCAACACAATCCCCCCCACCATACTTGCAACGCAGCAGCGCAACTCTGGTTAATCCCAGCAAGATTTCAGATCTCGTTTTGGTTTGGCACTCTAGAAACTCGGGATCTGGCTGTGGCTCTGGCTCTGGCTCTGGCTCTGCTTCTGGCTCTGACTGTGGGTTTGCCTTGCGTGCTGGCACAGGGTCGAGTGGCTTTTAATGAGCTGTTGCATATGCAGTTTATTAATGTGTTGAAAATACCCCAACAACAAAAAAAACCGTCCGAACAGATAGATTTTGTTGTTGTTGTTCTTCTTCTTTTTCTTGTTTTTTATTTTTCTTTTTTTGTGGCATGCCTGACCAAAGTTTGTCTAACTTTGAATTTGTTTAGGGCCATAAATTATTCAAAAGCGCTTACAGTTGCACCACTTGCAATTAGGGAGTCTCATTAAAGCTAAAGATTTTTCCGTATTCTGTTAATTTCCTTTTTAGTATTAAAAGAATGCAATCAAATTTGTTTAAACATTTATGCAAATGGTTTGTATTGATAGCTGCCCAATGGAGTTTTTGATTATGTAAATAAAATTGTGCGTGGCTAAAAATAAACTCTTTGTTGTGGTGATTATTTTTCTTATTTATCTCTGCATGCCCATCGAAATCGCAGAAAAATCCATTAATAGATTAATTAATCTGCAATAATAACTAATGTGAATGTCTTAGATACCCTGTAATACTGCAGACTTCAGCTAAGCACTGCTGACACAAAAAATTAAATTTTTTATTGTGATTTGCGCGTTTTCTTTGATTGAATATACCCAATCTAATAAGCCCATGGAAGCTACTCAAGCATTGTGCAGCATTAGGCAAAAAGGTTTTTGAGCACCGTGCGAAATCGGCAAGCCAAATAGACGTACCAGTTACCCGGCCCCCCCTCGTTTGCCAACCCGTCGGCACCCGCATGACATCATCGGCGTTAAAAGAGGCAACGATCCGCGGTGGACAGTGAGTGGATGCCTCAGTTGGTTTCGGTTTCGGTTTTCGTTTATTTTTGGTTTTGGTTTGGTTTGGTTGCTGAGGTTTTGGTTTTGATTACGTTTGGCTTCTAATCTTGGCTTGACTTCTATTCCCATTGTGGTTGCCACTTTAGTTGTTGTTGGCTCGATTAGGGGCAGAGGCCGGTCGGTCATTCGCTTTATGCGGGTCAACAAAATAATAGTCGAACCGTTGGACAGTTGGCTCTCTTCGCAACCGTTCAAAGCTAAACGAGAAATGGCTAATGGCCATAAATATTTGTGCCTCAGAATCAATTTGATGCTTGCTTTGTTTTAATGATGGAATTTTATGTGCTCTCTTCAATTCCATAAGGCAATCGGCTTAAATGTTTTGCTTTTCTACTCGTTCATATGCTATGCTTTGTTTAAGAAATTATTCAAATAATTTTTCATGCGAAATGCCTCGGTCCCCAAAAAAAAAAAATAATAATGATTTGCCATAAATCTCCAAAACTACCCAATGCAAATTGATTTGTTGCCGTCGCTGAATCAAATAAAATGAAATGCAACGGCTGTTGTGACGCCGATCATGTGACATGTTGGGTTGTTTGGGAGGGGGGGGGGGGGGTCGCTGGATAACGGAGGCTTTTGCTTTTGCTTTGATTTTGCAAGCAAGAAAAAAATGTATTGTATTCCAGGAGCGGACTGTATGTAAATTTTATGGATATGACTAAAAGTGGGGGCTACTCCAAAACTTAACAGCTTAAAAAGATTTTTTTCCTATTGTGCGAGAGAGATAGATATATATTAACATAGAGAAAGAGACAGTCAGAGTGATGAATGTTTACCTTAAATTTAACAATCCGCTCCTGACTTCATTTGATACTCCTATCTCGAAGTGAGTCTCCCCCTCCTTTGATGTTTACCGTTTGTTTTAGCAGGCACTGATGGATGTATAATAAGCATTTGGGCACTCCGCTCCTGAGCAACATTAATACCAATACCAATAGCAATATAAATACGAGTACCAATGCCAGCGTGAACAGCAATAATAACACCAGCAACAACAACAACAACAACAATAATCGGCATGCAAAATCAGCAGCAGGCGCAGCATGACGAATGGCAATGTGTCGGTTGCTCTCGACTCGTATAAATAAATTTTAATTTGCCAATTGTGTGTGTAAAACTTATTAGCGATAAGTTTTGTCGTCGCTGCCACAGGCCACAGGCTGTCACAGGCTCGTACACACACACACACACACGCACACACACATGCATACTTTGTTTGCATATTTTTCTGTGTGTATAAGCCCATAATGATAACTGTAAACCGTTGGCCAACAAATTAAGTCTGACAGGCAGCAAAATTTACGTGTTTCCGTTAAGCACTATTTTTATTTATTTTTTTGCATATTTCTTAAACTTTTGGCTATAATTGTAGGTTTGCTAAGGTTCGCAAGGGGCGGAGACAATGACAAAAGAGCTGCAGGACTAAATTCTATTGTTCTAATTCTACAGTGGTCACTAGGAGGAATGGACAATCTGGTTGCATGCAAGTGTGTTGCTAATGAACTAAAGAGTTGTTGAATCAACTCTTAAAATTAGTATTCACATGGATATGCACCAAACCTATCCATATGTTTTTGGTTAGACCATTAAGACCCATTTCTAATGCCAGTAATTAGCCTGCAACACACACACACACACACCCACACACACTCAGTTGTAACTGACTGGAATCACAGGATCCACTCAGCTGGCGTTTATGTTTAGCACACTTTCGTTTTGTGGCGCATTTATGCTGTGTGTGTGGGTGTGTGTGTGGCACTTGGCGCAGCTCTTTTTGGCTTTTCACATTTATTTAATATTTTAATTAAATTATTTCAGTGCATGTTGCAAACGTTGCCGGCCCAGCAGCAACGGCCCAGTCTAATGGGCCAACTTCGCATGGCGGCAAAGCATTTACATGCAAATGCTGCCGTGTTATGGGCCAAGTTAAGGCGCCAGTACACATATCTCCCACACAAACACACACACTCACACACACACACACACATGTGTTGTGCATGTTGCGGACTTCTCAGATCGAGCTGGTGCCATTACCACCCGCACTTAACGTTAATTAAACTGCTGTGTGTGCTAAAATGTCTCTCTGTCTCTGTCTCCACAAGCGTGTGTGTAAATGTGTGTGTGTTGTGTGTGTGACGCAACTGCCTGGCATATTCTGCAAGTGGCCGTAGACTCGTTGCCGTGTCCTTGTCCTTTGTAGCTGGCAGCTGCTGTCGTTTTAATAGCTTAATGTAGTTACTTCCACTTTGAGTGTCTTCCTGCCATGCTGCACTGAGCCAGCCAACAACCAACAACCAACAGCCCAGTTACTGAAGGGGAGGGGGGGCCTGTGGTGGGTGGTAAGCGCTGGTGTGTCGTCTATGGGGTGTTGGATTTGCTTCATTTTTTTTTTATTTTGTGTTGAGCATAGGTTTTTGGTGTGCGTCTTTGCTAATAAAAAACACAACACTCAGCAAAATTGTTATGCAGCAAACTAAATCAACAGACACACACAAACACACACTCACATATTACACACACGAACACTCACAACACACACACTCACACACACACACGCTGTACAAATTACACAGCAGCAGCCATGACGACTATAACCAGGAAAAAGCCATGTAAGCCACACTTACACATACAACTGGCCCAACGGTTGCATGTGCACTCAATGCGTGCATTTTTTGCACACACTGTAGTTGCTGTTAGATGAGTGTACTAAGGGGTTGGAGCGAGGGGAGGGGTGCGCACAGTGGCACAGTCTGTGTGCGCGATATCTAACAAAGTTTAACTCGTTTTATGTTTTTAGCAGCGAATACTTTCTGGGGTATATCAACTGGCTCCACTCCACTCTGAGTCCACAGCATTTATTTAGATAATTTGTTATGACTGCCTCTGTCTGAATGTTAGTAAGGGTATTTAAATAGTGTACTCATCTGGATGTAGAAGCAGTTGGATCGTAGGCGAAAGTATGTTGGCAGTTTGGCACTAGAGAAGACTTTTTTGCATGCGAGAATGCGCTGGCAGCTGCAGATGCCACATAGTACAACGGCAAACCCAGATACAACAACGAGAGGAGGCGGAGAAGGTTTAGGAATTGGGTGGGTTTGTTGCCAGGATTACCATGTTGTATGCGAATGCATGCATGCCTGAATAATGCCTTTATTAGTGGTGCCCAGAGGAGCTCCGAATCGTGTTGGTATTTTTCCCAACATATTTCAGTTTTTGTTGTTTTTGGCAGTTGCTTTGTTGATTTTATATTCATTAATTAGTCATCTACGTGATATCAAATATATAGACCTGCACAGCCCATATATATATATATATATCTCCCATGTTGCGGTTGTCGCATTGTATTCTCACCTACGTGTCGTTTTCTATTCTTCTTCTATTTCAGAGCACTAGCAACAACAACAACAACTACAACAACAAATTCCGGCTTAGTGCAATAGGAAAATGGCCCAACCACAATTGCTGCAAATCAAATTGTCACGTTTCGATGCCCAGCCCTGGGGATTTCGCCTACAGGGCGGTGTGGACTTTGCCCAGCCGCTGTTAGTGCAAAAGGTGAGTGCCACGCCCAATTCGCCTACAAGTGGGCAAATGTTTTACACAGATTCAATTATGCTCAGATTTACTTTAATTTCAACTGTCGGCCACAAAACACTGTTGCCCCAAATGGAATTTATATGCTAAAAATTGGTTGTAAAAACGCTTGAAAAAGATAACGAAAAACCAAACAAAATTGTTTGTTGAAAAGTTAATTAATTTGTGCATTAAAATGTCGAGTTCCTTTCATAGACTGTACCCATTAAAAGTGAATAAAAATTTAGGTATCATGAAGTGGTTTCAGTTGGCTTTAAGAATTTGAGCTGCAAATTTGTTAAGTTTGGTTTTGAGCAGATTAAAATTGGATATTTCCATTAAAAATCTTATACCTTATCTTACATATATTTTATTTATATATTTATTTATGCTTTATAGTTTTTTTAAAAAGCTAACTACGATTTTATGTTAGGATTGGGTACAGGGTATATTTTTAAAAATAAATTTTTAGCTATTTGCTATTCGGCTTTTGCGCACGGAACGCAAAAAAAGTTTTACCAATTATTTTCCAACAAAATTTCCTTTGCTGCCATTTTGTATATATATGGTGTGCTCACATCGGGATGAGTGTTCATATATATATATATATATATATACAGTGTATATAAATGTACATATTTATTATGTGCATACATGTATTATTTCTAATAATTATACATATTCGGCGTTAGGCATGCGATTTTCAGCTAAACACTTAAATCTTTTAGTAGCCAAAAGGGAGCTTTTTTTATCTCATATTTTAAATATAAATATTTATCTACATATCTATATATTTAAACTACATATGTACATAGTTTTTATTAATTTTTTTTTATAGATTATGTGACTTTTATTAATTTCAGCTTGTGGCAGTTAATATTTGCCATGAGAAAAAAGCGTGAAACGTAAATGCGAATTTGAGTTATGGTCTAGATTATGTTTATGACTTATGCAACTGGGTCAGGCCGCAAATGGAGCATTACATTTTTGAGTGTCATTCATTTTTTTTTCCTATAAACCACAAATCTGTATTTAAGCATAGCACTTCAAAATTAGAGTGAGAGAGAGCGATTTGTGTTTTTTTAAGTGGCATTACTTGTTTGCAGCCATTAAGCCTCGAATAGGGCTTTGAAAGCAGCGTTTTTAGCAATTTGAAACTAATAAAGTAATTCAGTTTTCGAAACTATTTTAGAGCCAATCCCACGCCATTTGAGTTTAAAGTGTTTGCAGTGAATGCTTTTGATGCAATCGCAAATCGCAATCGAATGACTGCAAATTTGTGAGCATTCCAATTCGCACTCAGGCATGCATCCGAGTGGACACATGAATCATTGAATGATTTTGACGTTTCCCCTCCACTCCCATTCATCCCACTGACAGACTTGTTGACCAAATGGGAAACTATGACGAACTGAATTTCGCTGTAATCATGAATCTATTTTTGGCTTATTCGAGCTTGACATGAATCAGCTCAGCTCAGCTCAGATAAGAGTTTTTGCTCATAATAAATAAATATAATAATAATATATGTTTACGAACTGCCTTTGAAACAGAAGTTTTATTGTCAACATTTCTTATTGATAAAATTATATTAATAGTCGGTGATAAAATGAGCGACTTAATGCCATTTGAGGCAAATGAGTAGTGAATGAATTGGAAATTGTAAAAATAAATATTCAATTTGTATTATTTTTGCTTATCGTTGTGGGGCAGCCACAACAAAGCTTTGGTAATTGTTTGAGCGTGATGCAAGCGGCAATGTGCCAATGTGTAAATATTTTATTATGCCACACGGAATTTATTTCGTTGACATTTTCAAAACGGCACCAAAAAACAACAAATTTCTGTTTACTTTGGCATTACAAATGAGTTCAGCTGCTAATGGCGACAAAGTGGGCGTGAATGGTTGCAGGTCGCAGTATTTAGTGAGCGGAAGGGGGAAGTGTATGGGGGGTCTGTGAGCGATTTCTATACAAATGCGCAATTTCTATTTGAACAGCCGGTTTCATTGGCTTGACTTGTGTCAATGCTGCTGTGTCTCTCTCTGCCACATTTTAAATTCGATTCCATTTAAAGTCTATACAAGTGCGACATAATTGCGGCGAATTATTGAAAATTGTATAAAAGAAAATAATATATATAGATAACTGTTATCCAGCAATTTAACGATTTTATGGTTGCATATTTTAATTGCTCTTTAAATCAAGGCTGAAAAAAATGCATAAAATGTTGCCCCGGCGCCAATTAGTGCATAAAATAATGACAATGCATGCTGACGTCAATTAAGACCACCATCAAACTTGACAACAAACAATGTTTTCGGGCTAACAAACAACAGCAACAACAACAAGAGCAAAAACACCGCAGCAGTAAAAGTCATTAGCAGCTACCAGATTTTATTTGGCCAATTTAGCTGGCAAACAAAAAGTGTGACAGACTTCGAAGAGGACTCATTTTTATATATATAATAATTTTATATATATAATAAATTTAAAAACTGCATAAACTTACTTTTAGCTATGCTTACAAATTGTCACTTGCTGTTCGCATAGTCGTATATACCCTGTCTGTGCTGTTGGTTAGGGTATGCCACTGCAAATTTGTTGTAATTTATGCCAAAATCAAGCAGCGTAAATTTAACAAGAGCTCGAAATGTTTGTCCAATGCACAAAATATATTATGGCTTAACTAGAAAAAAAAAAACAAAAACTGAAAATGGAGCAGAGTTTGCAACCAGATTTAAGTGCAGTCCCAAAACTCCAATCAGCAATTCCCCCGATCCCCCGACCCGCCACCTCTCCATCCTTGCTCGTCCCTTTTATTTGTTTGTCTCATTCAGTTTTACTCGCTGCTGGAAAAAAGGTGTCTGAGCCAGGGCTGAGCTGGCTGCCAGTTAACTGCATCTTGCTCTCCACTAAGTCTCTCTGAGTCTCTGAGTCTCGGATCTTGACTGCTGCTGCATCCGCCAGCTGCACGGCTTGGCGCCTTTTGAACACTTCAAGCTCAATTGAATTTAGAATGGGCCACACTTGAGCCAGGTGCAGCTACAGCAACAGCAACAGCAGCTGTTGCAAGTGCGTTAAAACTTTGCTGCCTCATCGAGGCGGCACGTAATGAGCTACCAGCTGCCAGGATGATGATGAGCTTGCATATGAGGAGGTGCCTCATCCAACCACTTGTATGACTCAACTCTAATCCGAATCACGTCAGCTGATGTTGCACAAACAAATTGTTATTTGCTAGTCGCAGCTTTTTTTTGCTGGCTTATTAATATGGCCAACTACGACTTCAGTCCACAGTCTGCTGGTCATTAAATGAAATGAGCTCAAACCGTTGGGCAACCGTTGATGGAAAGGCACATCAAAATAAGCTACTCAGCTGCTTAAATCGGATTAATTTATGATTTCTCGCTGGAGCTCTTATTATTATTGCCACAGAGCCACGCCACGTCGAACGTCAAATGAAGTGCTCGTTGTTGCCACCGCTGGACTTGTCCTTTTGCTAGACTTGTCTCGATTTTTATTTTTCCATTTTCCCTCGTCAGCGTTTTTCTTTTTCTTTTTCCTTTGTTTTTTTGGTTAAGCTTTATGCTGCCGGCTTTTCGTGGCCACAGGCGGAGGCACAGCACAGAAAGACACACACACACACACACAGAAAGGCAAACTCTCTCACATATTGCCACGTTTATATTTCATTATCAAGTCCAGGGTCGACTGGGCATGAAAAAGCGTCACACAAAAGCCCAAAGCCAACAAGCCAAGAGAGTCCAAGTCCACAGAACAGGCCAAAATAAAAGCGAAAGCCAAACTCAGCCAGCCAGGCCAAGAGTGCGCATTACACACAGTCCACTGTCCAGGGCCACGTTAGTGGAGAGCAGCTCAACGCAGCGCCCTGGTTGACTTCATCTGTACAAATAATGGAGCCAAATAAGTATTACAAAAAGCGTACAAATTTGCTGGCCAACAACGAGAAAAAAAAACAAAAAAAAAACAAAACAGAAATAAAAATGAAAGAATAAAAATTGGTACAACCAAATTTCAAAGAGCTACTGCTGAAAGGATGCAGTCTCGGCTATTAGCCAACTTAAAGTCTAGACATGACGCTGTGCTGGCATGGTCGGGCTACTAACAAGCTACCGTCGGCATCCAAGGCAACCGACGAGCAGTTACAACCTCCTTTTCCCCCCTGGAGCACATGTGTCCCACACTCCAAAAACTCGGGATTCATATTCATTCAACTCTGCGTTTTGTGCATGCAAATCTGTTTTGCGTGTTTTTGTTTGTTTTGTCGCTGTTTGGTTTTTGCACAAGTTTCCACGTTTCCAGTTAACCCCCATTGCTCCATGGCGTTCCATGACTCTTGCCCGACTCTGGCCCGACTCTGGCCCGACCATTAATTATTTGACTCCTGTCTGGCGTTCTCGTCTGCTTTGGTGTTTGTCTTTGTCTCCAACTATGAAAATTCATAATTTTCAACTCGCTTTTTATGCCCTACGCAGAAAAGTAAATGGAGTTTATCAACCACAACCAAGTCTAATCCATTTATGAGACTCCCCATCTGACAGCTGCAGCAGGCATGTGGCAACTTTTCTACAGGGTATTTACTAGTTGAGCTTTGAGCCATGTTATTTGCCAGAAGTTTGGTTTTTTTATTCACACCAGGCTCTTGTTAGCAGCACCCACGTCTCTGCCGTTGATTTATGATGGCTTCCTTCCACTGCTTGCCGCTGCCAAAAAAATCAAAAACCAAAAAAAAAATAAAAAAAAATATTATTACGCAATCCAAATGCAGAGATTCTGTTTTTGGGTTCTCGGTGTAATTGAATCTGCGTTCAAAGAGCGCCGGTTGCCCGGGCAACAATTGTGAATTGAGCTTAGTTCAATTCGAATCGATTGAACTTGTGCATTTCTTCTCACGAGTGTGTGTGTGTGTTGTGTGTGTGTGTGTATGTTGTGTGTGTGTGTTGTGTGTGCTTGTGTGACCACAGGAGATATGTGCAACCGCAATGCGCCACTCGTCACAACAGCAATGTCAAGAGTTTTGGTCTCAATTTAGTTGGACTTTTTTATTAATTGCACAGCAATTGCAAAGTCAGCTGCAACAGCAACAGCAGCAACATGAGCAACAGCAATAATAATAACAAATTACGTAATCAGCAAATTACGCAACTTGACTCCAAAATTGTTCAATCAATTGAAAATCAGTTTTCACTGACCACACAAAAAACACGAGAACTATTTGCATTGTTGTGGCAAAATTGCATTGTGGTTTTTTTGGTTTTCGGGCTCAAGTATCACAGCATCTATGACATATGGCAAGAGGCATGCGGCAAGCGGCAAAGCGGCAAGCTGCAAAGTGGCAAGCGGCTAGTGGCAAAGCGGCAAGTGGCAAGCGCAACGACAGAAATTATTGTGTAGAATTAAAACAGTTGAAATAAATAATTTCAATCTGACCACAAAGTGTACTCAAAATGTTATCTGGCCAATTAATAATAGCCATTTTTTCCAGTGTCCGGTTTAGATTTAGTTTTCGATTAAACTCATTTCGCTTGAATCACTTTAACAATTATCATTGAAGCGTTAATTGAATTGAAAGGGTGGCAGGTGAGATAACTGGAAATGCGTATTGCTGGACATCGATGCAATGGGCCAACTTCCTGTGATTCATCAATGGGCGACGCTGTCAACGGCCAGTCACAAAGGCGTAATTGATAAAGTTAAGGCCACGTTCAGGTTGGATGCCGGCAAAAAAAGGATAACCCAACGGAGCGGAGCAGAGCAGAGCAGGAAGTGCCAGCTACATTGATCCCACACAGCTGCAGACAGTGATTAAGTGTCTCCGCATTGCATTTGATTGATTATCAATTTTTACCGGTTGCTCTGCCAGTTGCCAGTTGCCAGTTGCCAGTTGCCAGTTGGCTGTTGCAAGTTGCCAGTTGGCTGTGTGCTTAAAGCTTTCTGTTTCAGTTGCAGTTGCAGTTGCAGTTGCACATTTAAAAACGTGTGGGAAATTGATTCAACAATTTCATCAGCTGCATCAGCCAGCCAGCCATAAGCGCTGCTTGGTTTCCGCTTCCGCTCAGCTGGCAGCGAGAACGGCACCAAGCAGCATGCAACATGCAGCCAGTTGCTTGATGAAGCACATAGCTAAAGATAGCGAAACAGAGCAAGTTCGTTCAAGACTTGCTTCCGTTTTGTTGCATGCCTGGACAGCAGCTGGAGCTGGAGCAGGAGCAGGAGCAGTCAACTATAGATGAGCAGTAGTCGTGTTGTGGCTCAAACGTAAACTTAATGGAAAGTAGAATAAGTCCAATGGCTAAACCACGAACAAGTCCAACTCGTAATCAGACTCACACTCACACACACACACTCACACACTCACACACACTCACACACATAGTCGCATTGCTATTCAATTGCACTTCATTGCACAATTGCTGCGGGCTCCGGGCTCAGGATTCTCGAGCACGTCTTATTTAGATTTATCCCAGCTGCTACGCTTCAGTTGAGTTGTCTATAACAGCTCCCCCCCTCTTTCCATCTTTATCTATCTCTCGATAGATATATATATGTCTTTAATATATTATTGAATATTTTGTGGCCTGTGCCGGAAATAGTCCTAATGTCTGTGGCATACCGCCCCCAATCGGCATCCACATGCAAAAGTCACATAAATTTTTCGAGTGTGTGTCCTCGCCTAATCCTTGTGCTTCGCATATTTTTCTCAATTGTTGTGCTGCTGCTGCTGCACTTACACATATAAGGATATATATAGCTGGTGATGCTGTGGCTGCCTGGTCTTGGTCCTGCGGCTCCTTAAACTCGTTTAGCTTCAGCTACAGCTTCAGCATTTGGGTTTTTCGCCTTTATTGCATGTCACTGCACATAAATCCCTCAGTTGAAAATGCTTGCTTCGCTGCACACAAAATACACACACACACACACACACACTCAGCAGTTGCACGCTTGAGTTACGAGCGCTGATAGCAGCAGCAGTTGGTCTGAGTTGGTAGCAAAAATTATTGGCCAAGCTCAACTCAACTCAACTCAACCTTAACTTGCTGCATTATGTGTGCCATAAATATTTATAAGTTCTAAGCGTAAAATGCGCACACTGAAAACCCAGCAAACTGCAAACGTTTTGTAAACGTTAAAGCGCTTAACTTGGCCAAAGATACCAGCAGTAAAGACGGCCAATACAGTTCCCAGAGCTCTCTCCATTAGTCAGCTAATGGCAGCTGGCTGCCTTAGATGTGGTTGCTCCTCCTCCTGCTCCCCCTCTTCCTCCTCCTCTACTTTTTTACCTGCTGCATGATTCAGTTTCAATTTCTACCTGCCACTTGTCTCTGCTGATGTCCCAATCAAAAACGTATTCCAAATTCAATAGAAACAGCGATGACTCATTTCCCAGAAAAGGCAGCCAAAATTGATCAGAAATTTTCATGATTCATTTTATTAGCGTAAATAAAAAACGTTTTCGCCTACTCGAAATATTTTGAATATATATTTTTTTTAAAATTGTACACAAATCAAAGATTTAAACATTGATTTCAGTTTGTGATTTAATTGTTGCTTACGCGATTTGGCCAGTCTCGGCAAATGTGGCTAACAAACGGTAGCTAAACGGAAACGGAAATTGTGCGCACGCTTATCGCAAATGTGTGTTTGCCGGCGTGTGTGTGTGAGTGTGTGTGTCGGTGTGTGTTGGTGTGTGTGTTTGTGTGTGTGTGTGTGTGTGTCGGTGTGTGTAAAGCTGCGTGTGCTTAAAGGATATTTCAGCGCATTAAATTGCGTGCTGCGGCGTAATCGAAATAAATTATGAGCCCAACTTACGCTGCGGCGGCCAGCGCCGGCCGGACGGAGTTGTAGCCAGAACAACTCCGTTGGGGTATTATGTGGATATCCGGCTTTGAGCCACTGCTCGTCCGTTCGGACTCTTAGTGCCTTAGCGTGTGCTTGACCCTGAGATGGAGAGAGAGAAAGAGGGAGAAGGAGACAGAGTGAGAGGTCCTTCTTGGCGAACGAGAAACTTTATGGAAACTTACAGCTGCTGTTTGTTTGCACTGCTTTTGGCCAGGTAACAGTTTAAGATTAAGCTGACAAATTAGTTTGTCCGGTCTTAATCAGAGATTTCAAGCATCAAGTTTGCCACTCTACGGCTAATTGATAGAATCTGTTTGTGTCCATCTGATCTCTGCAAATGCCGTTGCCTACATTTTGTATAAGTAGCTGCTGTGGCAAGTCAATAATACAGTTGTTATTGTGCACACACACACACAAATACACACATATATCTGCCATATGTAATCATTTTATTATTATCCCCGTTCTTATTTTATTTGCACTTTTTTATGACAGTCTGTTTTGGGCCAGCGGGCACGTATTAGTTATAACGATATGTCATTGATTCTCAGTTAAGAGCAAAGTCAGACGCAGTTTCCAACCCCCCTCCCCCTTTTGCCCCTTGACAGTCATTATGTTGCCTTGTCCTTCGTCCTGTCTCCGCTTGCCGCTGCTGTGCGGCTCCTGCGTCATCGTCGTCCTTTGCTTCGTCGTCAAGCGCCTTTGGGCCATGATATATTATGGCCTGTCGCCTGTCTTGTTTATTTGCGTTATTTAGCAAAACGTGGTAACAGCATTTCATGGTTCCACTGCTGCTGCTGCTGGTCGCATTGTTGTTGTTCATAGGGCTTGGAGCATTTTTTTTGTTGTTGTTTTTTTTTATTGTTATGACGCATATTTTGTTACCCCCGGAAATTGAGACATTTTTTATGTTCGTTTATATATTTTTGTGATTTATTGTATTGGCCTCAGTCGCATGCATTTCAAATTGATTGAATATTTAGCAAAATGTCTTTTCGCATTGCCATCTAAATTGTTTACATCCAGCTTGAAGCTTGAATGTCTTTGCCACATTTTTACTACAAAACGACTCGAATCGATTTTGGCAGATCCCAACACGAACGACTTAATCCAAATTGAATGAACTCAACGCCAAAGCGGATCAGATGCGTTTTAAAGGCACCAAAAAAAAAAAAAAAAAATGAAAAAAAATAAGCTTTGCTAAAAAGAAAAACATCAACGAAAATTTACACAATTTTCGCATTTTTGGGCCCGAAAAACATTTGCCAATAGATGATGGCTACGCAGCAACAAGCCAAATCGGCTCAAGGCCCAGGTGTGCCCAAAGGGCCTAAAAAGCGAAAATTGAAAAACGCAGCAGCAGCTGCCACGGCCATAATAAAGCCAAAGCCAAAGCCAGAAGTCCAAAAAAAAAAAAAAAAAAGATGACAGAAAAAATAAAGGAAATACCAATGTGAGTGAGTCAATCGAGACTATCGAAGGCAGCCAGGCAGACACCATGCGTGTGTGTGTGTGTGTGTGTGTGTGTGTGTGTGCAGGGGCGTGCCAATTGCCATGGACGGAGCTCAGCCACGCTTGAGGTGATAATGTAATAAGCACTTTTTATGACCCGACAGGATTTAGACCTGAAAATTCCATCTACACACAACGGACCTGAACCTAAACCTGCGTCTGCCGCATGCGGCATGCGGCATGCTTCGCATTGTATTCGCTCCGTCTGTAAAAGTTGGCAGCTTCATGTTCGAGCTAAGTCCACAGCAAATTCCAAATGTTTTTGGATTATTTTTTTTTGTATGTTTCTGGTTGAAAGGATTTAGATTTTAGCCTGCAGTTCTTTTTGGCTGACCGAACATATTGTTTTGGTCTGGTCAGAAGCCAGCGTGGCCAAATATCAACTGCTAATTGGTAGCACTGCTGTCAGCACATAACAATCAGCAGATTCCCTGAGCTGCTTTTTCACCCAAAAAACTCGGAGAATATTTTAACATAAATTCGAAGAGAAAAATGAAGTGAAAAGAAGTGAAAAAAGAGTTTTGCTCGAAATGATTAAGGTCTGCGCTGGAGGAAGACCAGCGATGTCATTAATTTATACAAAATAAAATAAAGTAAAGGAAAATTACCTTTGCCATGTCATTTACCATTTACCATTAAAAAAAAACAAGAGCTTGTTGTGGAGTGGAGCGGGCTGAGGAGGGGGAGAAAGGTACACTTTACAGTGTTGCCTTAAGTGCGCGCATCAAATTGAAAAATGTCAATGATAGAAAATGGAAAATCACAGAAAAATAGCGAGGGCAACGGCGACGGCGGCTTTCCGATTGAAAATGAGAATGGGAATGGGATTGGGATTGGGAATGGTATTAGGAATGAGCAGGAAAATAGGGTCGAGGTGGACAGGTAAGCAAGTTAAGTGTGCCTGCTGCCGCCCACGTCCAATCCTGTCTGCTGCTGCTGAGCTGACTGGCTCCGAGCTGCATTGACAATCGACAAATGGGCAAAGATAATGCACAACATTAATATTGCAACCAGCAATTTGTCAGCCAGAGTTTGCGACGTGCAACGAGCACAACTTGTGGCAGTTGCAGTTGCCTGTTGCCAGTTTCGATGCATTGAAAAATGCCAAATGCAGTACAAATATTGTGTCTGGCAAATGGAGCAGCTGCTGCTCTTGGTTCTGCTACTGATTCAGCTTGTTGCAATTGCCTGTTCCTATCCCTGTTTGTCCTTGCCTTGCCCTACCCCCGCCCCCTTCTGTGTGGCAGTGTCTCTTCTAAACGCTGCTTTCATCAATTAATTTACCATTTGCGGGCTATCCGCATTTTCACATTTACCCATTTCCGCAGACGCCGCACATCTCGTACTCGGACTGCTCATTGATGGTCAGCGCGTGGGCTTGGCATACTTTTATTTACGTTTTTCTCATTTTTTTTTTTTTTGCTTCTTCTTCTTCTTGTTTTTGTTTTTTTTTTTCCATTTGCTGCCCCAGTGCTGCATGCAGCGTGCAGCATTTTGTTGCCGTAAATTGCATTGGTTGCCAACTTGTTGAAAGGCTGGGCAAGAAAATTGTGAGCGGGTGTGTGTGTGTGTGTGTGTAGTGTGTGTGTGTGTGTGTGTGTGCAACTTAAATGGTTTTCAGTGTTTTTGCCAGTGCGTCGTGCACTCGGAAAAATGGAAAATGGATATTGCTGCTGAGTGCGAAACGTGATCCTGCTCCATGGCGAAGTCACCGTTTAATGCTCACAATTTAGCTTTTAATTAGATCGACAAATTTGTTTTCGAAACCCGCTCCACAGCGGGGCATATAAATTTCCCATTGGATCCACCGCACCACCTCCCGCACTCCCTTTGAACAAACTGATTTTGTGTGCGGCATTTATTTGCCGCTTCCGGTTGGAATTAGAGTGCTTACGGTTTTTCATTTTAATTGTTTTGTACGGTTTCTTTTTGTGTTGTACGGGTTTTTTTTTCCAAGTTGATTTATTTATTTCTATTTGGCGTATTTTATTTTTACAAAAAAAAACCCGAAGCAAAGCAATTGCCTCAGCTGCTGCTCCCATTCACTCTTGCGCCTCTCTTGCCACCACCCACTCATGCCATCCCCCCCCCCCCCCCCCTTCTCTCTGTGGCCTCTATTGCTGCGGCTGTCTGCGTGCCATGCTCTAGTTTTCTATTTTTGCTGTCCGCCGTAATGGCAACCTTAATCACGTAATGATTTTGAGTGAGTGAACGGCAAGCGGGTGTCCGATTCTTGGCCAACATTGTTGCTGTTGTGCTCCTGCTGTTGTCTATGTTGTTGTTGTTGTTGTTGCTGCTGCTGCTGCTGATTTTATTGTTGTTGTTGTTGCTTGCGTCTCTTCATTTCGTATTTTGCAATTGGCACAAATCTTGCGCTCAGCGCTAAT
The DNA here is from genome assembly GCA_035042365.1 of Drosophila dives. NCBI lineage: Eukaryota > Metazoa > Arthropoda > Insecta > Diptera > Drosophilidae > Drosophila > Drosophila dives. The sequence continues at coordinate 1,771,369 of JAWNLJ010000437.1, forward strand.
GGCTAAATTGTGTGGCGCTAATTGAAATTGCATTTCTTAAAGTTAAATATTTAATTAAGAGTCGACAGCAAGTTTAAAAAGCTTTAAATAAAATCTTCGTAGTTAAATTCTGAACATATTTTAAATAATTTATTTTTCATCTTTTAATTTATGTAGGGAAATTTGTGGCACATTTAGAAAAGGTCAAATGTCAAATGCATATCGAAAAACTTATAAATGAAACGCATTTTTAGTTGCTCCTCCATTTACAGTAAACTTCGTTTATCATGCCACATGCATGATGTGTTGCTGCCACGTCCAAATTTTATTATTGTTGTTGGAATAAGCGGGTTTTCTGTGCCTTTCATGTGGCGTCGTCCCCAGAGAGGTGCGTCAAGCGGCACAATTGCAGCAGTCCCTTGCTCATTGAGACAATGAGACAATGTGTCTGTCCCCAATGATGACAATGGCAACCGACCAAGTGAAACTTGCCACTCTGCCACTCACTGCGGCAGTCACTGCTTAGGATTTGCCACACGAAGCGTCGCCTGAATCCTAATTGCATTTGTCTGATTGCAGCTACCGATAACTGCCACAATCGCTCTCTCTGCACCTGGGTCTGTTGCTGTTGCTGTTTCTGGATTTCTGGATCTCTGGGCATATGCAACAGAGGCCTACCACCAATGCCAGGCACTGCTCCTCTGTTGCTGGTGATTCATTAAAGAGGAGCGAATGTGAGTGGAGCGATGGGATCGATTGGATTAAGTGGGTAGGGTGGGGTGGCATGTAATGTGGGGAAGGGGAAGGGGTAGGGGGAGGGGGAGAGGGGGGAGGGGTTTGTGGAAGGCACCATTGTCTTATGACAGCGAACATGTAAATGCCATTTACAGTTCTTGTTGCTGTTGTTGTTGTTGTTGCTGTTGCTGCTGTTGTTGCTGCTGTTGTTGCTGTTGCTTGTGCATTGTCTTTTCAGCGTGAGGAGCATGTTTTGCTCATCGTTGCCTCAATTGAAATTCCGTTTAATGTAATTTGATTGCCATCATTCATATCTGTCTTTTTGTCCCATTGTCCGCCTGTCTGGCAACCGCTCCGATAAGAGGCGGGCAGCTGAATTGAACCAGCTCCGCTGCTCAAAGGCTGCTTTGGCTGCTTGGAGAGACTGCAGCTGAGATTGTGCCTCTTACACGATTTCATGGCTGTCAGAATTTCGTTTGCACTCCGCCAGCTGATTGATGGATTGTTTAATGGCATTGGTGGTGTGTGTCATGTTCCACTGTTTGCCACAGCATTCGCTAGTTCATCCATAAAGATATATATATATCTACATATATATATATATGTACCTACGTCGCATAATGAAGATGTTACAGAAATTTCCACAGCATCTGTGGCAAATGAAAACATCAAACAGAAAAGAAAAAAACTCGAATTTGGGAATGGGGCAAGCGACATGCAACCGACATTTCCTGCTGGCAGAGTTTATTTTAGTTTCTTACAGCAATTTAGGCCTGGCCCAATTGCTAGCCCACTGACACAGTGAGTATTTCAAGCAAATAGAACAAACAAACAATGCATTAGTTGCAGACACAAATGCGTTGCAGTTGCAAGTTGCACGTTGCAGATACTTTGCTGTCGGGGATTCACATTTCGACACGTACAAAACGACTGCATCGTTTGGGATGGAATTCTCTCTCTCTGTCTCTCGTTTCCAGAACGCAAATGTAAACAACGTGCCACATGTGCGCCTTGCCATGTGTGTGTGTGTCTGGAAAAACTCCGCATCACAGGTAGACGTTAATAGGTTTCCCAACACCCGGACACGCACATGTTGATATTTGCGGAGGACCAGCAGTAATTGCTTTAGTTTGCCAACTTCTTGCACTTAGTGTTATGAGAATTTCCCACACTATTTCGCTCCCTCCCCTCTCTCTCACTCTCCCTCTCTCTCTCTCTCACTCAACCTCTCTCTCTCTGAGGATTGTCCACTTAATCACCTAATTCGGCGTATAGACCTTTCCCCATGTGCTCTGCAATTAGCCAAGGCATGTATACGGCTTATAAAGCATTAGGCCATAAAAAAAAACCCTAAATGAATTTCTCATATAGCAGAGAAAGGGTTGTGAAATCAGCTCTTGTTGTCTTCTTCTTGCTTCATTAGATAAATAATACAACAAGAAAAACAAAATAAGTAAAATAATAATAATAATTTATGCATGCTTTTTGCACAATGCACAAGGGGTAAACTGTACACTGGGGCACCATGGATAACCGCATGCGATGACAGTCGGTGACGAGAGAGGACGAGAGGACGGCACTAATTAAACTTTTTTGCCACACCTCCCACACCCACTCACCCCCTAGGCGACAAGGACGCGAGAAATGAAATCAAAAAAAAAAGGTTGGGTTTGTGGCTGTTTGGCGTTTCGCATAATTCCCAAAAAAATAACGGCGCTCACCTTGCAACCTTTCAACCTTTCGTGCGACCGAGGTCGACCTTGTCCGCGACGGGCGAAGACCATTCAAAAACAGTGACGACGCCCGACCACCCATTGATGATGTTGTTAATGGAAAAATCTCAACATCCCTTCAAAACAACCAACACACACAGATACTAACCCCCGCACACACACACACACACACACATACACACAAAACAATGGCGCGTAATTTGACGAAATTTACATTCCTTAATTAATCTTGTTTGCGTTGCGGCAGTTGCCTGTTGTTGACTCGCTAACTCAGTCCCGCATGCCACACACACACACACACACACACACACACACCTCCCATTTCCCACTTGCAATATCACTCTCTCTGGTGTATTGTGTGTGTCTGTGTGTGTGTGTGTGTGCTTTTGCAGTCAGCCAGGCGCTTTGGCAATATTTACTGCGTGCGTCGCAACCCGGACTACTAATACCCCTTGGCAGGAGCAGCAGGAGGAGTAGGAGCAGGAGCAGGGAAACACCAGCAACTCTAATGACTTTCAGCGCACAAGATGCTGAAACCATTTTGGAGCAGCTGGTGGTGGGTTGGCAGGTAATAAGTGGAAATTCTGCCATCCTGTGACTGTTGTCACTTTAGCGCTTCTTGTGTCTTATTAACCCATATCCTGCTGGTATCCTGTAACCAGCAAACATTTTGCCTAATGAACCCTTCTCCCAGTTACACCTGTGTAACCTGTGTGTGTGCCCCCTGCCACAGGCACTCGTTAACTGTTTCTCTAGATGGCTCAGTGTGTGTGTGTGTCTGCTGGTGGCATTAGCGCGATTCCTTGACTCCACCCGGACTCGGATCGACTTGGTTTAATCAAGAAATTTAACGCCCTGTCGTCGACATGTGAGAATTATTGAAATTTTAGTTGCAATTGTGAAGCGGAGACAAACTAATCGCAACGTGAGCAAAATTCTAACAGTTACAGCAATTGCTTGAAGCTGTTAAAAAGCGCATAAATACACTGAGCGAAATGGAGTATGCTTAATAAGTTGAGCAAAAAGAAATCAATTGGATTTGTGCGGGATTTTTAAGAGATATTTATTATATCTTTAATTATGATTACTTTATGCTAATAAATATTATTCAGTAAGTGATTTCTCTCAGTGTAGAGATCCATTTCATATTCGCAATGTTTGCCTGTGTGTTTGCTGGACAGCGATCAGTTTTCAGGCAGCGTCTCCCGAGTCATTTGTCATTTTTCAGTTACTCCGCAAATAATTTTTCATGATATTTGAGTGTGCCACACATGCGCAGCTGTCAGTACGCCCCCTCCCCCTCTCTCACTCACCAACCCTCTGCTTCCACTGCTAAGATAAATGATCTGCAGTTGCAGTTGCCGTTGCTGGAGCCACTTGGGAGGAGGAGCTGCTGTTCAGCGCCCACGCAGCATATGGAATGACCAAAGGCGAGAACTTTGCAGCGGGATGGGGCAGACATGACAGCCTGCCACATGGCTACTGACTGCTGACTGTTTGGATGTTGGCTGTTGCCTGTTTACTGCTGACTTTGGGGCCAGCTCACATTCCTAGCTTTCATTCATTAGCTGCGCACAAATTTCCGCTGGCAGCGGCCACAATAATTTCATTTATATAAATTGCCATAGTCAATGTGTGTGTGTGTGTGTGTGTGCAACTGTCATTTGAGCCAAAAAAAAACATACTACAAATAAAATAGAAATAAAAGCAACTTGCAACTTGCAACTTGTGAGCGCTTTGTGCAACTTGATTGCAATCATAATTTATAAATGTTGCCGACAGTTTTTGGTCTCCCTCCAATGTGGCGCGTGTTGTTGCAATCGTTGCACTGTGGCGCTCTGTCAATGTGGCCAGGATTGAACTTTGTGTGCAACTGCCACGTTTCGCTTAGTGACTCCTGATGCTGCTGTTCCTGCTCCTGCTGCTGCTGCTGCTCCTGCTCCTTCTTCGTGTTCCTTTTTTTTCATATTATTTTTATTTGGTTTACTTTGCCATTTTTTGTGTGGGCAATAAATAAATAATTTCTGTGACGCTCTGCGCTTTCCGGTCAGCTTTTGAGTCATACAAAAAGTAAAAAAAAAAATAGATTAAAAGTGGTAAGCAACTTGCCAACTTGCTTGACCAGGCCCAAGGCGAAAGCCATCAGCGCAGATTCGACAACTTTATCCATTGCAATTGATGAGCTGAGCTGGCCAAGGAAATTGAATATGAATACTTGAGTTTTATCCCAACGAAATACAGCACACTTAAATTAAAAACCAGCTTAAGCGTTGCAGCACTCCATTTGTGGCAACTAACTGCTGGAACTTGCAACATTGTATTTGTATTTACTTTGCCGCATTAACAGCTCGCTGAATTTGATTGTTTCGCTATTTTATGGACCTCAAGGGCGGGCTGCGGGTTGCGGGTGGTCAGGCATAGTCTCTTCATTTGCCAAGTCTGCAACTGCAACAATGTTTTTTTTTTATTTATTTTTATATTTATTTTTGGTGTTTTTTTTGCCAGCTTGTTTTGCAGCAGTTTGGTCAAGTGCTGCGGCCACCATTTGTTGTGGCAGAGCAGAAAACCGCAGCGGCTTTGGGTGATTTAGAGCGGATAACAAAAGGGAGCACACACACATATATATATATAGAGGGATACAAAGAGAGAGAGAGAGAGATATATGGAAAAAAGGGAGAGTGGTTACTTGGGGCGTATGAGTGATGACCATGCATATTCATACACATTGAGATTCATTGCATTTTGGTCTGCATTTTCCGCAGTATTTTTGTATTTTATCCTGAACTCTGAACTGCTCCTTCAGCTGGAGCAGAATCGCAGCTCTTCAGCGTTGTTCGTTCTACTTACCAGCATTTCCCATTTGTTTGTCGAGACTATTCGAGTTTCTGTTTTTTATGGCACATAGACTGCCGCATAGAGGGGGGTAAGGGGGGGTAAAGCGTAAAGATAAACAATGCGAAAGGATAAACCGAAACTGTTGCCTGGCAAATGGGGTCTGTGGTTGCTGTTAGGTTATGTTGCCTTTAAACTGATTTATTTTCAATTAAACAACATCATAACTTGGCTAACAACTTGCCAAGTATTGTGCGCCCCTTCCCTTCCTTTTCCCCTCTCTCTTTTCTTTGCTTGTTTCTCTCTGGGTCCTTTGGCACTTGGCTTTGCTTTTTGTTTTGGCCTAAATTTACGCCACAAATTCAATTTATTTTAGATACACCTAATCCACAAAAGTAAACTTGATTTATCAACATAAATATTTTGCATACTTCAGTCTGTAAACTGAGTGTGTGTGTGTATGTTGTGTGTGTGCGTGTCTTCACTCTAAGGTGCATAGCTTTTGGCAGGTCTTGTCTGTGTTTTATACCTTGGGAATTCTAGTTGAAGAGTGTTAAAGGATATGTTTGGCCCAGACAAGTGTGTAAAATTGACAAATGTGGGCGGTGGGATGGGCGGTGTGTGGTCAGGGGTAACTGCCAACCACATTGGCTAGTTCAGTTGGCTTCACATCCAGGGCAGGGCATCCCCAGGTCGGCGTAATCATGATCTGCTCTGTGCTGTTATTGCTGTTGGCTGCTGCTAAGTGAATTTCAATTTGAATGCACTTGAATGGATTAGTTAACTTGATTACGAGCATTTTGCTGTCAGCCCATTAAATTTAATTTGCTATATGGATTTACTGAGTGTGGCCCTAGACACATTGGCAAACAATGCTTTTTAGCCCATTGTCTTGAGGGTCAGGCAAATAGAGTTTTAAATTAAATGTCCACTGACAGCAGTAATGGAAATATTCTCTAGCCCAGTTAAGGCCAGATGCAGGACCAGGACCAGAACATGAATGAGTTCCGAGTCGACGGAAAAGTAATTGCTTAATATTTGCTGCCCCGTCAAGTGCTCAAATAATGCAAAATTCAGTTAAAATATATTTTCACAGCAAAAATGTAAATGTTGGCCGAGTGTATTTTATACTTATCAGCAGCTGGAATTAGAGTTTGCCCAACAGCTTTTTGGGAGCTGCCCCAAAGCAAACACACAAACACACATTCGCACACCGGCAGCAATTGTGGCATAAATCATCATTTGGCCCGACCCTTGTTATGTAATGTGCTCCAAAAGGGGCGCACTTATGCCCTGGCTGGCCTCCAAATGGCGGAAGAGCACAACAGCAGCGGTAAAGGGGGAACGGTGGGAAATGGAGCCTGGTTAGCTGCGACTTCTGCCTAATATTAATGTGGACATGTTGGCCAAAAAGAGTTATGGCAATTTAGTTGGCCTGCTTGCCGTAGACCTCTATCTACGCTGGCTGTGTGTTTGATGCCATCGGAAAACCGCGGAGCACACTCGTAAGTCATTGAAAAACAAATGCCTTGTCAATTGGCGGCTGGCCACAAATGCTATAAACCTGACAAATGTCTAACAAGCGCAGGGCCAGAACCAGAACCAGAACCAGAACCAGACCAGAATCAAACAGAGACCATAGAAATAAGCGGCCAGACGGCCAAGCAAACATGTCACTGCTGGCTGGGGAGGAGAGTGGGGGAGGGGCGGGGAGTGGAGTTGTGTTGATCACAGGTACTCATAAAACTGTCCAAATGTCAATATTCCAATGCCACATACACTCACACACACACACACACACACAAAGCTGAGCGCACTTTTGTGACATGCAATTTGCACGCAAACAGAAAAAAATTTGCTGCGTTCAAATTGACAAGTTGACTAAATTTCTACACTGTAAATTAAAACTGGGCAAGTCTTATTTATGCCAGCTAACTGTGTGTGGTTCAAAGGAATAGAGTGTTTAATTAATGTTTTTTTTTGTTAAAAATTATATGCATTTTGTGCGCCACAAAAGGGTATACAACATTTGTGGCACAGCAATAAAAACAAAGTGCTTTGATTGTCGCTCCCTCTCTCTCTCTCTCCCTCTCCCTCTCTATCTGTATATCAGCCTCTGTTCCTGGCAACTCAGCATTCGACCAATTTCCAAAAAAAAAAAATGTTCGACAGTCGCAACAATGCCGAGCAACGTGCAACGTGCAGCGTGGAACGAGCAACGAAAAAGTAACAAGAAAATGAACATGTCAACAGCAACCATTGAAAGCACGCGCGATTTTGCCTCAATTTTTGGCTTTGGTTCTGGCTAGCCACCCCCTCAACCCCTCACCCCTGCCCCCTTCCCGTTTTGTGCGGTTCAGGTTCGTTTGGGGTTCGCAGGTTTTTGGTATTTGGTTTTTCGGGGCGCCACATTTTTAGCAACTTTGTAAATATTACAAAATTTAGGTGTCTCGCTTGGCGAGCATGCCAATGAAATATTTATAAAGCCACTGCACAAATACATGTAAATACGTATGTGTGTCTATGTGTGTGTGTGTGTTTGTGTGTGTGTGTGTGTGTGTGTGTGTGCATATTTGTTTTTGCAAAGCGGCGCAGTTTTGTGTAAATATAAAAAGCCAGCCGCAGACGACAGACGACGGACAGGAGACGAGGGAGACAGGAGACGAGGGGCGGACAGGAGACGTCGGACGAGTCGGGCGACTGACTGAGCTGAAAGTCTGATAAACAGACAATTTGGCAAAGTGGATACGTGCATGGCGCGTATTATTCTATGCCGCACACACCTGAGCCTAGGCACGTGGCAAGGGGGCACACACAAGTCGAGCCTAGACACCAGGCTAAGTGCAACAGGAGTAACAGCCATTTGGCACACATTTCAGGATTACTCAGCTGCCGAAAGAGCTTTAAATAAAGCATCTGCACAAAATTTCATAAATTAAATTCAAAGGTGTTGCAAATATCAAATATCTATTCTATGCTGACATTTGTCTAACATTCCGTAATTCCTGCAATGCCTCAAATTATTGCAAAACTCACACACTTCCCTTGGCCAACTGCGCCCTCCGCTCCCACCCGCTTGAGCAATGCAAACAAAATGCAGCGTCTGGTTGGAAATTTTACGATTTAATCGTCGGCAAATTTATGGCTTTCGGTGCGCACAATTTCCCAACAGACGCGGCGGCAAATAAATAAATGGTAACAACAAAAAAAACACAGACACAAAAAAAAAATAAAATAAAATAAACAAAGCGCCTATAAGCTAAACTTGGCCCCGTCAGCAGATGTTGTTGTAGTTGTAGAATGAAAAGAAAACTGGCCCAAATGCGGCCACTGGACGGGATTTTGGCTGCAAATTGAGATTTGGGCTTCATAATTCTTGCAGCCACCACATAATAAATTCATTTACTCGGACTTGTTAGCTGGTTTTTTTTTACATTTGTTTTTTGTAAGTGCCTTAAAGCCTGGTCAGCTGAAGCATCTGATTTATGTGAGAGCACAAAATTAAATTGCTGTTGGCAATTGTCAAATGGCGATGACAACTTTCCATCTGGCAACAACAATTGTTGGAGTCTGTCTGTCTCTGTCTCTATCTCTGTCTCTGTCTGTTGATTGATTGGCTAATTAACTGTGATTCTTTTGCAGGTAAATGCGGGCAGCCTTTCGGAGCAGGCTGGCATGCAGCCCGGAGATGCGGTCATCAAGATCAACGACGTTGATGTCTTCAGTCTGCGCCACAAGGATGCCCAGGATATTGTGGTGCGCTCGGGCAATAATTTTGTTGTCACAGTGCAACGGTAAGTGCCCCCAAATTGTTGCTAATGCAATCCATTACAGCAACTAACCCGCCTCCTCTCTCACTCTGTTACTCTCTGTAGTGGCGGCTCCACCTGGCGTCCACATGTGACGCCAACTGGCAACGTGCCCCAGGCCAATTCACCTTATTTGCAGACAGTGACGAAAACTTCTCTGGCTCACCAGCAACAGGATAGCCAGCACATTGGCTGTGGCTACAACAACTCGGCTCGTCCATTTGTAAGTCAACTAATTTGCAATCAAAAACACTCTCAAACACACACAAACACACACACACACAGACTCACATGAGAATCATTTATAAAATTTTATAAACTGGTTGACCAAAAACTTAAAAGTTTTTGAGGCACGTTTTTACAAGGCTGACTCCGCCCACAATTACAACTGACACTGACGTGCTGATGACCAATGATGTTGATAGTTGGTCTCCAGGGTAAAGACTGCTCTGATGACACATTCACTTTAATTGTATGTGTGTGTTGGGGTGTGTGTGTGTTTCATTGTTGTTGTCTGTGGCTTTTCATATTCATTCATTTCATTTTCGGTAGGAGCAGAAACTTGTCTGTTTTCTATGAGTTGACAACATTTGCATTTATACGATGTCTGCTCCTTCATCAGTCCCTTCGTCCCGCTGTCCCTTAGTATAACTGTCTGTCTGTCTGTTTGTCTGTTTGTCTATCTGTCAGACTGTTTGTGCGTAGTTTTGAAAAGTGTCAGAATGAGTAATGAATATGAGTGCTGGGATTATTTGCTGGCAAGAATTAATGTGCAAAGGGCTCACATTCACATTTACATATACAATCACACACACACACATGTACACTCACACACTTACATGTGCCATGCATAATAATAACTCTGTTTGTATTTGATATGCATACATTTGCGTACATTTTATTGTTATGAATTTGTATAATAATATTAAGTCCTGCGACAGAGCAGAGCAGAGCAAAACACCCAAAACCCGAAAACATAAACAGAAATTGATTTTCTACAATTTATCTGGCGTAAATTCATTTTCACATTTTCATCTATTTCTGGTTTTGGACAGGCCAACGGCGGCGGCGGCGGCGATGGCGGCGTGAAGAGCATCGTCAATAAACAATACAACACTCCGGTTGGCATTTACAGCGATGAATCTATTGCGGAAACACTATCCGCCCAGGCGGAGGTTTTGGCTGGCGGTGTGCTTGGGTAAGTTATGCCATGTTCCCTCCTTCCCTCCCTCCTGCAACACTTTTACTCGACAAGTGTTGTTTTGGGAACAAAAGAATACCTCCAAAAAGAAAACATCATTTTGGGTTTTTTAGTTGCCCTTCTTTGACTAGAATATCTGCTGTTCCGAGGTATAGCCTACATCCTACAAGGCATTCACTGTTTTTATTCCTCGAACCTAATTTTGAAATGGATATAGGGAATACCAGGACGGGGCATTTTTGTGGGGATTGCTGCGTTTTAGCTGTGACAGGCGAATGCCACAAAACTTTTACTTTAAAATTTGTTTTGCTTATTTCTGCGCAACGCTGCTGACTTCGTTTTATTGCTGCTGTGCCTCCTTTTGGCAAAATAAAAAACAGGAAAAAAAACAGCTGAAGAAATAACGGAAAGGTGGCTTGCAACGACCGCACGAACGACCGCCGGGCCACCTTAGTGCCACAGGCTGAGTGCAATTCAACTGAACTGAACGATAGAAGGCCTGGTCTGCCACCTAAACTTCCTTTCTGCCCTTCTCCCCTTCTCCCTTCCGCCCAGCACATCCCGCTGGGCGGCCAAGTGTTTTTCAGTTGTGCCAGTTGTCCAGTTAGGGCTGTTTTTTACAAACGCACGCGTGGGATTTGCACGCTTTTTGCACTTAATTTCTTTGGGGGAATATTTTTATGTTCTTACAGAGGCCATTTTTATATTTTGTAGAGCACTGAGGCAAATATATTTATAAAATATATATATATATATTTATATTTATATATATATTTATAACAGAATATAAAAGCTGTAATAGAAAGTATCCCTTAAAAAATTTTTTTCTTTTTTGCACAACATTTTTGACTACTAAAAATATTTTTTAGTTGCAAACAAAATTATTAAAAATTTACTATATCAATAAATATATATGTTAGGGTATATAGTCAACGGCTTGTTATTTTTTCTCTTGTTTTTTTTTTTATTGTTGTGTGTTATCTTGAGTCGCCTTGCTGTGTGGCCAACGTGTCGGATGCGCAACAATTTTAGCCGCACTCATTTTTCACAGCATACTTTTGCGCGCATTGTGCCTCGAATGGTGGCAGCTGCAAGTATGCAATGGAAAGTGCAAAAGTGTGTTATCTACTAAATTAGACTAGTTACAAGTTATCTGTTACCAGTTACCCGTTACCCGTTACCGGTTACCCGTTATCCATGTTAAATTTCTTTAATTTCTTTTCTGCTTGCAGCGTCAACTTCAAGAAGAACGAGAAGGAATACCAGGCCGATCGCTCTGAGGTGCTGAAATTCCTGCGCGAGGAGGAGACTGGACAGTCGACACCAGGTAACCCACCCAACTATGAACTGGCCCGTTTGCTACTCATCCTAAACGAGGGCGCCAATCCCTTTGAATGCGACACTTTGACCGATTAGCTTAGTTGATCCAAATGGACTTTCGTTGGGGGAGGGTGGGGTGTGGGACAGTGTCTGCCAACTGAGCTGGTTGCGCAGTTTGCTTTTTTTGCTTTTTGGCCTTTGGCTTATAAATAGCATTTACAGCAGCGATTTTGTTTTTTAAAACACACATTTGAGACCTTGAAACGACTAAAAAAATATATATATATATAAATAGTTTTGCATCAGTCGAGCCCTTAGCTTTTTGTATTAACTTGTATATTCTTTAATGTATTTGTTTATTTGCTTTATCTTTTTATTTTTATTTTTTTGTATACTTCTGTTTTATGTGCGCCAAAACTAAGACACACACAAAGAAATGGACTTTCGTTTCCTATATTTAAAAACGCATTTCTAAGGCAGCCCACACAACACTGAATACTCACTCAACTCTATCTAATGTTTCTACAATTAAAACATACACTTAAAAAAATATATATATAAATATGTATGCATATAGTCAGTAGATATTATTATTATTATAATTAGTTATTAGGCAAATGGAAAGCAATCTTAAAGTTTCGATTAGAAATCACATTTCTGAATTAGGAAAACACTTGTAAATTATTTCAATTTGCTTACATAAAAAACAATTGTCAAATTGTATTTGGAAATGAATGTTGCTTTTGTTGCATTTCCTACAACACTTTTTTCTCTCTTTATGTTTAACTCATGTTTTGTGTTTCGACTCTTTTCCATGCGTGTTACCCACATTTAACCCAACAACAAACCAACAAATAAACAAACAAACAACAATACAAAATGGCTGCTCATCAAACACTTTAAACAGTTTTCAACAACAACAACAACAACTACGAGCATGATGCACCACAACAACAGCATCATCATCAGCAGCAGCATCTGCAGCATCAGCAGCAGCAGCAATACCATCAACAGCAGCAACATCAACATCAACACCAACAACACCAACACTATCCCCAACAACAACAACAACAATTAAACAACAACAACAACGCCACTCGCCATGTTAGTGCGCCCATCAATACACCAAAGCCCCCAAGCACCGGCGGACTGCCAACTGGGCAAAACATTTGCACTGAATGTGAACGTCTCATTACGTAAGTGTTCCAAACGATTAAAAACGAGCATAAAAAAAAAATTTGCATTTTTCTACTAACAAAAAACAATAACCATAAACGTAAAAAATCACATTGTCATTAACACAAACATTAACAGTTAAAAGACTGTCGCCTGGCATTAGGGTCAATTAGTATTGGTATTGGTAACAATAATTGAGGATGAGGGGGTTTTAGGAATGCAGACGTTTAGTTGGTGGGGATTTGCTGGGTTTTTCCAGGGCTACACACACACACATAACTAGCAATACTTACTTGTCAAAAGGCTGTGTAAAAAACTGATTGAACTTTTGGTGCAGAGCCGCACAGCCCGGCCAACTTCTACTGGACGCAGAGCCATGCGATTGGTGGCAACGAGCGACGCACGCCTCTGCCACACAAACAATTTGAGTTGCCGTCGCAGACAGGTGGACAGGTGGATGAGCGCATCGGCATCAATTTGCAGCAAAATACATTGGCGCCGGCGGCTACCCACAGGCCCAGTCTGCCTGTTGCAAAGCAGCAGCAGGAGCAGCAACAGCAGCAGCAGGAGCAGGAGGAGCCAGCCGATCCGCGCATCATTGTTATGCCCATATGCCCGGCGCTGCAGGGTCCCGACTACAAAGCGGATATGGATGCGGCTACAGTGGCATTGGCCAGCGGTGCTGGTGGTGTGCGTCCTTTGTCCGCCAGCGGACATCCGGCATGTCAATTGTGCGGCGTGGGCATTGTGTAAGGATTTGTGTTCCATGTTCAATGATAATTCATGCTCATCTGTGTCTGCCCGTCGCGTGTGTACATGTGTGTGTGTGTGTGTGTGCGTGTGTGTGTGTGTGCACGCATTTTAATTTGCTTTTATTTCGAAGTCAATTGTTTAAATTTATGCAGTGTACATGATTATTATGCAGACGCCTCCAACACCTGCGACTGAGTCCCAGCTGCATCATACTTGCTGGAGTCCAATTTTGGTGTCATGGGAATATCATCATTTTGTATTAATTTGTATGCCAACTTAATTGACTGCCATTGACGACTCATGAGCTTAATTCGATAATTCATTATATAGATTTAACATACATATTTTATTTTACATTTATTTATTATGCCCGGCACCCATTAAAAGCTGATCCAAAAAAAAAGAGGAGAGTTTGCCAGAGTTCTCCATAAAATATTTATATTTTAAAATCTGGATTAATGTGGAATATTCACGTTTGCCTGAATCACATCTAGATTCCTTCAATTTAGTCAGCATTACTCAACAGGTTACAGGGTATCTCCTAGTCGTGCGCGCTCGACTCGTAAATCAATATTTATTTTTATTTATCATTGACTAACAGGTTCGTGCTTCAAGTAACCACATATCGAGTTTACACCACATAGAACATATCATAATAATTTAATTGTTAATTACCATAAATAATGCATAAATAAAAATGTCAATTTTTTTTTATTATAACTATTTTTTTTTTAATTATTTCCATTTGAATATTAGTAATAAATATTTATTTTTATTTCTTGTTTAGCGGTGTGTTTGTGCGCATCAAGGACAAGAACCTGCACGTGGAGTGCTTCAAGTGTGCCACTTGTGGCACCTCTCTGAAGAACCAGGGCTACTACAACTTCAACAACAAGCTCTACTGCGACATCCATGCCAAGCAGGCGGCCCAGCAGCATCCACCATCTGGCACCGATGGCTATGTGCCAGTGCCCATTCAGCCGTAAGTTTCCCAATAATTAACAACATTTAAATGTTAAGTTTATTAAAGTTAAAAAATAGTTTAAATTAAAGTAGATATTTTAGCTTAAAATTGCATTCTTTGTGCTGGGAATTGAAAATGAATGGGAAAGTTAACATGAAAATATGAATATTAAAATGCAATGCAAATAAATGCATATCTTTTACCAAAATGCCCAAAAACACGTTTGACATTTTGCCGGGGACAGCCAACAAAAGAGCGCAACTAGCTGTGGGAGGGGAGGGGGCGGGGTGCAACAATATTTTTTGCTTGCTCGCTTTTAATTGTTGCATCTGCTGTGGACATGCAAACTGACAACTTTGATTGCCAACGTGTCAGCCACATTTTGCTACTCTGTTAACAAAAGTATGGGAGTTAATAGGTATCTGAATGTTCTACAGATAGTAAGTGGAATATACATATATCTTATATACATATTTATATCTGCCACACTTATGTATCTGCCCCACTACGCAACTGCCACAACTCTTGTGCAGCGCTTTTCAGTTAGTACCCAAATGTTGTCAGGGTATTAAGTAGTCGTTGATAATTGACACTCTTACCTGATATTTAATGCAATTCCAGCGAAACTGCACATATTCTATATAAAAAGATATATATATATATATATATATCTGCATTTATGTGTACAGATATGTTAAAAAATCGAAGTCAAACAATTTTAAGCAAAAAAAATTTATATATTCATTGGACTGACAGCAGCTTGTGAATGTCAATTGGGCATTGGGATTTGTTTGAATTTTTGGCCAAATAGCCAAATCGCACTTAATTAAAGGGCTGGCGCAATAAATGGCCAGGAGAATGTACACCCTTGGGGGCAATTAAATAGCAGCCAATTAAAGTGCACTGCATCCAAGGATATTTTGTTAATCAATGCCTAAAACTCCAACGTTTGACTCCACTTTTTCCAGAAACACCAAGCTGAGTGCCAGCACCATTTCATCGGCCTTGAACTCCCATGGCTATAACACCAATGGCTACAATGGTAACTCTGCTCCGGCACCGGTAAGTAAAACTCGCTCTCAACTTGTTAACTGTTCTGTGTACCCTGGCGTGCTAAAACAATCTTGTCAGACAGATATATACACACAAACACGTACACACACACACACAAGCGCACTCTCACGCACACACACAAAGTAAATGGTTTGAGCCAAGCAAAAAAAAATGCAAAAAGGGGAGTGAAAAATAAAATAGCAACAAAAACCAAAAGAGAAGAAAACCAACCAAAATTGGTGGCTCATACAAAGATGGTCCTCAAGTTGGTGCTACATCTTCTTGTTCTTCTTCTTCTCTGCAGCACTTGCACTACAGCTTTGCCTTCTTGTTTTTACATCCAATTTTATCATATTGCTAGCAAAATGTTTGCATAAATTTCGTTGTATAGTAAATTTCGCTTGCGGCAGACATCCATATGCTAAAACTGTAAAAATCATTTGGCCAGAAAGAAAAATGCAATGCAATGCAGAAAGTTTTCAAGGCAAGCAAAAACCAAACAAAAAAAAATATATATATATATATATATATATATATAAAAAAGCAAAGAACTTAAAACGATTTCTTTTCTTTTGCATTTTCCTTTGTTTTTGTTTACTCTTCTTTTTCTGGCTAAAAAGTGATAAGACGGTAAAATGGAAAAGTTTATGCATTTCTGTGTTACTGATGTCTTTTCACTTTTGCACAAGTGTGTGTGAGTGTGTGTGTGTGTTTGTGTATATAATTTCGTTTTTTTTTTTTATTACTTGCATGTTATTTTTTATCAATTTAATTTTGCTTACTTTAAAATTGTGCTTCAGCTGAATTATTTTATGGCTGCAATTGAGCAATGCAAAAGTGAGTCAAGAGTCGATTCTTGCTATGAATCAATGAATTTTATTTAGTATAATTATGTTGCGAAATGTATTTTGTCAATGTGGCACATCGAGCACGAGACAATTGACAATTGAAATTAGGGCTGCATTCGAACACCCACAAATCGCGAATCTTAAAAATAGCAAATCGAAACTGTTGCCACTGCAGTAATTTTAAGCTTGCGACAATTTATCGCAAATATATATATATATCTAGATATATATCTAGATATCTATCTGCTGCAGTGCAATAGGCACTGGCAGCTGACAACTTGCCACTTGCCACTGGCAAATTGGAATCACAGCCAACTGTGGGCGCTGTTTTTTGGCTGCTGTTAGCGCAATTTCTAAATGGCCGAATGGGTAAATGGCTAAATGCTAAATATACCTTATGCCAAGCGCTACTTTTTTTTATTTTATTCTAGCTTATTTTTGTAGCAGTTGTTTTTTTATTTATTTATGCAAGGGCTATAAAAAACACACAGCTGCAATTGCCACAGCCACAGCCACCGCAGTGGAATCCGTTGCAAATTTGCGTTCAGTTTGCGTTTTCGACTCGTGTTCGCGGCACGCTGGCAGCAAATGCTGCAAAGTGTAGTTTCGACATTATCGTTAAATCGAATAACAATAAAATAATAACAATAAAAGTGTGTTTTTTTGCTCCTCAAGGAGTGAAAAGAAAGCGAAGTGTATTATCCTCCCAAATAAGTCATTATTTATTTATGTTGTCAGCTTGACAGATTTGCAAATTGAATTTTCCAAGTTTTCAGCTCTCGAATGTTGCATAATGTGACTGCATTTAAATGGTGTATATATATATAATATATATATATATATATATATTTACCATCTCAGACAGTTTATTTTTATTTGTTTAGGGCGCAGGCTAAGTTTAGACCACGAATTGACCTTGACCTATTAGCTATTTTTAGTGCAAACTTGCTTGCATTGCTCATACGCCACGTGGCCAGCTGCAATACATTTTTTTTTTTTTTTTGAACACAATTTTAAAGTCGCTCACACTGAAAACCAGCCACGAGGCGAAATTTCTGCTCTGCATTTTAATTAACTGCCTTTATTAACTGTGCATCAATTTACATGCTTGTTCCCGCTCCCCCCGCTACCCGCTGCCCGTTCTTGTGTTGTTGCTCACATGCCTGATGGACACCCACCCACCCGCTCGCCCTGCCTATTAACACGCGTACGTATTAACACATTAGTCCGAGCCAATGCCAATGCAAGCGCCAGAGCCTGAGAGCAGCAGCAGCAGCAGCAACAACGACAGCAACAGCAACAACAACATTGAGCTGCCCCTGCCACCGCCACCTTCACCCACACAGCTGTTGCAATATGAGATCGAGGAGCTGCTGCTGCTGTCGCCCCAAAGCCAGACACAAACCTCAACAGCAGCATCCTCAACCCAAGCCCAAACGCTGCAGCAGCAGCACCATCAACAACAACAACAACAACTCCAACAACAACAACAACAACACAGTAAACACACACGCACAAATAGCAGTCTCTCATCAATTTCGAGTGGCTCATCGCATACATCGTCGTCGGGTGTGGGTGGCAGTGCTGCACTGAGTCCGAGCAGCCTGGTCGCATCCAGTGCATCGACACTCTCGCTGGACACGGAAAACTCACCAATGCATTCGCGTCAGGCCTCTGGCTCGTGCACATCGCTGCTGGATGTGGGCGTTGCTCAGGGTCCGTTTGATAATTATACATTGTCAATGCCATCACCGCCACCGCCACCAGCAACAGCAGCAGCAACAACAACAACATCCGCATCCGCACAGAGGGCCGCACATCAGAATGAAAATGACATGAACACGCAGAATAAGAGCCACAATGCGTATAATCAGCTCCTCAAGCAGTATTCCAACAAGCTGCACCAACACCAAAACAACATAAATTTAAACACAACAACAACAGCAACAACACCAACAACAAAAACAACAGCAGTCACACAAACAAACAGACAGTACAACAACAACAACAACAAGCCATTTGCAACAACAGCAACAACTACGGTGCAGCAACAGCCCCATGTGGCAGCGTTGACGGCAACCCTTGCTAATCAATTGAAATTTAATTCACATCAGGCAACAACAGCAACACCAACAACAACAGCAACACCAACAACAACAACAGTTGCAGATAACATTGCCCCAAATCAGGCACAGTCTGAAATAATGTCAGCCAACGTGGCCGACGAGCAATCATCAGCCATTTATGGTCAAATCAACACCAACAACTATAACTATAACAACAACATTAACAACAACAACAGCGATGCAGCTGGTGTCACAATTCCGCTAAACCAGGAGGCATCCTCGGCGCCTGGCTGCGATCAGCCACCGTTTGAGTATGTCACCTTGACCGGAAATGTGATACGCAGCGTGCAGCCGTCTGGTAAGGGTGCAGGTGTCAACTATCGGGTAAGTAATCGCTGCCACTGCCACTGCCCCTGCCCCTGTCTCTGCCTCAACCCCGCCCGCGCTCAGCTTTAGGCCAGCCCAATCACTTTTGCTAACACCTAACGTTTTGTGTGTTCCTTGTTAATTGTGTTTTGCACTTTTACCAATCCGGATTAATGCCAACACTTTGCATTTTCAATTTTCCGATTTTGGTGCAGGTCAACCAGGGCTACGCTCGTCCCTACGGCGCCAACCAGCCGCCAGCGGCAGCACCCAAGTCACCGGTGCCGGTCTCGTATCCACCACAGCAGCAGCAACAATCGCCACGTCCCGCTGGCAATCCGTATGCAACATTGCCGCGCACCAATGTTGGCCAACAACAAGGTAAGACGATGACGGCTGACGATGAGTCAAATCAGTCTCTGTCAGAAGGTGAATGGGTTTAGACCACATACAACAAGAAACTACCTAACTACCTATGGGCGTGTGATATATATATATACATATATATATGTACTATTTACTGTATATAAAATCGAGCAAGTTTAGCTGCTTTGATTTTTAGAGAGATTTTGGGGGGTTTGCCCAGTTGTCCAGCACTGGTGACTCTAGTATTAAATGTATACTTGTATCTGTTGTTAAGTTAAAGATGATATCAAGTTTTTTTTTATTGAAATAAATTTTTTGCTTATAACTCAAAACCAAAAACAAGACCAACTAACCAAAAAAAAAAAAAAAAACCGTACCCAAATTTGCCGCCTGCTTAATTAACTTAAACCTAAAAAAAACTGTACTTTAAGTGGTTGCAAAAGTCTCTGTATATATATGAAATGTATATCTGTATGTGTAGGTCGTAATGTACAAAGGTACAACAGCTTCAACAGACCACAACAACAACAACAACATCAACAACAACAACAACACCATCAGCTGCAGCAGCAGCAGCAACAAAAGCAACAATATAGAAACTCATACCCAATTGGATCAAGCGATAAATATGCTAGCTTGCCACACACTCAGACCCAATCCTACAGCAGCAGCAACAACAACAACTATAACAATACCTACAATCGAGGTAAAGCCACAAGTGTTGCACTTGCCTCAACAGCAGCAGATGCCTGCAGCAGCCTTTCCGCTACTTTTCTCCATAATCAATTTTGTTGCTCCGTTTTGATTTGAGTTACTTGATTGTTGATTGACACACACACACACACACACAAACACACACACAGACACACACACACACACACATTTGTTGCTGCCCTTAGGCTCTGTGCCTTTTAGAGGAATCGCTTTGCTGGTAGAAACTGAAACTGAAACTGGTTGCAGATGTTCAAAAGTCATTTAAACAAGTTAATCAAAAACAGCAAAAAAAAAACTCATTCAACATTGCGTTGACAAGCCCAATTGATGACAGGTGAAGGCATTTTAAGTAAATAAGTTATAATACGCCCAGACGGGAAATTAAAACCGACGACAACAGCAGCAGCAACAGCAACAGCAGCAGCAGCAACAGCAGCAGAACAACGGCAACCGACTTGTTGTCTTTGGTTGAGAAGCTGCCTGGGTGAAAGAGAGGGGAAAAGGGGTGTTAACATTTTCAATGCCAATGCGATTGCGAATGCTGCAGTTGTTGCTGCCTGTTGGCAGTATTCAGTTGCTTGTTGGCAGTTGAATGCCACCCGCTTCCGGCACATTGCTGCATTGCACTGAAAGCCAAACCCAAACCCGAACCCGAACCCGAACCCACACCAAACCCAAACCGAAACCAAACAAAACCAAAACGAACGTTGCGTATACGTAATGTTGTAAAACGAAACAATTCATGTACGCACGCATACATACGTAAATACGGGCATAAAATAAATGATATAAAATGTATTTCGGTTCGGCATTGCAACGTTGCAATATCTGCCGTGCCACACTCCACTCCCCCCACAGACCGCAACACAGAACCACTTTGAATGCAACGTATATCTGTATGTGGGCAGGAAATGGAACATTCTCTGAGACACTGACTGCAACAATTTGTTGCACAGCCACACCAGAAAAATGCAAGCTACAAATTTAAATAAAGTCCAACTTCATTTTCACTCGACCAACAGAAACAATTTTGTTAAAAGTTGCTATTCAATTCGAAGTTTTTTTTTTTTGAGTAGAGAGTTGCATTTTATTATTTTAAATAATTGAACAAAAGACTGGTTAAATTTGAACAATTTTCCTGGCACTTTACCATTTGGCTTAATTAATGTTTGATATTTGAAATGAAAACCAAATTTTGTGTTCTAACATTATTTGGGAAACAAGACAAATGAAACTAAATAACTAACAAAAAGAATTAGACAGAAAACTGAAATTTCTAGAGAGAGAGAGAGAGAGAGAGAGAGAGAGAGAGAGAGAGAAGAGAGAGAGAGAGAGAGAGATTTATATGCTTTGCCTTAGAAATATTTCGTGCTGGATAATAATTGATTTTTAATATTCTGGATAAACTCCTGGATTTCAGGGTAACTCCTCCTCAAGCTTCCTCGATAAGACAACTAATATTTTTCAAGTTAAAAAACTTTCCAGATCCTATCAAGAATTTTCCAATTATTGATATTGACATAATTCGCTGTTTTCCAAATATATATTTATAAATTATTATTTATATATATTATCAACTAAAATCAACAAATTGGTATTCCCTTAACTTCCAGCTAAAACCTCAACTTATGATAATAATCTGCCTTGCGTGTAATTATTTTTGGCACTCACTGTGCTGGTCGCCGCTTCTACAAGTCGAATGCGTACTGTTCACACCGATTTTAACCATTTTTCTTTACACACAACCAGGCACACACACTCACACACAGCTGTACATATTTGTGTATGCAAAATAACATACATATGCTGACATATGCGAATGTGTATGTGTGTGTGTGTGTGTGTTTGTATATCAATTACGCGTCTGCATTGTTGTTGGGTTTCATAACGGAAATGAATTAACTGCAAATATGGCGAACAGCCGTTGTTGCAACAAGTACAGCCCAAAATGGTAACAACACAATTTATTAACCAACTTTTTTTGTTTCTTTATCGCTCTTGCAATTAAAAATGGAATTTTCACATGTCTAAAACAAAAAGTTGTTTCCGTTTGAGCCACAAGGATCGACCTTTAAGGCCACAAGTGCTAACGATGTGAGCCGCACATTCGAAAACAAAAATCAATCTCCTAATCAAAGTGAGAATCACGCACAGCCGCAGCCATTATTCGAATTTTTCTCCTGCTCTCGAGGGGGGGTACGGGGAGGGGTGCTTTTTGGGTTTGTGGTTGTTGGCGGCATGCCGCCAGAAGCAGTTTGCCAACAAAAGTGCGTCAGAGGCAGCCAAACACATAAAAACAAATCCAGTTGGCAAATCCCACAACAACACAGAACGTGTGTGAGTTGGAGCGGGGCGGAGCGGGGCGGGGTTTGGAGTTGGGCAAAAAATGTGAATGGCAAACAAATGTTTGTACTACACATGCCAACACGCACGCACGCACAGCCCCCCTCACTCCCCCCTTGGCAAACCCACACAACAATGTAAACGAAGGCAGATAAATTACCAGTCATTATTATCCAAACAGGCTGACATCCTGTGCTTGCTGCTCCTCTCTCTATCTCTCTCTCTCTCTCTTTCTCTCGCTGTCTCTCTCTATCTCCATCTATCTCTGTCTCAGTGTCAGATTGGAAGCGTGTCGTTTGTCCATGCATCAAATGCCTTGAATTCCACAAAGTTGAGGTGGCCAAGGGAAATGTATTGTCCATCGACTTGAGCCATATAATTTATTGTATGCCTGAGAACTATTTACTTAAATTTACAAAACTGTAATTTAGCTATTAAATTAGCTAATTAATTTAATGAAAGTATTGAATTTTGATCAACATTTCTGGTTTCTCTTTTTTGGCTTCTTTTAGGTTACGGTTACCAATATTCCTATTAGAAAGCCAAGTCCCCCAATTGTCCTTGTAGACAAAAATACCAAAAAATGCGCAAACCTGGTGAATTTTTGGAAAAATTTCGTTTGCTATTTAAAACAATTTTAATACTGTGTTTTTTTGTCATATATTAACAGGAAATTTTTGAAATTATACAATATGAATTTTTTAATAAATTGCACACAACATTGTTGCACCAATACAAACTTATGATTATATATATATATATAAATATATGTATTATTTTCTGAATTATTTGTGTACTCGTACTCACGCTAAACGCTGCTCGCTAACCAATTCTATTCTATATGCACAGGATATATATATATATAAATATATACAAGAATATGTATATTCAATACTAATAGGAATGGCATACTTTTCAATTGGCCCTCGCACAACTTTGCATGCCTCTCTTGCCTAACTGCAAACAGACATAAATATGCATACATACCTATAGATATATATATATATATATGTATGTATGTATACTTTTTACAGGGCCTGTATGGGGCCTCTTATTATTGCCAGCAACAAACGGCGACAGTTTCGAAACTTTTTGTTTCTGTTATTGTTTCAAGTTTTGTCTTCTGTGTCGACACAATTTTTTTTTTTTTTATTATTTTTTTGATATGATAAAATACTTGTTATTATTTTATTTTCGAAATTTCTCCCCATCTTTTGTCATTTATTTTATCGTACGCATTCTCATCCAGGCTCTGTTGTGTGTGTGTTTTTCCCCGAGTTTCTGCCATTTTCAATTTCTGCAAAATTACAGTCAATATGAAATTATGCATAATAAAAAGCAATGACTACCTGTCGTCGCCATTTTGCCACGGCACAGACGTGAGTCCCCATAAAAAATTGAAGTAAACACACACACACACACACACACACATATATATATATATAGTCTATGTGTGTGTGTTTATTGTTGTTGCGCCGTGTCTGAAAATAAGAAATGAAAAATTTATTTGCTCCGTCGCACATTCTGCAATTTCTGCGTCTATCGAATTTAATATTTTTTTTTGCTTAACTTTAAAAATATTTCAAGTGATATTTTTCTTGCTTATATTTATGCCAAAACTTTGCTCATTAAGTTTGAGAACATCAAAAGTTTCCACAATTGATTAACTTTTTTTTTTTTAAGTGACTTTTCAGCTAAATTAGCCACTAATTGTCAACAGTCTCAGCCAGTTTTCAGTTTATTATTTGACTGCTTACAACTATTTTACACCTATCACACACACACATCACACACACATTACACACACCTCAACTATACGTTGGAAAAACGTTTAGACTGTTTTTTGGTAACACCAAAGGATTTGCTGCTTAAACCGTTAAATTGGTTGGCTTATTTGGAATTTGACGTGGGCCGCCACTTGTAGTTAGTTTTAGCCCGGCTTAGTTCTTTAGTTGTTTAAATCTTTTGTTGTTGTTTGCGCCGCCTTTTGACATCTCAGTCGTATTTGCCACCGCCAGCGCCTTTGCCACACTTGCCACCTGCGACTTCGCCCGCCGCTTTGCTCAGTGCCAACGACTAACAAGCGTATGCATTTATTTCTTTCTGCTCTTATATTTGCCCCCACGCCACGCCCCTCTATTTACAAACTAACCAAACGCACACGAAACGCATGCGCATTTTCCCCCCCGCCACTCCGCAACTTGCCCCTCTTAGCCGCGGAGGTGGAAGGCTTGCAGCCGCAGTTTGCCGAGGAATGCTGCTGCGAGGTGGATGTCGAGGTCGCCCTAGCTGCGGCTCGACGTTCCCACGGCTCAAGTTTCTCGTGGCCACCGCCACAGGATGAAAGCCATGCGGCACCTACGGCTGCCCCACTTTACATAGCACCACCTGAGACGCAGCATGTGGTGGTGGCAAATCCGGTGCAGGAGGTGCCTCCCTTACCGCCGGGCAGTGCCACCTCACGGCTCGATCCACAGCCGCAAGCGGAGCAGGCGCCACAACAGCAGCCACTCCAGTGGCAGAGCTACTCGGCGCCACAGCTGACCAATCAGCCAATTAGGGGGCAGCAGCAACAGGCACAAATGGAGCAGGAGTCGAGCTCGGACAGCTACACGTCCACGTCGACCACGACGACGACCACCTCCGAGGAGTATCAGCGCATGTATGCCGCCCAGCTGCAGGCCTATCAGATGCAGCAGGCCTACGAGCAGTCCGGCTCTGAGCTGGACTACCAGGTGGACTATGGCAGTGGCCAGGACATGCATGAGTATCCGTCGGGCAGACGGAGTGCAATGGAATGCGTGGACACGCTATCAGCGCCACTGAGCACGTACAAGCTCATCGATATGGTAAGGGAGGTGACACCCAGTCCCGTTCCATACCCAGAGCCGGGGGCAGCGCCAGCCGCTCGCCACGTGGCGTTCAACGATGAGCCCGAGATCAAGGAGCTGCCCCAGCTGCCCCTGGTGCACACAGAGCTCGAAACGATACCCGAGTCGGCTGTTGAGGCCGAGCAGAGTGCGACAGCCTGGTCAGACACGGAGACAGCCGACGATCGGGAGGGTCTCATCATCGAGCAGCGTTGCCAGATACTTGAAAGTGAACGCATGTTTCAGGCAACGCCAGAGATCTGTTTCGAGATAGCGCCAGTGCGTCCACGTCCAGCGCCTTCCAAGATACCCAATCCCTCGCCCAAGGAGTGGATCAATCCGATGATTCGAGTGCTCACCACAGCCCCGGATGTGCCCTTCCATCTGCTCGAGTGTCCATATCCTAAGCCCTGCGGCGATGACTTTGAGGAGTCAGCAGCTGCAGCTGCCGAGGCAGCAGCAAATGCGCCTCCAGCCCCAGTTTCCGTACCTGCTCCTGCTCCAGCTCCAGTTCCTGCTCCTACTCCGGCTCGTGCTCCTTCCATTGTTGCCGCCACCATGGACAATTACGCCTCTGAGCTCCTACGTGAGTCTCCGCCCAGAGGCACACGGCTCAGTAAGGCAATGGCAACTGCACCCGAGTTTGAGGTGCGCTTTGCACCACCCGGCGCGGATGATGTGCCACTCCCCGAAGAGACAGTGCCCTATTTACCACCGCCCATGGACATGAAGCCATATTTGCGCGAAGATTACCGTGCCAAGAGTCCATTTGTTAGCGCCCTAACCACCGCACCCGAGCGTCCCTTCGAGGGTCACTTCGACAAGGACGTACCCATCCATGGCTTAGACCTGCCCACACCCAAAGAACACCTGAGCATGTCCGATGCACTGGTGACGGCACCCGAGCGCGGCTATACCCCACTAAATCCCGACAATGCGACGCAGCGCTTCGACGCGGAGCAAAAGCAACAAGAATTGAAAAAATATGAATTTCAGGTGCTCGATCGGGAAGAGGAGCTGGGCATCAAGCCACAGCCACCGGAAACTGTGCAATACTACACAACAGAGTCCAAGCAGCAGCAGCAGCAGCAGCAGCAGCAGCATCGCAAATCTTCAGCATTTGCGGCAATGCAAGCATTCCAACCGTCTTGTGAGCCACTTTCCTCCTCCACCACGAACACGCCACGTGCCTCCATCTCGTCCCAGTCCAGAGAGCACACCGATCTTGAGTATCAGAAGTACTGCAAGGCGCAGCAGCGCAATCAAAAGCGACTCGACTTCTTTCACAAAAAGGAAGAGGAGTTGCAGACCCAACAACAGACCCAAAACCACACCCAGCTGATCCACCAACAGCAACAACAACAACAACAACATTTAGAGACTAACTCGAATTCGCTTGTTACCGCTTCCAATGCGACTGCTTCCTCTGACTCCTCTTCCACAGTCCAACAGTCCACCACCAATAGCAACAACAACACCACCACCACCACCACCATCACCACCAACTCCAACTCAGCCTACGTCGCCCAGGCCAGCAGCCGATCCTCCTTTTCAGCCACCACCAACCAGACAGCTGTAAATACTGCTTGTAAAATTGAGGCACACGATCTAATCGAGGAAATTGCCGAGGAGCTCGAACACTCTGAGATCCTATACCCACCGCCGTCTCCGCTCAGCCATCTCAAGGGTAAAGCCGTACAGTCCGGTCTGCACCGGCCCGAAACCATACCAAAATACCAGCGCAATTGGACAGTGCTGCCAACCCAGAGTCCCATACGCACACCGGAACCACAAGAGCTACGCGACAATGTCCCGCTTGCTTTCGTTGATGCTCCCAAGGCCAATGCGGGTGGCGAAACCGTACACAGACCCATAGCTCAGGATATGCGGGGTGCTCCAGCGGCTGCCCGCGACTCGATTGCATCGGCAGCCAAGCCAGCGGTGCAGCCGTCGGTGCAGCCGTCGGTGCCCATTATACTTGAAGATCGCTCGTGTCCAGTAACGATGGCTTTTCAATCATTAGATGAATACGATCAAGCCGATCAATCGCTGATGTCCACCAGGCCCTATACGCCCTCCTCCTTCTCGATGATCAACAAGCCGGCACCGATCATACCCTTCTACCAGACACCGGAGAAGCTCCTCTTCGACGAATGTCCAGCTACGCATGCCCGGGATTACGCTCATCTAGCTGCCTCACCCTTTCCAGATCGGGCACGCTCGCCGGCCCCAGGACCGCCACCGAATCCCCTCTCGGCCATCAGGGCGCCACGCATGAAGGAGCCGGAGTCGGCACTTCTGCCACTTGGCGGGCCACCACGTTTGCAGGCGGGCTCTATTACCACGGGTCAGAGCTATCAGGGCCAGTTGCTGGCACACTCGGAGCAAAGCACGCAGTCGGGCAGTCAGAGCTACACACAGCAGCCGGAGACGCTCACCGAGCGGAAGATTGGCAATCTCAGTGTGCAACAGCGGGAGCAATCATCGCAGCTGCAGCAGCAGCAACAGTCGCAAATGCAGAGCCAGACCAAGACACAGATTGGCAACACACAGATCGAACGCAGGCGCAAAGTGACCGAGGAATATGAGCACACACAGAGTGCCAAGACCATCGAGATTCGCACCGGTTCTCAATCTCAGCTGCAGTCCCAGTCTCAGTCGAAATCCCAATCGCAATCCCAATCTCAGTCTCAGTCTCAGCTAAAGCAATCGGAGTCCACAGAGCGCCGTCAATCGTATGGACGCACTGGCTTTGTGGCCAATCAGATGCGCCGTTTGTCTGGCCTGGAACAGGAGGTCAGCAACCTGACCACCCAATCGCAGGCCATCAGCGCCCGGGCATCCACGTTGGGGGAGAGCACCTTTCCCCAGCTGCGCTCCCCCACCTTTGACACCAAGTTCCCAATTCATCCAACGACAGCTGAAGCCGTCGCACCAAACTCAGCAGCAGGAGCACCTACAATGCCTGCAGCTGCCAATAAGCTGCTGGGTCCTCCACCCGGATTCATGAAGCAGCAACAGCAGCAACAGTTGCAGCAGCAGCAACAACAGTTGCAGCAGAGGTCCGCCTTTCAGTCAACATCTTCGGCGGTGTCCACATCTCAGCAACAGCTGCGCTCCCATGCCACCAACTCATCGCTAACCACAGCATCATCAGCAATTGCATCCACATCGACTGCATCAACTGCATCATCTCTCGCATCTAGGTCGGCGCAAGCCAGTTTAACCAAAGCTTCTGCTATTACTACCACGACTAATAATCAGGCGTGCAACGCCTTTAGGGCCACTGGAGCCACCATTGGCAACACTAAGGCCAACAATAACATTGCAGCTGCGCTGGCCAATCTGCCAATTAATAATGGCCAACGGCCGAATGCTTCAAACGCAGCTCCAACGGTGGCTAAGCCAACTGCTGCCGCTGCTGCAACACTTGCAACACCTGCTGCGCCGGCGCCTGCCTCTTTTCCGCCAAGTTTAAGTGAATTTGATTCAAATGTTGATGGT